>JACMZG010001893.1:19822855-19957855 GCA_018340805.1 Microvelia longipes | reverse complement strand
CTTAATAACCCATTTCTTGCTTAAGGTTCCGGTTCATGCTTTAGAACCTAAGCAGTTACTCGATTGTCAAGCACTGCTCGTAACTCATTTTGTCTGTATTTTTCAAAGAAATGCGCTAAAACCTTTAAAGATAACTGACTAAGCTTAAATATAAGTAACTAAGCTATAAACTAGTGCAAATAATAGTGCGTTCTTCTAATTTTAGAGGCATAGTTTTGAACAACCAACTGGATAATTATGCGCATTTCCTTTGAAAAATACAGACAAAATGAGTTACGAGCAGTGCTTGACAATCGAGTAACTGCTTAGGTTCTAAAGCATGAACCGGAACCTTAAGCAAGAAATGGGTTATTAAGCACGGAAACACGAATTCTACATGAAATTCGCCCGACAGCGGACCACCGCGACGGAATTATTTATTTAGTAGTTGTAAACTTATATAGTGTAAAAAGCACGGAAACACGCATCCAAAGGAAATTCGCCCGACATGCGGACCACCGCGCCAGAATTTTTTAATCCGAACAATCTCTTAAGTGTATTTTTTTTGTTAAAAAATCTTTAAACTACTATACAGACTAGTTACGTCAGCTGTTGTCGTTTACATTAGCGACAAGATAAGATGAGCGAATCGTTCAAGTTTGAAATACTACATTATATGGAATAGTTTCGTATATATTTTTGCATACAAGATTTCACTTGTTTAAAAGAAAAATGACCACCCATTAATTCTTAATAGCGGAAGCCATTAAGGAGCAGTACTATATAGTATAGGAAATAACATTAGCTCATTTCACCTTAAAAACGCTAATAAGTTTACAGGAAGAAAAACAGGAATCATTTTTATTTTGTTTATCAGAAAAATTACTTACTTTGATTTGAATATGCCGGCAACATTTTTGAGAGGAATAATTTTTTTTGTTTATCAGAAAAATTACTTCAACTAATTTGAATATGCCGGCAACATTTTTGAGAGGAGTAATTTTTATTTGTTATCAGAAAAAATTACTTCAACTAATTTGAATATGCCGGCAACATTTTTGAGAGAGTAATTTTATTTTTTTATCAGAAAAATTACTTAAACTAATTTGAATATGCCGGAAAATGTTTTGACAGGAATCATTTTTACTTTGTGTAACAGAAAAATTAATACGTTAGTTTGAATATGCCGGCAAATTTTTGGCTCATTTTATTCTTAAAATTAAATTATGTAAATCAATTTTTAAATATATCAAACCAAACGTGGGCCCTTAATTGGAGCTAATATAAATTTATTATTTTTATATGTCTTTCACTCTCTTTCGAAAAATTTCTAAAATTAAAAGACAGCTAGACGAGTTGTCTATTAATTTTAATTTTTTATTACATCTAATTTTATATATGGTTTAAAAACCTATGTATTTTTTTAAATTATAATTTTATAGTTTATATTTTTTATATTTACCAAACATAAGATACGATTAATATTTTTTTTATATTTTTTTAGAAAAGTTTACAAGATGTTTTTAAAAAAATAAAAAAGAACATGTCGATCGTTAACATACCTTTATTAATAAATATAAAAAATATAAAAATCAGATACATCTATAAAGAGGATTCCCATATAAAAATATGAATTATTGACAAGATATTTTCTGTCACACAGTAATCAGACGCACACAGACAGACAGACACACGCACACACTCGGAATATTTAATTCCTTCCCGAAAAGTTTAATACCAAAACATTATTGATGGTCGTATCTTATAAACGTTTTGTAAAGACACGGTATGTTTTTTTGTATTGTTTTCTTTTTTATACATATATATTTTTCATAAAATATAGGTAATATTAAAAAAAGTTCGAAGGTAAGACGGGGGTCGGGTTTCCAGTTTTTGTCATCGGAAATAATATTCGATCGGTGGTCAGATAAAGCCAGGTTCGTCATTAGCTCCCCTTCTAGAGGTCTTTTGATTTAAACTGAAATAAAAATATGTTTTTTATGATTTTTAAAGAAAAAAATAAAATAAAACTCATAAAACGGACAACGACATCCCAAGTCATAATTGAACGATGATTTTGTCAGATCGAAAAAAAAAATATTTTTTATAATAAAAATATTAATAAATATAGGATATTTTGGAAAGATAAAGCATCAAAGCATGAATTTATGCCTGTTATTGGCTCCTCTACCTGTATTTATTCCTAGTGTTTAAATATTTCTTATTTATGTATTTCATTACTTGTTTAATTTTTTATTACTCTTGTTTATTTATTTTTTTATTCCAAAACTTAATTTTCTTGATCAGATATGCCTTCGTTTACCATATAAAAGTATTTAATGTCAATTTTTCAATCGAAAAACCAGAACACGTAGCCAACCTTTCATAATTCTTTATTATTTATGACTTCAGCACTCATACATTAGTTATTTATTATACGTATTTATATTATTTATGTAATCAATGCAAGTTTGAGTATAAATGATGTCAATATATAGTTGTATAAGTCTTACATCATACAATCAGACATATTATTTTAAATCTGCCATATAATTTCAATTAATTTATTTTTATCTGTTTACTTATTCATCTCATAATATTTTTACTTATCCTTTTATTATTATTATTGTGTTTGCAAAAAAAAAAATCGAAACCGGTATGTCACCTGAATTATCCGTATCGGTGTTTATATATATATATATATAATATATATATATATATATATAATTATATATATATACACACACACACACACACGCACACGCACACATACATGAAGTGTGTGTGTAACGTTTATATAAAGATTCTTACCTATATATGAGCGCATTTCTCGAACAATTAATAAATATTTTTTAAAAAATCCTGAGGTATATGTAATATTAAAGAGTTGAAAGATAAGATTTTAGTGAGACAAAAAAGAAAACTATCTTAAAAAATTGGGAACGGGTACCTCGGAACTTTCCCTTACCACATTGGATTTGCTATGATCATCGTTTATTCCCAGTGGTCATCTATCCAGGCACTGATCTCGCTCAACGCTGCTTAACTTTTATGATCCAAAAAAACCATAGATATACTTGTTATACTGGAATAAAACTTAGTATACTTATTTAGAACGTAAAATAATACACTTGTATTAAATTTTAATTAAATTAAATTATTATTCTATTTTTAAGGTTTTTTTTTTAAAGAAATGTATACAAGTCAATAAACAAAAAATGAACCTATGGTGATTATGAATTAACATTAGCACATTTATTGGTCTTTAATATGACTACATGCGTCATAAATATTATATCGCGTTTTATGAATATTTGCTGGTTAATAACTTCATGAAAAAAAAATCCGGAGAGCACAACTGGACCTAAAAATATATTTTTGAACCAAGTTTCAACTCTCTAGCGTTAAAATACTGGGAGCTACCATGGTAACAGTCACACACAGACAGGTAAGTTTGTAAAAACTACTTAGGAGGTCTCAAACATCTTAAACGGATATTTTATGTGAGATCCCGGTTACGGAGTTTTTTGAGAACCATTTGTCAACTCCTAACATAGAACAGTAAAGTACGCTAAGTCTCAGCTAATATGTATTTGTGTTATGTATGTATACGTGTTCAGCTAATATGCCAAACTGTGATTTTTACGGTTACCTTTAAATTTCAAAGTAGAAGATATGATACGATTTTTTCCAAAAATTACGCTACATTTTGAAGAATTTAATACCATTATCACTAATACCAATTTTATCATTAGTTGTTTTGACGGAGATTTTGTGGTATAAACTCACCACGATGTTTAATAAAAAAATACTACAATTAAAAACAATTAATATATTGTCAACCACAATAGTATAAATAAATTATAACTGGCCGGTTTCGACTTTATGTCATCATCAGAGTCATTTAAACAGGATGGGCGAAAGAACTGAATTTTTTCAGAGTCCATCCTACTGTATACAATAAATTGATGTCAAATTGTTTTATTTTATTTGTAATTTAGTATAAATAAACATATTATTTATTTATTAACAGACTCAACAGCTTAGTCTATAAACAGCTAAGTTAGTCTGTAAATAGCTGTTGAGTCTGTTAATAAATAAATAAATAAATAATATTTATTTATACTAAATTACAAATAAAATAAAACAATTTGACATCAATTTATTGTATGCAGTAGGATGGACTCTGAAAAAATTCAGTTCTTTCGCCCATCCTGTTTAAATGGCTCTGATGATGACGTAAAGTCGAAACCGGCCAGTTATATTTTTTTTATACTATTGTGGTGGACAATTTATTAATTGTTTTTAATTCTAGAGGTTTTTTTTATTTATAACACCATGGTGACACCAATTCTACATAGAGTAATCATTTGCCATATATAATTTAAAAGTTAAAAGTACACTAAAAATACAGTCTAATGATCTGATGGCCTCTAGGAAGACGATTAAAAAATAATTAGATATTCTAGCTTCGTGTAGTCGATTTAAAGGGATAGTTACCGAATGGTATTTTAGTTATCGAATGGTAATTGGTATCTACTCAATGTAATGCTTTTAATCTAAATTAGAAGCAGAATTATTATAATTTGGACTAATTGCTTATATTTTTTATTTATTATTATTATTATTATTTGTCAGGTTTTGGCGTTGGTTCTAGGCGTTGCAAGTTTTCTTACAACGTCAAGACCCACTATAAAGCTTCGACAAAAGGGGAAATAGGGGGGTAAGATGAGAGGAAGCCGAAAGGCTCAAGATAAGACCTAGCCTTAAGTAATGTGAATAACGGTTCCAGGCTAGGTTCAAGGGGTTTCACGGAGTGAGTTTTAGTTGGTATGAGGCAGACCCTGAGTCCAACACTGTTGACAGATAGCTGTCTTCGTGCGTAAATGCATTTACTCTCTCTTTTTTGGTAACATTTTCCCGCAAGAAAAATTTTGCCAAAAAAAAAAATTCTAAATTGCAAATAGCACAGCTGTCAATATGTGTCTTATAATAATTTGACTATAAATGTTTTCAAATCTGTCTGTATAGTAAGATATCTTCTGTCAGAAAATTTCTTATTTTCAAGAACTTACAAATTCTTTACTAATGTTACAAAAAGACTTTCAGTGTCGCAAGAGTTCAGAATTAAATGGGGTCTCACTTCAATTAATCAAGTATAAAAAAATAAATTGCATTTGTCTAAATGACTGCTAAATAACTCATTCTCATAAACTTTCAAATAAACACTTATTAATGACATCATCAGATTAAAGTCGATTAAGTATAATAGATTCGATTAAATCGCTTCAACAATCAACTTATTGTTCCATTTAAAACAGCTTGAATTTATTAATGAAATTTTAACGAATTAGATAATATTAGATGGCAAAGGAATCTGAGGATTGATATACCTGAGGCTAATATGTAGGTGTTTAGGGGGAAGACCCTCCCTTTCATTGTTTAAATTTTATTTATATGTTTCAACTCAAATGTAATCGCGCCCACAGACTGTTGTGTCATTTCAGCATCAGTCTTTGGAGCGAACTAACTCTGACGATATTTTACACCACGAAATTATAATGGATTCATTAGCTTTTTATCTGTTTTGTGTACATAGCATTATTATATAAATATAACAGTAAATATATATTGTCATTTTCATGCATAAATAAATAAACCATTTATTTGCATTAAATTTATAACAAATACATTTTTTTAATATTTAACTTACATGCAAAATCAACAATAAGCTGACGTTCCCTTGGATGGCACATCCTAAAACGTAGTCTAATTAGTAATTAACTTAAATGTAGTAATGCTATTTTTGAACATTTATTAACGTATAATTTTACTCTATACTTAAATATACAAACAAACACACATACATGAATACATACATAAACCACACACACACACACACACACACACACACACACACACACACACACACACACACACATATATATATATATATATATATATATATATATATATATATTATATATATATATATATATATATATATATATATATATATATATATTTTGTAATTTCATTTTCGGTTAAAATATAATAAAATAATCAGCATAAAATTACAATAACTTATGTTAAATACAAATAAAAAAACAGCCAATGATGCGGGAAGCCGAAATTAATTGTTTTTTAAAACCTTAACTCATATGAAGGAGGTTTCAATGAGGTTACATAGAGCCCCCGAAAAGATGTTTCAGGCCTCCCAATGTATGACGATAGGCTATGTATGTCTATGATTTTAACACATTCCTAAACTTTGTGCCTACATTAAAACAATATGATCATAATAAAAGCAAAGCTTTCATTCTAGGGAATTCCGTTTTAATTTTTTTTAAATCAATGACTTATATTAAATTATTGACCAATTCTAAGCTAATTATTTTATTATTTTATTTATAATTTTATGCATTATTATTTTTTTTTTTTTATTATTATTTTATGCATTATTATTTTATTTTATTATTATTATTTTGCATTATTTTTTTGATTGATTATTATTATTTCCTGCATTTATTTATTTTATTTATTATTATTATTTAATGCATTATATTTTATTTGATTGATTATTATTATATTATTTTATTTATTATTATTTGATTAATTTTTATTATTTTAAGCCGTTTTTTTATTAAAATTCGCTAAAAATATATGATTATGTTTAGACACCTTTCAGTGACGTAGAACAACCGATATACTATGGCGTAATAATAAGACAGGAATAGAGTTAAAAATATTCTAAAGTATCTGATTGGCTTTTTATTTTGATCGTGACGTGAAATACTTGCTTTTAATCTTAACATTCTTCGAAGATTTCTACACTTAAAAATAAGTAACGTCTTAGAAATCAAAGAGAATGATTGCGGTTCTGTCAATAAAAAGGGAATAATTTTGTTCGACTACCGTTCAGAGTGATTGGGACTGCCGACTTATAGGCGCCTTCAAACCAAATTACAAGCTTAGGACACCATTAGTACCCCTACTTATCTCCCAATTACGTATTCACCTACGGTACCAAAAAACGTACTAAGATTTGAAGAAATATCAGCAGCAAAAATTCAATAAATAGAAGCTACCAATTTTTTTAACCATTAGTGTTGGAAGCTTAAAAGGATATGACTTTTGTCTACTCAAAATATACATAATTACTTCCTTAAAAGAAAATTGTGAGGTAAAAACATAGTAACTTTTTATTTTAGTCAATAATATCTAATTTGATACAATAATGAATTATCAGGTACGGGGTACCTCGCAACATATAATATTTATCATATCAGATTAGGGAATTACCTAATTTATATTGCTGTTTGACTTCGGACTTACTTCGTTCGTCCCCAGACAACAAAATAGTATATTATGTTGCAAGAGTGTGAAAAAGGTATTTTTTTACCATGGCGACTATATTTATTGTCAAGCGAAGCGAGACAGTAAATATAATTATAAACAAATATAATTATAACGAAAATAAATATAAATTAAAACAGTAAATAATTATAAACAGTAAATATAATTATAATAGAAAAGTATATAATTAAATAACAGTAAATATAATTACATATAATATAATAAATATAATTATAACAGTAAATAATATAAACAGAAAATATAATTATAAACAGTAAATATAATTAACAGTAAATATAATTATAACAGTAAATATAATATATAAAATAATATATAACAGTAAATAAAATATATAAACAGAAATATAATTATAAACACGTAAATATAATATAAACAGTAAAATATAATTATAAACAGTAAATATAAATTATAAACGAAAATATAATTATAATAAATATAATTATAAACAGTAAATAGTAATATATAAACAGTAAATATAATTATAACAGTAAATATAATTATAAAACAGTAAATATATTATAAACAGTATTAATTATAAACAGTAAATATAATTATAAACAGTAAATATATATAATTATAAACAGTAAAATATAATTATAAACAGTAAAATTAATATAAACAGTAAATATAATTATACAAAATATAAATATAACAGTAAAATATATATTATAAACAGTAAATATAATTATAAACATAAAATATAATTATAAACATAATATAATTATAAACAGAAATATAATTATAAACCATAATATAATTATAAACAGTAAATATATATATAAATATAAACATATAATTATAAACAGTAAATATAATTATAAACAGTAAATATAATTATAAACAGTAAATATAATAATTCTGGCGGTGTATTTTCAATGTTTGGATCCATGATTATTTAACACTTAATACGAAATAATTTATAACTTACTTTCGGAAAATAACAAAATTTCGTTAACGTTTGATTATTATTTGAAATAAATAAGGAGAACAAGAAATGTAATATTATAACCTTTAGTAAACTACTAGCGCCTACCTAGTGGATATTTGAGGAACTTCACCAGCGACAGTTTTGTGGTTTGTTACAGTCACCGATAGTAAAATAATTTTGGCACGGTGGTCCACATATCGGGCGAATTTCCTTCGGAATGCGTGTTTCCGTGCTAAACAATCCATTTGTCGCTTAAAGATCCGGTTTATGTTTTAAAACTTGATCAGTTATTCAAAGCACTAGTCATAACTCATTTTTTCTGTATTTTTCAAAGGAAATGGGCATCCTATTGGTTATAGAAAACTATGCTTCTAAACTTGGCAATGCACGCCATTATTTGCACTAGTTTAATGCTCAGTTGGTTTTAGATGCTCAGAAAGGTTTTAGCGCATTTGACATTCGTCATATTTGAGCCATATAGTCATGTCAATCACTTTATTTATGTCACTATACGTGGGAGTTCACGACGTTACAGTTGATTATAACAGTGTGATTAGTCTAAGTGGTTAGTCTTGGATTAAGCGGTAACTCATCCAGCTACTGACCATGGCCAATGGTGCGTAACTTTTGTGATTTAAGGAGAACGGATTTTATCGTGCGACCAAGGGGCAACCCTAGATATTTTAAGACTAATACTATTAAAAATGTGTTTTTCTTTAATTTAGGAAAGGCATAAAATACATAGACTAATTTGACATGGCTTTTATTTAAAAACTTTGGCATAAAAACTTATTAATTAACCAGATCACATTTAATATAAGTTAAAGGGAATATGTTATAAAATATCTTTGAGACCGAAATTTCTGATTAGGGTTTTGCTATATAACATTGGTCATTGAATCTTTTTGGATTAGGATTCGAAAAGGGATAATACATCAAAGGAAATATTACAATCAGGAGAAGAAGGGGTAGGAGAGAGGGGATATGAAAGGATTCAGGAAAGGGGTTAATTTATAATTAGTGAAAGGGATCGGACAGAAAAGTCCAAATTTCTATCGGGTATATTATAAGAGGTCCTTGATTTTGGAATTGGATAGTCTTCGATACCTTTATACTCATAACTATTTATCTTAATAAAAATTATTTATTAACCGATTATAAGGTATATATTTCCAGTAATTATACAATCAAATTTATATAAAAAATAACTTTCGACTTAGTAAAAGAAAGTAGACTGATAAAAAACTATTTTTTTAAGTTACCTTGTGACATACATAATGATATTAATGACTTTTAAAAATATTTCTAAGCTATTGATGCGATAGGATACTTTATATGTCAAGAGGTAAATCCAAACTGTGTACTTCAAGAAAATTTATATATTCTGAAATAGAGTAATTTAAAATACAGATTTGAGCATTGCATATAATCTATTGAAACTATTTTAATAAATATCAATCAGATTTATTAAGAGACGAGAAATGACCACAGCTCAATGCTAACGGGAACTCAATTTTAGAGGGTAGGGAAGTAATTGGGAGAGGTGTCCTCTATCTCTTGTTTCACCATTGTTAGCCTACTATCCTATTTGGTAAGTACAATAGTGGCCCCGGTCGAGCCTTCGAGAAGGTAAACGTGTTGCGGCCCACAATATGGATACCAAGAAAAAAATAATTAAAAAAAACATTATTAAAGAGACTCCTTTGGAGCGGACCAAAGGCCTGTGAAACAGAGGCCACGAGACAGCCAGTGGAGAAAGACCCCAAGTTATGCAATAATTTTACATTGTACATTTTTTCTGAAAAATATTTTTTTATTTATTTCTTACTTTATTTTTATAATAATAAAAATAATAATAATACCTTGCATTTTTTAGGAGAATTCTTAAACAATAAATCAAATAGTGCACCAAGAAAAACTATACTGCATGACTGATACTGACGTGGACAGTATCTATAACCAGGTGGACAAATTAAAAAGCCCGCAATCACATGATTATGACCGAAAGGTGTGAACCTCTAAAATAATAATAATTCAAGTTTAGAGTCTTACGGCTTATCAGAGATAACCCCTGTGGGAACCACCTCAGGTAGTAGTGGCATTTGTTACACTGCAAGTGTCAAGTGTATTCTAAAGGAGGCGATAATTTACTTGAACAATAATCTCATATAAACTGAGAGCGTAACCTGGGATGCGACCCCTAGACCTCCGTCGTGTTAAAGGTCAGCATCAATACTGACGCTTTAACGACCACGACCACGAAAGCGGCCCTATTTCTTTTATAGAATTATCATATTTTATATTTAAGCTAAAATGAGATCTATGGATGAAAACAAAATAGTGGGAAGAAATGTCTTAGAAAAGATATGACTTTGGAGCATTATATATTTGAGTATTAATGTCAAAGAAAAGCAACCCTTTCCTTCTAATCCGGGATCAATGATTATTCCTCCCCCGATTTCTCTTATAAATATGCTGATGATATTTTGAGATATCTCTAAGGAGGGGGAGGGGTATGCTGACACTAGGGGGAAACCTGTCTCCATCAATATTCGATCAGATTTAAACTTAGAAACTTGGGAATTTTCAAACTCTCAAAGCTGAAGGTTTTAGAAAAAGCTTTTATCATCAAACTCATCAACAGGGAAGTTTCATTTTGTATCACAATGATTATATTAATTCTATTATTATTCTTAAGACGTTATATTTACCGAAAATTGGTCAATTATGACCTCAAATAAAAAAGTGACTACCACAGTTTCCATAGTACTTAGTTTAAATCAATTATTACAATTATCCAATTTTTAAATTATGCATAAAAAAGGAAGCTTAGTAAACTTAGTAGCTATAAAAAAAGTACGGTACGGGGTACCTCAGAACTTTTTATCAACAGATAAAACCTCAGAAACCTTATATTGTTCTGATATACCTCAGAACTTTTTATCAACAGATAAAACCTCAGAAACCTTATATTGTTCTAATATACCTCAGAACTTTTTATCAACATAGATAAAACCTCAGAAACCTTATACTGTTCTGATATACCTCAGAACTTTGATCGGATTCGCTAGGGTCATCCTCAGTATATAAAAACCCCGAATTCATACTGCAACACGTTTACATTCGTTTAAACATAACGGTATCCAAGTACTGACGTCGCTCGATGCTGCTTTAACTTTTATGATCTAACAAAAACCATAAATATACTTATTGTATTGAAACGAAATATAGTATAGTTATTAATAACATAAAAGAATACACTTGTAAATTTCAACCTAATTAGATTTTTTTTTTTTAAAGTGTACATTTTAATTTAATAAAAATTAAACTAATGCTGATAATGAGATGAACCTTGGCACATTCATTGACTATATTTGTGCCTAAAGATAATTATTCTTACAATTTCTTATCGCTTAAAAGATTTTCCGCGATTCATAAGTTATAATTCCCAGTTAATGACGTCATAAAAAATTTGTCGGATAGCACAACTAGATTTAATTTTTTGATCTTTTAACAAGTTTTAACTTTCAAGCATAAATACAGAAGCTACGATAGTAATAGACACACTGATAAGACAGACAACTTTTAGAAAACCACTTAAGAGGTCTCAAAATATGTGAAACAGATAATTCAGGGGATAATCTAAAATATGGTTTTTAGATTTTCGTGCATATGCAATACTTTTTCTTTATACTGACAGTACAAATGAGGTAAAGTAAAAAATCTTATATTAAGAGAATAATTTATAAAATCATATTACTCCCAAAACTCAAAAAGGGATATAACAAAGTAAGCAATAATACTTTTTACTTCTTTAGGAAATTTAATTTCACCAAAAAAAACTTTTAAGTAGCTATTTATCGGAGAAGAAAATAACAAAAATAACTTCTTTTAAAAAATTGGGGTTAACAAAAAAAAAAATCAAAAATTCCGATATACAACGAAATGACAGGGGGAAAGAACAACTTTTTATTCTGTCTTTGACAGAGGGAACGACACGAGAGGAATTAAAATATAGATTAATATTCGAGAAGACTTCTTAAAAAGTTTAATGATTTAAAAAAAAAATTTGAGCTTAGAGAAAAAGTTTAAAAAGCTGTTATTTACAATCGATATGATTAGGAGGGAGAAGTGACTTTGCAGGGAAATAAGATGTGTATAGAATGATACTTCTGACATAAGTAGTCTAGAATCCGAGTTATATTTGATACATAGACTAGTACTATATTTGGTATATAGATTAGTCCTATACTTGATACATAGACTAGTCCTATATTTGGTATATAGACTAGTCCTATACTTGATACATAGACTAGTCCTATATTTGGTATATAGACTAGTCCTATACTGATACATAGATACTTGATACATACTAGTCCTATACTTGATACATACTAGTCCTATATAGACTAGTCCTATATTTAGTATGTAGACTAGTCCTATACTTGATACATAGACTAGTCCTATACTTGATACATAGACTAGTCCTATATTTGATTCATAGACTAGTCCTATTTTTCATACATAGACCTAGTCCTATATTTGATACATAGACTAGTCCTATATTTGATACATAGACTAGACTACATAGACTGATATCAATTATCATTTTTATTTTTAAGCTGTAATTTTTCTAGTCTTTCCATTAATGTATTGTGTTTGTTTATTTATCTTAATAGTTTATTGATGTAGTTGGTATATAAAGATTCTGAAGATGCCTACAATGATAGGTGAAATACATTAATTGAATAAATCATTCAAAACTTTTTATAGAGCTAAAGTCCCCTTGATCTAGTCTGCTATTAGTATTAGCAAAAAACACTTACCCAAAATACCAAGTTGGAGACACTTGTCCTTCAGTTCCTGGATGCTATGTTACGCCAAGTTCCAGCAAAATCTTATCTTCTATAATCTAGATCCTTTCATGTTAAGCTGAGTTTTGTCAAACTAAACAACAAAGACGAATTAATATTATCATAATATCAATTTTATCGCTACACGCATAATATATTTGGGAAATGGCTATGGCTGTAGCAATATATAGACGTTGTATTATGTACTTACAAAACTAGTAATACAAGAAATTAATGCAGGGAAACAACAATGTAAATCTTTGGTAGCCACAGATAGGTGGCTACTTTACTGTTGAGGCACAAAACGCCAAGGCTGCGGATTGAACAAGAGGCCAAAGGCCTATTGAGGCGCTGAATTAAATAAAACGGGTCCAGGGTCGACACGACCACTTAAAGTGACCAAAAATCGAAATAACCTTGGTAAAAATTAGTAAACAAAATAACAGTCTGTAGAAATGTTTTTCAAGTATTGTCGTTTAAAATGTTTTTTTGGGTAGCTGAATCAAAAGAGCACGTCGTTTCGACTACATAAAATGAACAAAAAGTAAAAAAACAGTGGTAAATAAGAGACAATTTCAAAATACGTAAGGTAAACAAGCAATATCGATTAGGGTATCGTTTTCAATATTTTTGAGGCTCTAAGTAAAATACAACCAGTCCGGAGTTGACCCGATAACTTAAACCCAGGGTTCCAAGTTCAAATCTTGGTTACGGAGAAAAATTGTTATCTATATATTTTCACTTATTTGATTATAACTACAAAATAAGTCGGGCGCGGTGGTCCGCGAGTATGCATTCCTTTGGAATGCATACTTTTTGCCCTCTAATACAGTTCTTGCTCAGGTTTTCGTATAATGCTTCATAGACGGAACAGTAGTACTTTTACTTGTCCGTCAATTTACATGATTGTTTCTATAAGGAAATGCGCCAAACCATTCTGTGTATTGCCATGTATTAACCTTTGTATGACTGTCTAAAATATAGTGCAGTATTGATAGGGCGAGAATAGTTGAACAACCTATAGTATAAAAATGTAAATTTCCTTTGGAAAATCCATGCAATTTGACAGAAAAGTAAAAGTTTGTTTTGACTATGAGGCATTAACTAAAACCTGAGTAAAATTAGTGCTCCCACCAATCATTGCAAAGGAAATTCGCATGGCTCGCGGACTACCGCGCCAAAATTTTTAATAAAAATGAGCTTAAGATGCCTAAAGCATATAGAATTAAAGTAATTTTTGACTATTGGTACCTTTCATTGTATGTCAATTATTATCTATTTGCAATGTTTCAGTGAATTTAGGGGAGATTTTACTTCTATAAGGATGTTGCGGGGACTCCTGTTAAAAGCGAAATATCAAAAAAAAATTGGGCACTCATAAGACCAAGCTTATGAGGCTGTTTTGTTCAAGCCCTTAGGGTAGGTTGCAATTGAGAACTTACATTTATAAGCTTTTAGTTAGTTTTAATTGTGTTTTTACTAATTTTCGCGATGAAAATAATATTATTTTCAATGAAATATTTAATTTTTCATTCAATTAAATAAAAGTATCAAAATAAAAAGTTACATTTACAAAAAAGAACTTAAAGAGTTGATTAAGAATGCAATGTTTATTTACACCCAAAAAACAGTCCCAATCCTCATGTGAAAACAGTCTTATTCATTAAAGGGTTTCTACCAGGTTTCTTATTTGTTTTAATTCCACCTTCAAGTGGTAACCTTTCGATAATTAATTAAAACTCGGTCCGTAAACTCCAACGGTCCGAATAATCGATTTTTCAAAAAAAAGGGTTGAAATGTTAATGCATATTAAAATATTAAGATCATAGGGGAGGTTAATGCAGGAAACCGTATTTCCATACTTGCATATATAATTAGATTCAGGTATGAAATAATTAATTCAGACAGGGTTAGTAGCTGCATCTGTTTTTAAAGACAATACCTATTGGAAGTTTTATTTGAAATTTCTGATTGTTCCCACAGATTTAAAGAGGGTACGAGAATAAGACGGATCGGAATTAACGGCTGATGCAAAACTGATTAAAGGGGTAGCAAATAGAGTTAGTAATAGGGAAAAGTAATTTATCTCATCTAACCTTACACCTTTATCTTAGCTTTACCTGCTTCTTGTAGACATTGAATTACTGGCATCTTATTGATTATTACCTTGTAAAAGCTAAGTGGAAAAGCTTAATATAAATATCAAATAAAATAAAGAATTTAAGAATGTGGAGCAAATTTCCAATTGCACCTAAGGGCTTTCTAGTCCAGTAAACTCTCTATTAGTAAACGTGTAAATAAACGCCAGTTAGTAAACTCACTATTAACTAGTGAGTAAACTCAATATTAGCCAGTGCGTACCCTATTTTTACTTTTTCTCACCTTCTCATACAGAAAGTATATAGAGGAAAAGTATTGGTTTCACCCAAAAAATGTTAACCCGAGATTTCACTTGGATTATCCATTTTAGGTGTTTTTAGGACCATCTGAACCGATTTCAGCTTGATGTCTGTGTGTGTGTGTTTGTGTGTCTGTGTCACGCATAACTCCCACATTGTTTATGCTAGATAGGTTAAACTTAGTACAGAAATCAGTCGTTGGGTCTAGTTGTGCTGCCCGGAATATCAAAATTTTATGTCACCATTAACCCCATTTGCTTAGTCAGCAAAAGTTTAAAAAATCGAAAAAAAAATCTAAAAATGACCCGATGAACTTGAAATTTGGCAGGAATATACCTCTCAATATGACTAACAAATCTTCCAAATTTCGTTTTGATTTTGTTTGAAATTTAAAATTTTGACGCTTAATAATACCAAAAGTATACACGTGTTTTTGATTTATAACACGTCGTTGGGACCGCAAAAAAACAGGAACAAATATGAAAAACTCCGATCAAAATCTACTAATTAGTTAAGAAGTTATAAGCGAACTTAATTATTAATTAGTGCGACACTTTTGTTAAACGTAAAAGTTTGTTTACATTTGTCAAGGTTTCAAATTTCCGCCAAGAATTCAAATAATTTATGTTTTTTACTATGTTATTATTTTTTTATTATGTTATTATGTTTTTATGAGTCAAGTCTGTAGACATTATCAATTACTTTCACAACATCATATTTATATTACTCATACAACTACTTATATGATAAACTCAGATTCCTACATAGTTAATAAACTTATCGATTAACTATTCTTTCTCTCCAAACCCCAAATGATTACTTATATAAGAGATGCGTAAACCTCAAGACTAATTCCTGAGTTATGAGGTTTCTGGAAAACCATTACAGCGTCGTTAAGGAAACAGAAAATAATAGGAAAAGACCTTTGATTAGAGACGGTAAGTTCGGTAGCAAAGTAGATAATGTTATATGATTTCACATCATTCCAGAAGACAATCATTTTCCAATCTAGACAGGATCGTATCAAATTCTTTGCCTTGTTTACCTTCATTAAACATTGTTCATTATCGGACTTTTGTGAAATATTTCCCATAGGTTTTATTTCAAAAATTTACAGACCAACTCAATACAAAAATATGATGTATGGAACATGAAAATCAAAATATTAATTAACTTCCTTATTCCTAGTACTAGGAAAAGAAGTATTATAATGACACTTTATTTTATAAAATGTCTACTCTATAAGAGCCGCCTCCGTGGTGGAGTTAGTTGGAGTATAGCCGCCTCCGTATTTATACTGACCTATGACGTCACGGTGGTCTGGGGTTCGCATCCCATAAACCTAATGAATACTTTAGTTGCTAATTTTCTCCAGCATAAACACAGAATGAGTCAAGCGTGACACACAGATGTGTTTACATTCAAATTTGGTCAAATGTGGAGTGTTACACGTGTGTACGCACACACAGAACAACAGCCAGCATGGTAAAAACCACTCAAAACGCTATAAAAGTGCCTGAAACGCATTATTATGATGAAATCTTGGTTTCGGATAAACCGCGATTACATTACTTTTTCTTTACGAGTAGTTAAACTATTCGATAAGAGTTTTCTAATAAGTAAAGAGAACTGAATAGACTCTTTATAAGATCCGACATAACTAAAAGTTAACACTTAAGATTAAAAAGCAGGGCGCAAAGAAGCTCGAGTTTAAGCTCTGCTTAAAATAACAAGCCGATGTGATCGAGCCCAGGGATTCACGCTGTAGGATGCGTCAAATTGTCCGTCTTTTACTGTCCAAGAACCAGATGCAAAAAAGTTACCAAAGCCCGTCAGGTTTACGCTGCTAAATTGACTACCAGATACCTACTTCTTTAGGCTCCCTAATAAAGAACCAGGTTATACTACCACAATAGAAAATAATTTTCAAATACATTAGTCGAAAAGCTAGATTTTTTTACATGAAATTTTATATGTTAAACAATAAGATTATCAATAATGCTGATAAACTTTGTTTGACTCCATCATTTTGTTCGCCATAATCATTATTATGTGTATTTTTTAGTTTCGATTTGATTTAATTAGTTTTTGATGTTTAAGGGATTTTTAAAATATTTGCTAAGTCATTATTGTAGGTTAATGACGTTTCGAATATTTCATAAACAATAGGGTTCTTGTACTTTTATTTGATTTTGTACCAAGTTTATATATACATAAACCTGATCAATGTATTTATTCTTGAGCAGTCCTTATTCTGATTATTCTTATTCTTCCTTACTCTTTAATTACTTTTTTACAGGGGGGACTGCAAGTCCCCCCTTAAAAAAACCACCTCTTACTTCTTCTCCATGACCCTAATTGCATAAGCTTATATTTCCTTTGAAAATTCGCTGAATGAAAGTAAAAGAATTCTTTTTTTTTTAAATGTATTAAATTTTTGGCAAATCGATTTTAAAACCATTTGAAACCATCGAGTTTAAAAGAACCGAAGATATAATTAAGGAAATACTACCGAAAGTCAAACAAATTTAATAATTTACACCTTAAAGCACAAAAAAAACTTTAAAATGTAATGTTTTTTACATTTTATCGTGTTCAAAATACAAACAGACTTTAAATCAAGCATATTCCATCAAACTAAAGGTAATATAGAATTGTTCTATAGAAAGACAATGGCACAGCTCTCATATATGATGATTTTATACTTGACATATAATGCTAAAGAATGTGTGTATAAAAAACAAGTTTACACCAATTATTACTATTAAATTATTTGTCTCTTATGAAGCCCTATTTGTTTTTCAGTTATTTATAAACTTCTATTATCGAAGCTTTTTTTATATTTATAAATTGTTAAATAACTAACAAAACTAAATAGAGCATTTTAAATGAGTTTGAACCCATCAGAGTGTAAGAAAAATGCAAGAATAGAAATAAAAAATAAAATTAAAAAACATTTTTAATCGCTACTATAAGAGATCTCATATTGAAAATGTGACAAGGCGGTGGGTGTACTTGGCAAATACCCCATTTATTTTATTTTTTTCAAAACTACCACCTTGAAACGAGGGCAATAAATTTATAAATTTTATATTATTATATTTAATTTTAGTTCCTAGTTTTTTTATTAATTAATGGTGTAAAAAAAATATAAAAAAGATATTAATATATTTTAATGAATTCTAACCATAACCATTAATTTTGTTGATTTTTAAAAATATATTCTTCATAGAGTTTATTATTTTAGATTGCTATTTATTGGGTTATCGTAAAAACTTAGGTACGGGGTGGCTCGGAGCTTTTTTAAACATATCAGATTCGCTACGCTCGTCTTCGCTACTTCGGAGTCACTTTGTTCGTTCTCAGAATGTAGAATTTACCTAATTTATATAGCAGTTCGTCTTAAGACTCGTATTGCTTGTTCTGAGACAGCAAAACGTTTTATTCTCAGCAGTCACCCATCTAGGTATTGACCTCACACGATGTTGCTTAACATAAGTGATCCAACGATAAGCGTAGATTAATAGCAGTCATGAAATAAAAGTTATTTAATTAATTTAATACATAGAGAGTAACATTTGTAACGAATTTCAACTAAATTCTTTTACACTTTTCCTCCTTTATACCGTAGGTACATAGGAAAACTATAGGGTTTGCGAAAAAATCCCAAACCGGGATGTTACCAAATTTATTCGTTTCAGGTGTTTTTAAGACCTCCTGAGAGGATTTCACAAAGTTGTCTGTCTGTATGTGCGTGTGTTAGTATGTGCGCGCATGTGTATGTGTGCGTGTGTATGTTATCATCGCTCCTAGTGTATTTATGCTAGAGAGTTGAAACTTTGTACAAAAATCAGTCATTTGATGTAGTTGTGCTGTTCGGAAAATATAATTTTTTATGACATATTGAAATAGCAAACAATTTTAAAAATCATAAAACGCGAAAAAATGTTGTGATCGGGTTGAGATTTGACATAAATGCATATAATTAACATAAGTTTAAACTCGTTATCAGCATTAGTTCAATTTTTATTAAATAACTTGTGTGCGTTTTTAAAAAAAAAATGAAAAATAATCCGATAGTGTTAAAATTTAGTACAAATACCTTTACGTAATAAATAAGTACACCAAGTTTCGTTTTAATACGAAATGTATTATTTCGTTATGTATCATATTTTATTTATATTCTTTATGTATCATAAAGAATTTATCTATTTGATAAATTTAAAATTATCTATTTGATAAATTTAAAATTATCTATTTATAGAATTTAGAAATTATCTATTTGATGATATGAAACTTCTTTTGTTCATTTATATGATCACATGCATGTTAAATTGTTAGCGTTTTATCAAATCTTAAAATTTGTGCTGAGTCGAGGGGTTTCATAAAATATATATCTTAACTATATTTATACAAATATTTGTGTATATAAAAGCTCTTACCATTACGATTGGTGCACGAAGGCTTTTTCGGTTTAACGAAATCATGAAACGTGGCAACATGTTGCGATCAATTTGAGAATGGGCACGCAAATAGCCATGTATAAGACTAACTTTTCAACCAAATTTCATCTCATTATCAGCATTAGTTCAATTTTCATCGAATAACTTGTTTTTAGATTTTTTAAAAAAAAATTGAAAAAAAAATCTGAAAATAAAAACAATTGAGTTAAAATTTGCTACAAGTATATTTCTTTATGTGATAGTACTAAGAATACTAAGGCCCGTATTCAAAGACATCTTCCTAACATTCTCCTTAAGGAACAAGGAGAATGTTAGGAAAATGTTAGGAGAATGTTAGGAAAATGTTAGGAGAATGTTAGGAAAATGTTAGGAGAATGTTAGGAAACTGTTAGGAAGATGTCTTTGAATACGGGCCTAAGTATCGTTTCAATGCGTTAAGCATATCTATGGTTTCTTTAGATAATAAAAGTTAAGCAGCATCAAGCGAGGTCAGTGGCTCAATGGGTCACCACTGGGCATAAAACTAAATAATAATTACTATCTGACGACCAACATAGCGAGTCCAAAGACGTATTGCAGTATAAATTTAGTAATTTTTATATTATAATAAAATTAACATATTATTTAGTAATATAATAATTACGAAATAAGGAGAATGAGCGTGGCGAATTCGATGTGGCGAAAATAGTTCCGAGGTACCCTGTACCCGATTTTCATTTTAATTGTACATATACAGTTTCAGATTTATTATTGACTTATATTTTAGTTTATGCTTTTTCAAGAAATAACACAGTATATTTTTATTTTGTCATGATAGGAAAAAGAAAATATGTAAATTTTATCGATTCTCTAGGTTTACCCGTTTAAAACAAAAAGGGGTCTATAATAGGGTGTATTAGGATCTCCTGTACTCTTTTAAATTGATTCCTTATTTCTTATCTTACTATAAGGGAATTAATAATGAAAAAAACAAGGGAGAAAATTAGAAAAAACTCTCTTATATGTCGAAATGTGTTTATTCCCAAGGGACGTTTAGGGTGACTTTCTATACAATAACATATTAATATGTAATGCATTGAATGCAAATAACATCGTTTAATATAAAAAGTTTTTCAAACAGTGAATAAGGCAAAGAAAAAGGCGATAGGTTAAAATAAATAGTAGGAGAGAAACCACATCACTATAAATTCGTTGGGGTTCAAGTAGAAGTATGGCTAAATATATATATATATATATATATATATATATATAATATATATATATATATATATATATATATATATATATATATGTATGTATGTATGGATGTTTATATACAAATTTGTAATTATATATATCTTGTAATCAGGAAGCTAATTTGAGTAAACCTTCCCCATCTGACTTTTACCATTCACTTACCATAAAGTGACTTCTATGCAGTAATAGTATATTACAGAATTGAATTTTCTGTATTACACTATTTTGTATTGCATTGAATTTTCTTGTTTTGTGTTGGGTAGTGTTGTATTGTGTTAAATTGCATTGTATTGTTTTGTTTTGTAATTATTTTAATTAAATTTTATTGTATTGTTTTGTGTTAAGTAGTGTTGTATTGTATTAGATTGTATTGTATTGTTTTGTAGTTATTTTAATTAAAATTTATTGAATTGTTTTGTGTTTGGTTTTGTTGTATTGTTTGTATTATATGAAGTTATCATTTATTTTAAAATATATAAACAATAATAAAAGCTTAAATGTAAATTAAGCAAAAAAATGTTTTTAAAAATCTCGTTTCTATAGCATTAGAATTTTCAATAAGTTCCAGAAAAATTAGACTTTTATTTTAGTAAATCATTCAAATTTGTGCGGTTAAAGCTCGCTTAACTCGGGGGGTGTATTAATTTTCAATCTCTTCGCAAAGACTAATGTCTCCGAGGATCAAGAGGGGGTGAGCTTTAAATTTCTGGAAGAATGAATTTTTACGTTTTTAAAACCTAGAAGGGATAGTGGGTCTGATGCTAATGCTATTATTAGCATATCGATTTTTCGAACTATAGACCGGGTATACAAGAAGCAACTGTCACCCATGCAAATTTTCTTCTTCTTTCTATATAATCGCTTATATTTCCTTCCCTTTTACTCCCTCCCTTGATTTCCATTTCCTAAATAATTCAATTCCATACAAGAGCTTTCGATTCACTCCACATAGAAATTTGTTCTAAAAACAATCCCTCCTTCCATCCTTAACAAGAAAGGCTTATTCGAATAAAATCCCGATCATTTTGGAAGGTCTCTGTCACTTTACTTCTTTATATCTTAAAGAAAGGGAATAAACTAAATTTTTTGTTTGTAAATATCCACGCTGTAGCACCTGCGGAGGCCATTATTCGTGAATTTTCTTTGGAAAAATTCGCTACTGAAGCCGCTCGTATGGTGAGTTGGACTCGGGAGTGTGACCAAAAGCCGTTTTAGAGGTCGACTATATCAAGTCTTAAATTAGGTCTGAAGTCAATAAGACCAGCCAAAGAACACAAAACCAGGGTTTCATGGTTCGAATCAAAGCACTGGCAATAATTTTTTATCGTGATATTTACAGTTTGTAAGTTTATACTTATGTGCTTAATAACTTGAACAGTGGCGTCACAATGTGCTTGAAATAAATTTATTTTTTCAAATAAAATGCTCTAGAAATTATCATTAAGCTAATTTGAACTTCAAATTCTGCGCCCTGTATTGTATGATCTATGGAATAAATATGCGCATTTTCTTTAATTCGAAAACATTAAGTAACAAGTTGTGACGCCACTACTCAGGTTAAAGCATATATTGGAAATTTAAGCAATAAATGGATCGATGAGCAAGAAAGCACGCATTTTAAAGAAAATTCGCCCAGCTTGCAAACCTCCTCGCTAGATTTTTTTTTTACTAAATAACCTTTTACTAAATATTTTTTACTAGATTCAGTACATAAATAGCGCCCTATAAATAATAGGACTGAATGTTTTACTGAAAAAATGCTGTAAAAAAACTGATTATCCACATTTTAGCTTTCAAATAGAGCCCTATTTTTTTTAATAAATATACATGTTTTAGCACATAAAGAGGTACTAAATATCCCCCAGCTAATATCTACCTTATTGCTTTACTAATATATCCACATTTTAGCACATACAAGTCCCTCTCTTCTATTTGTAATAAATAACTATAAATTATTTACCTCTAACTTTTATTAGAGGTATTAGACAAATTGATGAAACAATTAAAGTATCCTTCATTAAGACTCTTGTAGCTTATCACTGATATCTAACAGGAGCAACCTCAGGTGATTGTGAAGTGGCAACTGACCCTCAAAGAGATAAATAAAGTGAGCGATGATTTATATAGACTATATTTGATATAAAATAAAATCGTAACGGGATGCGAACCCTAGAACTTCATGAATAAAACTCTTAAGCTTTCTTCAATAATATCTCAACCATAGAGGCAGCTATCTTCTAATATCATTTTTAATAATTAAATTCTTGCAAAAATTTTGGTGTGAGTTGTGTAATATGTCTTAACTTTAATCCAAACATATTTCTAACACCTTCATAAATGCAAATTATACCTTTCTTTATATTATCTTCGTCAAAACTAACCTGTTAAAGCTCTAATTGCTTTATTCAACATATTTTCCACTCGATACGAGCCGCTTCCCAACTATTAGACTAACTATCGTCTAATAATGCAGCGTTTAATGCGTAATACGGATACCCATAATTCTATAGCAGTCCAGTGAAAAGTAATTTATTCTGAAAAATTATAAAAAGTTATTAAATATTTATTTATAAAGGTTTATATTTTAAGTTTATTAATATTTATTTTGTTTATTATTTTTTTAATTGGATTTTAGGTATAGTTAATAATACTGGCGAGTTAAAAGCATTATGCGTTAAAAGATACGAATTACTATCATAGCAGACATGCAGATAATAGGAAGGCTAACATTTTTAGCGAATTTAAAAAAATGAATTTATGACGTTAGGGGTCATCGCTGGGGGGGAGTGGAGAGGGGAGAGAGGGCGAGGTGAATTCTTTAAGACATGGGGCTTACTGATACATAGTATATAAATATTGTCGAGGTTTATAAAAAATTATTAAATATATATTATATATATATTATTCAATATAATATAATATATAATATATATATATATATTATATATATATATATATATTTATATATATATATATATATATATATATATATATATATATATATATATATATATATATATATATATATATATATATATTATATAATATATATATATTCATTAGTTTTTAAGACGGAGATTTTGTGGTAGTCTCATCATGATGTTTAATAAAAAAAACTAGAATTAAAAACACTTAATATATTGTCAACGACAGTAGTATAAAAAATTATAACTGACCGGTTTCGACTTTACGTTGGCGGCCACATGGCCCCCAAGCGGGCCATAAACATAAAATCAAATTAATTTCTACATCAAATTTATTGAATGGATTCAAGCTCGATATAAGATAGTTAAGGCATTAGTCCTACATAGAAAATAAAAATAAATAGAGATGTTTAATACAGCAAGGAAATGAAGTGTGAAATTCAATCAGTCAGTCATTTGTCTTACATTAGTTCCATCGATTCGTCACGGCTCGATGTGGATAGATGTGTATTTTCTTTTATAGATATAGGTGAATAAAACGAGTTAACAGAAAATAGTAACAATTTGGATTTAAGCAGAGGATAAAGGAGATTGAAACTAGAGTAAACACGATAGAAGTAACTTCATTAGAATCTTATATAAGATAGAATAGAGGACATCTCTTTGATAGCCAAGTGTTTAGTTTCCTTTAGATATGGACAGAGGAGGCAAGGATGAATAAATGATGAGCTCTTTCAGGAAGGAGAAGGTCGGATTATCTGTAGAACAATATAGAAGGGTTTAATTAGAGCTAAGGGTCGATTAGAACCGTGCCGATTGCAAAGGGTTCAATCAGAAGCTACGGGTCCACGGATAATATTTGTCCAGTCTCTGTCCCCGGGATCAAAGAGAAGAAATCAAAGTGATGACTACGTCCATTTAGCTCGGTATAAACCTGATTACACATCTAAGAGCTCTAAAGAAAACCATGCATTATTTATCGAACGATACGTGGAGCCTTCGTACGCGGCCGAAATTAAACCGGCTTTCGTTTATATCCTTTCCTTATCCCCTTCCCTTTTTATAGCGAAAGGACCGTTTTCTAATTGGCCAGAGAAAAAGAGCCGCCCTATCTAATCAGGCCGGGTAATTACAATCTCTCAAAAGGAATTTCTGATACGGTGCCCGGCCCTCTCGCCTTTTAAAATTTTCCTGATATACGAGTAAATATACACAACATCCCCAGTGTTTTTCTGTTGAAAATTATCCCTTCTCGAGATCGATTTCAATAATTTTAATATCGTTAGAATACATCAACGTTTGAAAAATTTTGTAACTCAAAGTAGCTCATAATCTTAATTAGTCGATCCCTGGTATGAACTGGATTCGTACGGAGAAACCCTCTCTCAAAGGGACCCATCCTTCATAAATATTAAAAAATATAAAGAAATAAAAAAACGGTAAATGAAGAAAATTTTCATTTCAAACGGATGTTTACATATGCAGGGTATAGAAAGATAGCCCAGAGCCTCTAAGGGTAATATTAGACCAAAAAAAGCAAAGGAAAAACAAGTTATATGTAAGGGCTTTAGAATAACATTGGTCAGCTCCATACACTGGGCTAATAATGCATCTTCATCTCACTTTCTTTTAAAATATTTTCCTCCCTAAATTTTTTTTTATAAAGCACCATAACAAATAAATATTCATTTAAAATGTTGCCACTTACTTGCGGATCAGTTACCATCCGAGCAGCCGCCCATCCACAAACGGACTCAAAGATAGATTTTTGTACCAATTTTTATTTTCTAAGCATAAACATTAAGGGCATACAGATAACTTGATAAAAACTACTTAGGAAGTCTTAAAAAAATTGAAACGAATAATTCAGGTACAATCTTGGTTTCGAAATTTATGTGCTAAGACAATAATTTTTTCTACCTACGGTATAAATACCAGTAAAAAGGGACACAATACAATTGTGCGAGAGACACCTAAGAAATGCAACATAACAATATGAAATGCTACATCTAGGAACTATTCCAAAATTCGACATTCGTCATCATTGATGTGCCGACATAATGTTTGTGCCCACTCTGTTTCGTTACGTCTAACTGATCAGAGCATCGACAAGGCTGAAAAAGTCCTAAAAGGACTATTTATAACCAAACTTGTCCAGAAATAGAGAGATATACGCTTAGAATAATACTATATATAGAAGGAGCACTACTGATAACACGAAAGCCGGTTCACTGGTGCAACTAAGTAATGCTCCCACCCTTACAATTTTCTAAAAAAAAGTTGGCAATACTTCCGATGGCTGAATTATTATGTTCTATTATTAATTAATGATTGATTATTCATAAAATACTAATATAAATATCGGTGCATTACAATAGTTTATGCATTTTAAATTGTAGTTTAACGTATTTATTAAATTATATAAAAAGTAGTCCTCGTCAACTAAATGTAGATTCTTGTATTCCGCCACTCTTTTGCCATCTAAGACCAGTTTTATCAAATACTCAGCACGTATTTTAAGTTATTATATTTGTTCTTTACGATCTTTCTTCATTAATAGATATTTATGACACATATTTAAAAGAATGTTTTGTTGTCAGGTTGGCAGCATTACTTAGTTGCACCAGTCAACCGGCTTTCGTGTTATCAGTGGAATTACATTGTGTTTACGGTCCTGTCCTCCTTCTATATATAGTATTATTCTAAGGATATAAGTATAGGACTATTTGTAACCTAACTTATAGGTTACAACATGGGTTACCTAACTTAGTATGTTAACTTAGTTAGTTGTAATCTAACTTGTATAGAGATATAACTACAGAGATAAGTAAATTTTAACAAAGTGGAACATGACATTATGTCGAGACATCAATGATGACGATTGTCGAATGATGTAACAGTCTCCAGATGTAGCATTGCATTTTCCTTGTAACATTTCTTAAGTGTCTCTCACACAATTGTATTGTCTTAACTATTCACGTTTTGCAAAATTTGGTTGTATCAATAAATAAAACTAAAATAAAACTTGTGGCACGGAGGTCCGTAAGCCGGGCAAGTTTTCTTTTCAACGCCTGTTTTCTTGCTCAACAATAAAGTATAATACATAAAGTAGCATTAGAGCCTGAGCAATAGCTGCTTTGACTTACAAAATGTTATCCGGATTTTCTAAAGGAAATACCCATATGCATTTCACAGGTTAGATAAAACTATGGTTATTATTCTAATTACGACTTTGCAAAGCGAGTTTATACTAATTTTAATATGTTTTAGCGCATTTCCTTTTATTTTTATTGTTATCAGGGACCCCTGAAACAGATTTGGGACATAGTCCCGAGTCCACTACCCAACATAAGAGGGACGTCGTTAGCGAATTTTTTTCAAAGAAACTTCGCTAAATGAGACATTATAAGAAAACACAGCTTACCGCAACAGAAACAACAGCCTACAATCAAAAACTGTCACAGTATACATAAACGTATCTGATGACTACGATTAAGAGCTGTGCAAAGCAAAAACTAAAACCAAAAAAACTAAAAACCATAACCTATTATCCTGTTTGAGAAAAAGATAACCCACGCAGCATCTCTAACAAGCCGTCGATTCGGAATCGATCCCCCTCCACATTCGTCATCCGAACAACGTCATAAGCTCGTTTTTTATGATAATTGGCTATAAAATAAAATAAATAAAATTAGATTGTCTCTTCTTACTACTGAAAATAATAACGCTCTAAAAAACGAAAAAATAACCTCGGCCAGACCTACATTACTACATTTCCATCATCATTACGAATCTTCTCAATTATAGGTAAAAAATGTATCCCAAAAAGTAGTTCTATTATTTACTTTTTAACACTGCTATTGAAAATTATAAGTCAGACAGCATTTTGGGTCCGGTACCATCAATAAAAAAAAACCTCTGAAGGTCGTCATTTCCTGGACTTTAAAACCCATTAATGCCTTCGGCTATGACAGTAATAACACATGTCTTCCTCAGTTACATTGATAATTCCATCCGAGATGGTAGATCGATTGTTGATCGATCCGAAATCCTCAAATCATAATCATTATAAAAGTATTAAGATTAGATTAGGATGTCATTAGTATTAAGCTATTGTACAAATTAACTATCCTTCCAGCTTCTTAGTATCTTATATTCTTTTAATGGTTAGACCTTTTTTATTTCTAACCCCCGGGCACATTTTCTCTGATGGCTCCACCTTTTATTTTAAACAATTAGAATTATATTAGAGATGTTTAATATTGGAAAATGACATTTATGCCTCCCAAGGGATTTATTTAAATAATTAACTTAAGAGACGTGTGCTTATAATTATATAATTAGATAAATTAGACATTGTTCCTTCGAACAATCAAATTAGTAAATTTATTTACATCGAATGAAACAATCGAATGAATGAAACATGAACTAATAATGGAGACGCTTCAGGATTTAATAATAAATATTCTTAAGGCTCAATCAAAGATTTTTAAGTGTATGGTACAGGGTGTTTAGAACGGCAAACCATCTTTGAGTTTAGAGCAGCAAAAGAGTTTGTAACAGCTTTGTTTAGAGCTGCGAACGATCTCTCAAATACCTTTGCTTAAAGTAGCAAACGATGTCTTAAACAGATTTATTTACAGCAGAAATCATATCAAAAACAGCTTTGTTTACAGCAACGACAATTTATAAGCAATAAAAGATAAATAAAACAGATTTGTTTAAAACAGCAAACAATTTTTGTTTCTTTTTAGACTAAATAAGCACTACAAGTTACCAAACAAGCTTCCTGATTATTTGGTTTATGCTAAAGCATGAACTCTTAGAGTTACTCCTATTTGTTTAAAATCACAAATAAGGTGGCTCGCAAATGTCAGCCAATAGCCCGGGAGTGTTTGCTGTTCTCATCAAAGCTGTTTATACCTAATTTGGTGTAAAAGGGCCTCCTTGTGACCGCGGCCACATTAAGATATATGTACATTAAGATATATCTAGCGTTGACCAATTAGCTTTATCCACTGTATACTAAAAGATAAAATTTCTTATTTATTGATATTGACGCCATAATTAAGTTATTTGACAATAACGCTGCTTAGCATGAGAAGATTGAGCTGAAATCAGTTCCAATCGTTTTAGAGGGCGTTTTCAACCAGTAGAAACCCTTCGCGGTCTTGCTGCTTTGCGAGGTTGCTTAGCTCGCCGTGGTTGGTAGCTACTGTCTGGGACAGTAGGCTAACGAGGGCGGAACAAGAGGTAGATACTCTTCTAACATACGACCTTCCCACCATCTAGCACTACTGAACCTAACAGATATCTGAAATGTCATCAACCTAGACGTATACATATATACAACATAAATATATTTATATGTATACCTTTTACGCAACTTAGCATAATCTAATTCAGCTGAAACCGGTCTCAGTCGGTTTTGCTTGTCGTCTTCGGTCTGCTTGCGAGTCTTATCGGACGGATTTCATTATATTCAGCACCCCAAAGAACATTATTTTTTACTGACAGTTATTTTGATATTCTATCCTTTAAGTTTTTTAGACTTTTTGGTCACTTAGTTGGATTCAGCGCCCCCCTCCAAAAAAATAACACAATCAAGAACCTTTTTTGCAGTGAAAAATACTAAACTTGAATTTTTTACGATTTTTTGAAACTTTTGCTGATTAAGCAACCCGAATTAATGATGTCACAACAACCTGGTTTTCAATACGGATCGTGCCCTCCCCAAGGTTGATATTTGTATGAAGTTTGATAAAAAAATTATCTGTTCGAAAGATAGCGTGTAGCGTAGAGTTTTTTAGGGTCAAGAATTTGATTCCCCTTCGCAACGTTGAAAGAAGTGAGACTTTACCCTGTAGGTAAGTAAACATAAATTCCATGGGTGCCCGCAGGGGAGGTCAAACGAGTCACTTGATCCCCCTGGAAAATTAGAAAAGTTAGATTAACCCGCACTGGAAATTAATAAAAATTTGATGGCTCATCCTGCATTTTTCATTTTTTTAATATATGAATATATGGACACAATATTCTAGGGTTAAAGCTATTTAATCATTTACCCGAAAGAATTAAAAATATTGATTTCAAAGGGTTTAAAAGTATAATTTTATCAAAAGCTTTGTATAATGTCAATGAATCCTTTTGTTGTAAAATTGCTTAAATTGTTAATTGCTTGTATATAATGTCTATTGACTAAACCTATTGTAAACTACTCTTAATAGTTGTAAATAAATTTTTATTATAAATAAATATCTATTCTATTCTATTCATTTTTAAAACTGTGTTTACTCTGTTGTATCAATGTGATAGCTGATCAATAATATTGATGATGTACAGATCAATAATGAATTGAAGAATGTACTCCATGGATCTCCATTACTCAATTTCTATGCCTATTACCAATCTCTGTTATTTTTTCTGTCTGAACCTTCCAATAAGAGACAAAGGTGCTTACAACTTTAACTCTACTTGTTTTCAAAGTAAAAATAGGTACTTTCGTTATAAGTACCTTTTTTAGAACTGTTAGATCCTAAAATGATTCAATATTATTATTTTTATAATTAATAATAATAATAATAATAATAAATTTTTTATTTCTACCAAAAAGAAAAGTTTACAATATTATTAGTATACATAGTATCCTAAAATGAACAAAAAATTTAATAATTGTATTTTTGTTAAATTTTGGCAAGAGCCCTCAGTAGATGTACCTTTACACCTAGAGCGAAGGCTCTGTCTCGAGCTTTATCTTTATAACTTCACTTTTTTAAAAAATTTGTAATGTTTGAATTACATAATGCATTTTAGTATTAAAGCACATCACCTGAGCACAAGCTCCGGTGATGTGTGTGTGAATAGATACATATATGAATCCACGCACATAGATACCTACACTTTATTCCTATTTTTGTTTTTCATAAGTGTTAAAAAGAAATAAGAAAAAAGAAATATTTAAACATTGCACTTATACTTAATTCATATTTCAGTTAATGCTGAGTAGAAAAGAATAAATAAAATGATAATATAAAATCTAATAGATTCAACTTAAAAAAATATTTTAGTCAACATGTTGAAAATATATTGTTAGTCGTCTGAGTTAAGGTATTGGTCCAGTAAATATGTTTTAGTCAGTTTTTTAAACGAGTCAATGGTTTTACAAGTTTGAATAGAGTTAGGTAATTGATTATAATATAGAGGTCCGAGATAAACAGCGTGTTTTTGTTTTTTATCTGTTCTACATAAAGGTGTCAGTACAAAGTTAGTCTGTTGTGTTCTTGTCAGGTAAGTATGGTGTAGTGTTTGTTTATTTTCCTCCAAGAAGTATTTTATAAGCACAGCTTTTTGAAATAATTGCTCAACAGGGAGCACAGAAAAGTCTTTAAATATTTCTTTAGATGAATATGTCATAGGTTTTTTTAAGCAATTTTTAAAATTGCTTTTTGTGCTATTTCTACGGCTTTAAGATAAATACTCGCAGTACTTCCCCAAGCTAAGATGCAATAGTTTATAATTGATTCCGTTAGTGCATGATAGAGAGTTTTTAATGTTAGTTTGTTAGCAAAATCTCTGACCCTAATAAAAGCATACATGGTTTTTCTTATTCTTTTTACTATTTCTATAATATGGTCTTTCCAATTTAAATGGTTATCTACAATAACACCTAAATATTTAATTTTATTTACTCTACCTATTTCGTTACACGTACAGTTAGTATTGAGTAAAATATTTGTATTTTGGTTTGTCTGTGTTAACTGTGGGTAATAAGTACATATTGGGTCATGCAGTTTCAAATGTAGGTGCAAAGGAGGTTGTCCGCGTTTGTCCAAAGAGAAGCAAATGTATTTAGTTTTGTCTAAATTCATAGTCAGTATGTTTTCGTCAAACCAAGATTTTACTTCAGCTAGACCAATAGTCGCTTTAGCAAAAACTTGATTCCAGTTAAGTCCTCTAAAGTATAACAAAGTATCGTCAACAAAAGATATGATTTCCATGTACGTGTTGCTTAGATCCATTAAACTGTTCACATAAATAAGAAAAATCCATGGAGAAATTACTGTTCCCTGTTGTGTTCCGAACTTAACTTGTTCTGGAGAGCTTAGCTTTCCGTCAAGTTTAACCATTTGTTTTCTGTTTAAAAGATAACTTTTAAACATTTGTAAGCAAGTATCCCGTATGCCTGCTGCATACAAAGTTTTTATCAATTTTTCATGAGAAATAGTGTCAAAGCTTTTTTCAAATCAATGAACAGAGCCATAGATTTAACACCCAGATCTAAATCATTAACTATTAATTCAGTAAGTTTATACACTGCGTCTGCGGTGCTCTTGTTTTTATATAACCGAATTGATTACTTGATATTATATTATTAGCTTCAAGATGTTCTACTAGTCTGAACTTAATGCATTTCTCTATAACTTTAGAAACATTAGATAATAGTGATATGGGCCTGTAATTTGATGGATCGGATTTATCCCCTTGCTTATGCAGTGAATAATGACGGCTTGTTTCAAGACGTCAGGAAATACTCCTTGACTTAAACATAGATTGCTTATATAAGTCATGGGTTTGACAAGGTTATCTATGGAATTCTTCAAATATTGAGATTTAATACCATCTACTCCCGGAGCTGTGTCTTTATTAAGACTGTTAATGTGATTTGTCATTTCCTTCTCAGATACATATTTAAAAACGTTTAAAGTAGTTTTAATAGGTCTCTGCTTTGTGTGATGTCTATAGTTGGTATTTTTGTTTGATATTATATTTTTGGCTAGATTTAATCCAACATTAGCAAAATAATTATTAAATTGGTCAGCAATATCTTGTTTGTTAGTGTAAGTAGTGTTGTTATGAGTCAGTGACTTGATTTCAGAATTTAAACCTTTTTTCTTGTTTAAACATTCGTTTAAAACTTTCCAAGTCTGTCCAGAGTCTAGTTGGTCTTTAGGTAGTTTGCTTTTAAAATATTCAGTTTTGGTTTTTCTTAGTTTTGTTAAATAATTTTTATTTAATATATTTTTCTTTAAGTTTAGTATTAAAAGGTTGTTTGTCAAGAGTCTTTCTCATTTTGTCTTTCATTCGTTTAGAAGTCAGTAGACCGTTAGTGATCCAAGGTTTAAGTCTCTTATTTTTACATGTAATTTTAATTTGTTTAGTTTGAGTGCATTCTATTATGTAGTTTTGTAACGTTTTTATAAATGTTTGTGTTGCTGTCTCTGCGTTTGTTATTGTATATAAGTTTGTCCAGTCTGTCTGTTTGAGTTTTTTTTCTAATTCCGTTGAATCTACTAACGTATAAGTGAAATATTTTTTTATCGGCTCGTAATTGCCGTGAACATTAATGTCTATAGATATGCCCACTGGATAATGATCAGAAACCTTATCATGTATAATAAAAGGAGTAAATTTATATTGGTTTTTAAATTTCATGAAAATATGGTCAATGCATGATTCTGAATTATTTTCTTTTCTTGTTACGTCATTAATGCAGCTTATGAATGCTTGAGAATTTAGAATATTATTCCTATATGTTCCTTATGTAATATAATTTTACATACATTTTACATACCTTATTAATATAATTCCTTATGTTAATTTTAATTTCATTAAAAGCAGATATAGTAAGTTAATTTTCTATAATATTTCATGTAGATTTTGATTTATCCCTCTTGTTAAAAAGAAATGTAATTTCCAATGGAGACAGCCCCTTTGTAAAGACTGTATGTCTATGACAAATAAATATATTATTATTATTCGTGGAAATCTCAATACCATATCAGACCAGTCCAAAATACATTAAGCACCAGTGGGCATCCATAATTTAAAAATCGTCAAGATCAGGCAATTAGCTATCAGTCATAGCTTGAGGACATACAAGAATATCATCAATTAAAAATAGTTGATGTTGAATGATAGACACTAATCAATAACTTGGAAGTAAGCCACGGACAGAATGACTTAAGGAGAATTTTGCCCTCAGGGACTCAAAATAACAACTATAACTTCTCCTATACAAAATCCTTAATGCAATAATAATTATAGGATTTAAAATTTTACTGGACTATAATCTAAAGGTATTGGACAAATAACAGTTTTAAAATAAACTTAAGCAAGCTTTGGGAAAAAGGCAAAACAAAATATTCGTTTATTCAAACAGAAATGTCCACAAAATTTAACGGATAAATGGAAAAATTGTCTGTGGTATTATAAACAGCTTTTATTTTATAGAGTAACTTATATAATTTATATCTTAAAACTTAGTTTAAGTTACTATTAGCACGATCAACTTAAATGACCATTTGTTATCGGTAACTTATAAATATCACTGAAAAGTAACGACCATGTTTCAGAACATTATCATTTTCAACAATAACCTGAGGCTTTTGAAATTAGTTTATTTTTTAAAGGCGTGGATAAAAAAATAGAAATCGGATTAATGCGATTAATAAAAGTTATTAGCATTTAACTTCTTTTTTCTTATATGACATATATTTACAGACTGCTTGAGTCTATATTTGGTCACACGTACCACAGCTAAAGACAGTACACCAACACTTTAGTGTTTGTTCGTATATTATAATACTTTAAACAAAGTTATGCCTCGTCTTCGTCATAAAAAGTGTCATGAGACACAACGCTTTTGATCATAGTATAAAACCTTAGAAAAAGTGGTGATTTGCAATCATCATAAAAAACGTTATGTTATATTAGATTTTCGCCGTACAAACGTTTCTATATTTGTATTCTCATGCGATGAATCGAATGAAATTGGAAAAATGCGATGAAATAAAAATTGAACTTATGCTATGATTTTGAATGAGCACCAGTGGAGTTGTTCATAATTAAGGGAACGAAGAAAAGAGTCTCTCCACAAAACAATAATTTATTCAAAGCGCTTTCAACCTAACATGAGGCCATCATCAGTGCCTGTACAAAGAAATAGAAACCATAAAAAATTAACCATAAATAGTCAATACTAAAACAATAAATAAAAACAAATAAAATACAAATAAATAACAAAGTTAAGACAGTGAACTTATGCTGATGTAATTTAGCACATTTGTTGATCGAAAAATGACTACATGTGAGCCAAATCGTAAACCGATCGACATATAGTTCGCGTTTTATGATTTTTCGCAATTTTTGCTGACATCATAAAAGCATTATTTTCTGGATAGCACAACAAAACCTAAAGACTGATTTTTGCACAAAGTTTTAACTCTCTATCATAAATAAACAGAGAAATACTATGATAATAGACACAGACATACACACACAGAAATTTGAAAAACCACTTAGGAGGCCTTTAAACCACCTGAAACGGGATAATTTCTGTGAAATTCCAGTTTCTTTTTTTCGAAGATAATACTTTTCCTATATACCCACGGTATAAATGAGGAAAAGTAAAAACGTGATCTCAAAAATTTATTTCATTAAGAAGGTATGTTCAGACTAAATCGTTTTGATTTGAACACTATGTAAAACAGACTCAAATTTATTTTCTTATAACTATGTAAGACAATTTTCTTTAGTGCATGAATTCAAATTTTAATAAAAACAACTTCCAAATGCAAAGATACTAAAAGAAAATATGGAAATTCGACTGATAATAAGGCAGAATAACCGGAAAGAGAAAGAAGGTAGTTTAAAGAAAAAAACAGATGTGTATAAGAGTGGAGGCGGTTAAAATGGGAGAAAAAACAGAATGCTTAAGAGATCCTTAGTTAGAATTAGCTTTGGACCCAAATAACCCTCTGTTCTTAGGACAAATAAAAAGGAAAGCAATCGGATTACACAGATATAGCCCCGCTTTCCGGACAATTAACTACCCGCTCTGATTGGAGTCCGCAGTAGAAAAAAATTCCCTTTCAATTTGTTCGGTCCTTTACCGAATTACTTTATAAGAAGTTAAAGGAAAGGTTTTTTTAAAAAATTCAAATCAGGCACTCCCTGTTAAAATCAGCTCGTTGAAGTGCTCGAAATTCCCTTGATTGACTCCAATTCACCTGTTTTTGATAATTGGTCTTCTTCAAAGTTCTTTTTTGTTAAATTTTTGTCAAGTTTAACTGACTAAGGAATCCTAATGTGTCACTTAAAAGTTAAAACTTTTACAAGGGAATTGAAAACTTTTAATTGTTATTGATGTTATTTTATTTGAGTCTTTACGCCTAAATTACATTGAATACAAAAAAATGTGTATACTTATCGAAAGGAAGGGTTTCTTAGACACTTTTACTCTTCTCTATTTGAATCGTAGGCATATAGAAAAAGTGTTGAGTTTGCATAAAAAATAAAAAACCGAGATTTCCCCTAAATTATCCGTTTCAGTAGCTTTTAGTGCCTCCTGAGTGGTTTGAGAGTGAGAGAGAGGGGGAGAGCTAAAAAATTATTCTTTAGGTCTAATTGTGTTATCAGGAAACTAATTTTGTATGACGTCATTAACCCGCAAACATGACTTAGCAAACATTGTAAAAATTCATAAAACGCGAAATAATGTTTTGATTGGTTCGAAGTTTAGCAAAAATGTTGTCATGTATAGTACCAACAGATATGCCTAGTTTTATCTCGTTATCAGCATTACTTAAATTTTTATCGAATGACTTCTATAGAAATTTTTTTTTTAAATATTAAAAATCGGAATTAATTAAATTGAGTTGTAATTCGTTATAAGTGAGTCCCTTTACGTGAGAAATAATTATACTAAGTTTTGTTTCAATACTTCAAGTATATCTACGGATTTTGTTGGATCATAAAAATTAAGCATCATAGAACGAGATCAGTATCTGGGAATTAAACGAATGTAATTACTACCTAGGACGAGCTAAGCGAGTCCGAAGAAACGAGAATGAACGTAGCGAATCCGGTGTGGAGAGTAAAAATAGCGAAATGCCCCCGTACCCGATTTTTTATACACAGTGTAGTAGTATTATTTTCCTCTTTGCATATGCTTTCAAGTCACTTCAATTATTCCTATCTTTCCTCATATTTTTAACTTTATCATGAATATTCAAGACTATACGTAAAAACAAAAGGTTGTATTAATATTGATAAAGTATTGAGTGTTTTGGGTGCAACCTAACACTCCCCTTTATGCAAGATCTTAATTTAGGCTCTAATTTATAATTACATATAATATTACAGCGAACTAAAAAGTTGTAATTAAAAACCCGATGCTTGAAATAATCTTAAAAAAAAAGTTTTTTGCATACCAATATGGAAACTCATTTCGAGTAGTCAGTGTACAAACTGAAATTTTAAAACATTATTGTGACTGTTCACGGTATCTTTCTTATACAATTAGCAAATTGTTTATGTTTTACTCGATGTCTTACAAATATCTTACTATGTGATTTGATTAAGACTTTAAGACAGTAAACTAACTAACCCCCAGTAATATCTCATTTTAAATAAGCTTATAGTATGAAGTAACAGTGAACTCATAAGACTTCACGAAATTCCCTTAAGACTGTTTTTAACTCATTTTGTGATTTTTTCAAATTATATTTTGAACAAATAAAGATAGTAGTTGACTGGTACAGGTTTTGGTATAGAAGAGTAAGTATTAATATACTTAAAATTAATATAACAATATATAGAAATCGGAGAATTATTTGTACGTATATTATTTAATTTAATTTTGAAACAAATAGAGATAATAATAAAGCTGGTAGTGAGTCTGATGTAAAAGGAACAAGTATAAAAAACCAAGTGATAAAGTTAAGAGAGTGGGGTGGGAGACAAGCCTTTGGTTGACACTGACAGGTCCTTTTCACTCAACGAATTAACGTTTATAACTAAATATAATTACACTGACAATGTTGTATATTTTCCGGTTGGATTGGGGAGGGGAGTAATTAGGATGCGTGGCGTTGACAAGTCCACACGGACTTCTTGACTGTGACTTTCTTCGGTCAGGATCTCTGTCGTTTTAGATTTTGGGTCTACGAACACTGTCATAGTCACAAGGACCCGCATCTCATCATATTCCCTAAAATACATATTTCTACCCACATTACACATTTATCTCTTACTAATTTAATCCCTCATCCTTCTTAGCATTTACAACTTTCAAAAACAAACCAAAATATTTTTGAAAAAAGGGGACCCTGGAACGTTTCCGCTTTTGACTCCTAGATAAAAATTACTTGACTTATCTTTGGCTATATACATTACACAATAAATATTACAAAAAACTAAACTGTACAATAATAATTTTAAATGAAACAGCCCTCTAACAAACCAGTCATCTCATTACCTCTCAGATGCAAACCAAAACTACAGATAATTTGAAAGAGGGGGACCAAAAGCAATTTTCTTCTGATGGTGATTCTTCTAATAACTGTTTAAAGAAATAATGCTATTAACAAAAAAGCTAACCTTCAGTTTCTGACACATCACAGATTATCTGTTATTAAGTTATGTTATTTTCTATTAATCACAATAAGAATTAGAGCCACTAAGGGAAAAAATATTTACGGCCCTTTACTTATATCAATAACTCTATTTATAGAATTGGAATCAAAATTATTATCTAGAAGTTGGCCCAAGGTTCTTCTGCGGTTGAAACACAAATTAGTGATCTTGTTGTTTATGTTGGATCGAAATTCAACTATCCCATTGGTGAATTCAAAACACATTACAATTCTTTAGCCATGAGTGAAATCAGATTAAGTGAATGGAATCTTGTGATATTAGATATTGTTGTATCAAATCATCACAGTAAAAATATCACTGGAAATGTAGTAATATTAAAAAATGTACTTTTTTTTTTATTTGCACATTGTAAAAAGAAATAGGCGACACATTTGAAGTATTCGTTTAGGATAATATCGAGAAGACAAAATGATCAGTAGAGACAGGAAAAAAGTGAGAACGGGTTTCAATATATTTTGTTTCATATCAATGAAATAAATCGGTTTTTATATATATTTTTCAATCAATATTTCAATATATGCTATGTATTGAGAGATTTTTATTACTTAAATCAAGCTTTAACTGAAGGGCAGAGTAAGTTTTGGCTCTGTCGGCGCCCTGATGAGTTAGACGTAACGAAACAGAGTGGGACATGACATTATGTCGAGCCATCGATGAAGGCGATTATCGAATGATGATAGAACAGTTCCCAGATGTAGCATTGCATTTGCTTGTTACATTTCCTAGGTGTCTCTCACACAATTATATTGTGTCTCAAAGCATACATCATTACTAATACAAGTCTACAAACCTATCAATATAAATGGAAGCCAAAGAAAGACAGGTATTCACAACAAAAATAATAAATAAAAATGAAAAAGGGATGAGATTCGTCGAACAAGAAGAAGAAAATTCATGAGGGAAAACATTAAAAGAAAGAAGAGGGTTACAAGTACCTCCGATTCCAAATGGATTATTCCTATAACCCCAGGTTTTTTTTGCCGGGAAATCGTATCGGTTTTTGAAGATTCAGAATCTCTTAAAGAATAAACCTGTTGAAAACGCAACCCCTTGAGTTTACGATTCTTTACAATTTTTTTAGACTTTTTTTTCTCCACTTAACCACTCGAATTCTATAAAAGTGGATAACCCTTTCGACAGTGAAACTTGAGTTTTATTCAATAAACAAACTTCTTTTTATTCCCCTTATTTTTGATTTCCTTTTCCGATACATATAAGAGGTAAGTGAAAAGACTCGTATTTATTCGTTATTAATGTTGATTTTTATTCCGGTAGATTTATACAGATTTTTTTTTTTTCAGTTATGCGCTTTTTATTAGTCATTGAAAATAAGAGTATGAATCCTTTTATTATGTCAAACATAAGCTTTATGTCTGTTGGTATTGACTGAGTGGATTAATAAATTTCTAAAATATCATTTCCATTACTAAAAGTCATTTGAGACTAAGAAGTCATAACATTTTTAAGCTAGGTTAGTAAAAAACTGAGACACTAAAAATCCTGAATCAAGATGTTTTAACATGTTTTTGATAACCGAAAAATTAAACATTTTTCACTACATTAATTTATTGATAGTAAAAATTTAATAAATATATCATATTGATTTTTACGCACTTCTCCTTCTATGTATGTAAGGTAAAAGTGTTAGTTGAATAACTGTTAAGAGTATCTTTTAACAACGTTAGCGAGTCTTCAAGAAGTATTAGTAGAAATAATAAGAGTGGGGAGGTCAAGACTGGTAAATAGACCACATCTTTGGGCCCTTTTCACCAACCCTGAAATTATCCAATCATCATTATACCTCCACTACTTTATCCTCGTCAAACCTCCTGCTACTATGAATGAAAGAAAGAATGTTCTGTACCGAGTCTTCAAAGAGTTTCTTTAAAGACTTTATCTTTTCTCCATTTTCTGGAGACCAGCCCGGAGAATCTTAATATTACAACGTCCTAAGTATCTTAATATTATGAGAGTAGAGAAAAATTAATAAATAAGGACTCCACACCCAAATTTTAAGGTAATAATATAGTTAGTTATTTACGAGTTGAAAGATCATTCTACTAAATTTCAATGGACAATTGGTTCTGAAGAGGTAATATTTACCGCCAGTCGAAGAAGTAAATGAAGATGGCCAAGAAGAATCTTCAGAGGGCTCGTCGTGCTCATTGAGACTAGAAGTTATTCACTGATATAACTTTATTAGTTGATACCTCGAGTGTTTCCCAGCCTGCTGATGATAGCGTTAAGTCGAAATTGGTCTAAGAATATTCTTTTTTACAGCAATTATCAACGGTAGCTGATAATTCAGCTCAAATGCTCTTCAATAGCATTTGAGGTGCTAGAATGAAATAAATAAATACATTTAGTTGAACATCATGGTGGTTTAATTATAATCAGTGATCTATGGTGTTTTGACAAAAATCGCAACCAAGTGTCAAATATCATTTGATATTTCTACATTACATAGTGTTAGGAAAAGGTTTTTTGATGTGGGGTGCTATTAGTCAAGTCCAAGAGAACCCTAACTGGATTTAGGTCCCAACTCATAGAGGGGCGACTCGTAACCTCAAATAGCATTAGTGGCCGGACAAGACCCCTGTCTCTAAAACATCTTATCCAATAAAGTCACCCCTGCATTATCACAAAGATCAGGATAGGGATTTCCAATCACTTTCTGAATTAATCATTATCTTAAAAACTCAAATAAGGAACATCAAAAGAGTTTAATATTTATTTGCTCATTACTAAATAGAAATATTTGTAAAAAGATTATAATGGTATACATTATTAATACCATGTGATGTATAAAACATATTTTTATAAATAAATCATAGAATTAGACGTACATCATACAGATGGTCAAACTGAGTCTAAAAGCTTCAACACTTATTACTTTTCCTTCATTATTCATAGGCATATAAAAAAGTATTGTGTTTGCAAACAATCCGAAAGCAGGATACCTCCGGAACTGTCCCTTTCAGGTGTTTTAAGACCTCCTGTGTAGTTTTACAAAATTGTGTGTGTGTCTGTTATCGTCGTAGCTCCCAGTGTATTTATGCTAGAGAGTTGAAACTTTGTTCAAAAACCAGTCTAAAGGTATTGTAGTGCTATCCAGAAAATATTTGTTTATGACGTCACTAACCCGTAATATTGACTACATGCTTACATGACACGCATGTAGGTATGTAGGCATAAAACTAACATGTGTGCGAAGTTTTATCCCATTATCAGCATAAGTTCAATTTTTATCATATGACTTGTGTACGTTTTTTAATTGTAGAAATCGGAAAATAATCCAATTCAGTTAAAATTTGACATAAGTGTTTACTTTTAAGTAATCACTTAGTTTGGTTTCGATACGACAAGTATATCTATTTTTTTATCATAAGAGTTAAGCAGCATCGAGCGTGATCAGTGCCTGTATAACACATACACGAAAATAAATTTCATTGTCACTATTATAGTTAAGATTTTATCAATTGATATATGTATAACCTTATGTAAAAAAATTACACAAAATTCACCAACATTGTGGAATGATGCGACTTAAAAACTTATTCGAGAAACTACAAGACAACAAATATGTGGCCTCAAAGCACCGATATAGCACCGGCTGGCGCTAGACCTGGTTTTATAAGTATGTGAGCCTCAAGTAGAAATCTTAATCGGAGGCTCTATATTTTCAAATTATCATAATAAAATTTTTAATAGCAAATTAAGTACTCTTAGGAATGAATCAATCAACCAGTGTTTTGCAAGGAAACAATTCTAGTAAAAAGTTCATCAAAAATTCTGTAACTTATTTAAATTAAGAATATTTTACATTAAAAAAATACGATTAAATTAAATAGATTTACTTCCGCCCACTCCAGAAAGATGTTTCCCAAAAAAATATTTTAAAATGGATTGAGTTGGCAGACAAGGTAAAAAATTAGGCCTTCGGGGTAAACAGAGAAGAAGAATATCTGCTTTATTCAGAAATTTGGGAGGGGGTTTAGGGGCTTGGATATTATTCCAAACACGGAGAGAGGATTCTTCTACAGGAAACCTGCCAATTTCTCTGTTTATATTTCAATAAATAATTGCTCACTCAGTGGAGAGAATTTCTTTTGCCGCTGGCGATGCAAATTGCCCGAGACAAGATTATTGGAGCTAACTCCCTCTCCTAGACGCTTTAGCCTCTTTCATTTAATTAAATATTATAATCGTTAACTGCCTTTTTTTCTTTGCCTAAACAAATTGAGGAATTTTTTCGTTTTTAAGTCAGTAGTGTTATTTTTTCAGGGGGGTCATAGAATTGACGAATATTATTCATTTTAGAGTTTTTCTTTAAAATAAGGGCAAATTATTGATACGAGAAAAAAAGAATTTTGCATTTCTATTTAAAGCACGTGTGCGGTACGTGTAGTCTAGGAACAAACTTATATCCCTTCTCCAGAAAGGCAGGAAAAAACTAGAGAGTGGATTGCAAATTTGAGTTGGAAACTAAATTTTTAAGTTCCAAAGTTGAAATTTCGGTAATCAAATTTAAAGGAATCTTATAACAAATGCGGCCATAATGTAGGAAAATAAAATATAGTCAAGTAAAAATTCATTTACTAGTAAATATTTTCTAAGGTTCCCAAACTAATTTTTCATTAAATTGTAAAAATATATAAATTTAATAATTGTAATACTTTTTGTAAGAAAACAAAATGTTGGAAATAAAGACGTTTATTATTATCATTATTAATAAATTAATCGTACTATTTTTAATAATGCTAATAATAATAATGATAATGATAATAATATCATTGAAGATCCTATTAGACCATTGTTGACAAGAAGATTTAGGATTTCCGGTAGTGATCACGGCAAAATTGCGGAAATCATCTAAATTTACGCAATCATCACTGTATCCTTAATCATCGTGAAATTAGCCACGGAAGCATACGCAGTTTATCCTTGTTACCAAACAGGGTATAAAACGGGTATAAAAAAATCGGGTACACGGTATCTCGGAACTTTTTCTCACAATATCGGATTCGCTGCCCTTATCCTTTCCACTCCGAACTTGCTTCGCTCGTCCTCATAAGATAAAAATCACCTATTTGTGTTCAGAATTGCTTCACTCGTCTTCAGACTTTAAAAAGATTGTTAAATTCCCAGTGGTCACCCATCCAGGCACAAATTTTACTCGATGCTGCTTTACATTTATGAACTAACAAAACCTGCAGATATATTTGCCCACACTTATTTATGACGGTAAGGGGTCAAACAATTAAATTAGATTACCAATATTAAATTAGATTACCAATAAAAATAATTTCTTGGAAAAGAGTAAATTATTTTTTATATAATTATATTTATATAAACACACACACATACATGTAAACAACATTTTAAAAACCACAGGTGGTCCTAAACACACCTGGAACGGATAAGTCAGGTGAAATCTTGGTATTAGTAAATTAACAAAAAAAAAAAATGAGCTTATGAGGTTGGAGTCATAAAGCCCCCCCCCCCCTTATGACTTAGGGATGAGGATTAGGAATGGGGTGGATTTTTTGGAAGGAGGACTCACTGATCAAGATATATATATATATATATATATATATATATATATATATATATATATATATATATATATATATATATATATATATATATATATTATGTATGTATGCATGTATGTGTGTGTGTGTGGCGTCTATAACTCACAATATTGACTTTACAAAAACTTTATAAAAAGTAACTACAACTAATAACACAATAATAACTCACAAATCTTCAAAAAGTGTTTAGATCGAGCTGAAATTTGTTACACACGTAGTACCTTGTATGGGTAACAAAAATACAAAGTTACATATTATTATCAGTATTAAATCTCGTGTTATTAATTGGCATATATAACGTAATTTAAATAAATCACGTTAAATTACATTAATTTCTTTATAAAAACATTTGAAAAAACCCTTATATCGTGGCTGTATGCCATATATATATAAACTAGTAATACGACGAATTGATATAGGACAACAATGATATGGCCGAAAATCGGACACAGGGAGGCGTGAGGGCCGCAGAGCGGCCCCCAGCGCCGACGACGTGAAGCAGCCAAGAGGCCGAATTTTGATTTTCTGTGCAAACACAATAGTATCATTACTCCTATGATATAAATGAGTAAAAGTAAACATTTAACAACAAAAGAAGCATTGTACCACACACGACATCTTTCTATTCTTTAATAAAGCAACTGATCAAACATTTTCAAGCCCCATTTCTTTATAAAATGCATTTCAAACATATAATGTTGCTAATAAGACAAGGCATATGAGACTAAGGACATACCCCCAGGCCAACTCCTCGTTCTGTTAATTTCATACTCAAATGTTCTTTTGAATCATTTTTTCGCTTTGATGCCAGATTATTTTAATTAGAGTTTCACTTATTAAAGCGTTTTTCTCCAAATCGCTCGGGGAATTTGTCGAGGATTTTTAAAGACGTAACACAATTAATTAAAATAAAGTAATGTGAGATGGTATCAGTAATAATTTCACTTAAACTTTTTGTAACTTGAAATTTAATATTTGTCATTATTACTGATATTATTGTACTTTTTATGTATTTTCCTTATAGCAACTTATGAGAAAGTATTTGCCTTCAAAATTAGCTCATCAATAAAGTTATGGTTATTAATACGTATTTATTTCAAGTTTTTTTTACTTTTCCTCATTTATACTGCAAGTTTATAAGAAAAGTATTGCGTTTGCACTAAAAAACCGAAACCGAGATTTTCCCTGAATTATCCGCGTAAAGTGTTTTTAAGACCTCCTGAGTGGTTTTTAAAAAGTTCCTCGGTTTTCATGAATTTTAGATATGTTTAATGACAGTAACATCATACAAATTATTTTACGAAGAGTACAACTGGGCCTAAAAATTGAATTTCGTACTACGTTTAAGACATTAGCATAAACATATAGGAGCTACGATCATATCAAATACACACTTACAGACTGGCAATTTGGTAGAAACGTGCTAAACGGTTTACTCAATATTATTGTGCGAAAGACAACTAGGAAATGTAACAAGAAAAATGCAATGCTACATCTGGGAACTCTTCCATCATGTGAAATTCGTCATCATTGATGACTCGAAATAATGTCATGTCCCACTCTGCTTTGTTACGTCTAACTCACCTTGTGCCAACAGAGCTTAAATTCACTCTGACTTTTAATTAAAATTTCGAAGCATAAAGCACGAAGTATTTACTAGACACGATTAGTGCTCTGTTACCACCATCATGCTTGGCAAGCAAAACATATATCATTTGATACTACCGAGTATTACAAAACATGAATAGTTGACACAATATAAATAATACTTCACATTATATTCTTCGTAATTTTAATTAAGGTCATTGAAATTGAGTTTAGGCTCTGTCGGCGCCCTGAAGAGTTAGACGCAACGAAACAGAGTGGTACACATTATATCGAGACTTAATGATGACGAATGTCGAATGATGGAACAGTTCCTAGATGTAATATTGTATTTTGCTAGTTACATTTCCTAGTTATCTCTCGCAAAATTATATTGCGTCAACTATTCATGTTATGCAAAACTCGGTAGTATCAAATGGTATACGTCGTAAAATGTCTTTTGAATAGGACCTTCTAAGACAAAGAAAATTTTATTGAAATCACGGTTTTAAATTTTTTGTGAAAATACAATAATTTTCCTAACTACGGTGTAAATAAGGAAAAGTAATAGAAATATTAACGCCAAGTTATCAACTATAACGGTTATATTAAATAGACCTAAAATAAAAAAAGTAAAGATTGTTATAAAGTAGCAGGTAGAAGTTATAAAAATCTATAATACCGACAGGTTCTGTAAGGTAGTAAGATCCCCACCTCAGATATCTTAGGTTTGTATAGGTCCTCCTACTCTCAAGTCATTTATAAGCAATAAATTGTCATTACTATCAAACTTTATAAAACTTTTTTCATTGTATTTTCCTATTGACGTGACCCGGACCGACACTGGGACCGGATATACAACGAATCCTACAAAAACTTTTAAAATAATCAATCATTTCGTGTGACAACAAAAGATTTTTTTATTATTATTTTTATTATGTGAATCCATCCTTGAATGAATTTCATTACTGATTTCCAGCTTAAAGACCAATTTTTTTAACGATAATAATAATTTATAAAATAATTTATTGAACTTCGCTAATAAAAGAGAAAATTGAAGGGTTTAGTTTATATGGTTTAATTTATTTAAATTATCAAAGACCTGATTTCTACTTATTCCAAAAGTATTAAAGCAATCCAAAGGAGTAAAACGAAGAAAATGAATCTTGAATGTGTTTTAATACTAATAAAATATTGGAAGGCAATGGACGCTAAACCTTTAAAAATATCTTTTTACAGTCAGTTGTCTTAGACCAAATCCCAATAACTCGTAGTTACCACGTATAAGATTGGGCGGCTACCCATCCAAGAACCACAACTAAACTTCCGTAATCTGACGGGGGATAAGTCATCATCTATACGACTTGTTAATGAGACTATTGGCAGACTTTTTGTTTTTGTACTTCCAACATTCACCGCATTTCTTCCGACACTTTTCTACTCATCTCACCTATACTTGCTACATTATTCCTCATGAAGCTTCGATCTGGCTCAAATCTGGTTCAGTTGATTACAAATAAATTCAAAGATACTATAAGACAATGAATTCTTCGGTCAACAGTTTTAATTTCAAATTTATGTTCAGAGATAAACTAGATTTATTTTTTCATTTTTTGTTGTAAATATCCATAATAATACAGAGTAGACCAAAAGTCTCCTTCCCCCACTTAAATTTCTTGAATTTTGAACTATTTTACATAAATTAATTAAACTTGGAGTACTTTTTTGAGCAAAGGGAACTTCTTTTTGGTGGTGCAGTTAACTTGGTGTAGCTCTTTAGGAGGGAATTAGTACCGAAAGTTTAAACATTTGACATTTTAGTTAACAGCTGAACACTTTGTATTCCCACTTTAAATGTTTAGTGTTTATCATGTAATATTATGTTTTTTTTTTTTTGTTTTTATTTTTAATCAAGTTTGTTATTCAAGTTATGCTGTTTATGCAGTCTATGTAATAATTTACAATCAATTTGTTTTTCTTGTTTTTTTTCTTTTCATTGTAAAAAATTTGACAATTGAGAAACTGTGTAATAAAGTAAACTCAAGTATGTAAATAAACAAATAAATAATCAATTTTAATTAAAAATAAAGCAAAAGTATTGACATTAGAAAAATTTTGTCACGCATAAAAATGCATGCTTTTTAGTTTTAGAACACAAATTATTAATTATATTTTCTATTAAAAAAATCAGTCATTTTATTTGATTAAGTATTAATAAACATAGAGATATTATTACTAGAGGGGCCCTATTGATTCAATTTTGAAAACTGACAAAATAACCTGACCACCTTCGCTTATAATGTAATCAAATAATAAGTACAAAATTACAATAACTCATATAGTAGTACGTTAAAAATACTAATCAAAACACAAACAAGGTATAGGAAGCTGAAAACAAAAGATTTATTATTGCCTTAACTCACTCTTGAAGGAGGTTTCAATGAGGTTACACAGAGCCTCTGAGAGCCCCTAATACGATGTTTCAGGCCTTTCAATGTATTGAGATAGGCTATGCCCTCTCTAGTATATATCTCTATGTTAATAAAGTAGAAGTACTTTTAAATAAGGGTAAGGTAATAATTTATGTTTTTAAGCCAAAAATAAAGCATTTATTCTTGGCAAATTCTTTCTAATGTTAATACTTTAGCTTCAATTTTGAGTTGAAATATCCAAATAATACACTTAGGACAAGGGTCCAAATTTTACTTTTTTTTACGCAAAAAAAGTACCTCAAGTTTCAACAATTTATGCCACACGGTTCATAAATTCAAATTCAAATGTGGAGGGGGTAACTTTTGGTCCACCCAGTACACCACTTAGCCTAATTTTTACGTAGGTATACTTACGTAGTTTAAAGATATTTTGAAAAATTCAAAATTATGCATTAAAATTGTAGAGAAATCCGTTTTCCATAAAGGGTATTTTAACCAGCTGGGGTCAATCGTGCTCTTTTCTCCTAAGGGTTTTTAATCATTGGCACATAAAAATGCCAAATTCGACAATTTATTGAAATGTGGTATTGTTCGGCAACTCTATAAAAAAAAAGAAATTAAGAAATTAAGTTTGGGATGAACTGATAGATTTATAGGTACAATATCGGTTCATGTTAATGTTTTAAATATTATAATTTTGATTTAACTATTGTATACAAGGTATAATTAAGGGTGGTTCGTGTTGTAGGTGTTGCGATCGGAGTAATGATTAGGTTTGGATTGAAATAGAAACAACTGGTTATTACCGATTTACTCGAAATCCTTCTCTATGGGACAAAGCCACCCACAGAGACATTATTAGACTGACACTATCCCAGCCAATCAGTTTAATATCACGAAGTAATCATTTTTGTTTTTAAAACAAAACACACTATGTACATATTTACTCAGTTGGTTAGAGTACTTTAAACTTATATATGTCCATCTATCACTCTGAGACTCAGCAATTATGAAATCTAACAAACAATTATAGTTATTTTATTAGTTCAAAATAAAACAAAATATACTAAATAACCAATTTAGAATAAAGACGTATTAAAGCTATCTATTTTTATAGATTTTCAAATATTTTAACACACAAACGAACGGAACGTTTGGAAATGGACACAAAACAACGGATTTCTTCTTGATTTTTGGCCAAATCAATTTATTTTCTTTCTTTGATTCGTCGCAGGAGGTAACGTAATATCTGTTTCTGTAATAAAATCACTTTAGAGAAAACGTGATTGATTTACGTGTTTATTTCAATCACAGTATTCATTTAAGTCATTCAGATTAACTTTAATGTTTTACGTTTACACCATACATTGATTATTGATTGTTTTTTTGCTAAAAAACAAAATGAAATGTTTGTTTTGGTCTTCTCATAGGCGGCGATTCTAGGCAACACACACACACACACACACATATATATATATATATATAATATATATATATATATATATATATATATATATATATATATATACACATACAAACAGATATCTCGACCGTATAATAATAGTTAATCTCAAATCTCAGGATTCGGTCCAAATGAAACACCAACAATTACTTCTTCCTTCCCAACGTTTCGAATTATATTTTAATTCCCGTATATTCGGGAATTATTCATATGTGCAAAACTTTTCATATGTGTCCGCCATGAGTTGCTGTTTTGTGTTGTGCGGTTATAATTTAGTGTTTTTTGAACTGTAGCCTTCTACTTGGTTTTCATTTGTTTACTTTTATTTGTTAATTTCTTGTTGCTAGTCAGATTTATATTTATTTTTAATCTTTATTTTTTCTACTATGTGTAGTAGATTTTCAGTTGATTGTGCAATGTTTAGTTTTAGATTCAATAGTTTGTTATGTAAATTTTTATTTTAATGTTAAATTTATTTATTATAGCTTCCTGTACTTTTAATTTAATTTTCATTTTCATTATTTTGCTTTTTCTAATTAGGTTTTGTTATTTGTTTGTTGTAGACCCTTGAAAAAGAATTAAAATATAATTCGAAACGTAGGGAAGGAAGAAGTAATTGTTGGTGTTTCATTTGGACCGAATCCTGAGATTTGAGATTAACTATATATATATATGTATGTATGTATGTATGTATGTATGTATGTATGTATGTATGTATGTATGTATGTATGTATGTATGTATGTATGTATGTATGTATGTATGTATGTATGTATGTATGTATGTATGTATGTATGTATGTATGTATATATATATATATATATATATATATATATATATATATATAATATATATATATATATATATATATATTATATATATGTGTGTTGTGTGTGTCTGTGGTCTGTGTGTGTGTATGTATGTATATGCGTGTGGTGTGACACTGAACTATTGATCTCATCTAATTTACTCTTCGTAATTACTGTTTTCCATTACGACTTATCTTCCAATTTAACTTATAAGTAAAATTAATTAAAAAAAAAGTAGAATATGTTAATATAATCTATTTGGGAGGGGGGGGGGATTAATTCTAACTTAAAGGAAGCATTAGCCCTCTTCCTTACCGGAAATGCCTGTTTTGGTCTTTACAAATGATATTATAGTTTCTATAATGAACTGTTAAATAACGTATTGGTTTCTGATAGTAAATAAATAGTTGTTTACATGATACATTAATTCTGTTGGTTGCTTTGCAGCTCATTACTAAAAAAAATTCTGATTCGATCTTTATGAACTTATCGATATTATCGATAAAATATTCTTATTTGAATGTAATTGTTGCATGATATATGCATTTTCGGTTCATTTATACGAATCGAAATGACTGTTTTTGTTTACTAAAATAGGACATTATAGTACCTGTGATAAATTCACTTTAAATGGAGGGCTGATTTTTAATTTAATTAAACTTTAATGATTGCAATGTTTCACTACAAATGTAATCAGGCACTTATTATTATTTATTCTAATAATTCATTGGAAGAAAGCTAAGAGTGAATGTTGTTATTATGTGATGCGATACCATGGAAATGAATAAATTGAAAATCATGTAATAAACAAATTAAAAGAATGTTATACATTGCCTAATACTGTTGATGATGTTACGGTAGAAATGTTATATTGTTGCAATAGGTGCGAGGCTTTACCACGGTACTCCCCTAAATTGTGAATTAGGACTGGATTGGTTTTATCTTATTACATCCTTAGTGTTATATTTTTTCTATTTTGTAGACAGAGGGAACAAAAGGAAGAGAGGATAAGAAGGTTGGGGATATGTTGAAGGATAGTGAGGTTATTAAAACGTGCCTCAAACAGGTCTCTTTTACCTTGATCGATGTTCTGCCTTAATTAATAAAAAGCCGAAACGATTGTTCACGTTAAAACCTCGTCCAAACTGCCTAACTTTTCAACCGGGTTAAATTTTGACATCGGGTTAAAATAAAGAGTTTAGGTTTGAATGCGTGTTACTAGCACGGTGGAGGAAGAGGATGATTGATTCCTACCATGCCTCAAAAACTTGGGCTCCCCAACATCTCTCTGCCTCGGGTGTTTTCCTTTTCTTCATACTTCTATCAAACTCTACAGCAGTCTACCGTTTTCTAAATGGTTGGAAAAATCTGTTCATTTAACAATAAATGTTGAATTTTGTCATAAAAAAGGGACATTCGTGGTGTGATGTTTATGGTACACATCACTAAAATTAATCTCATACCACATTTTAGTGAACTTCATATCCCCACTTTTATCTATTAGTGATACGATAACAAAAATAGTCCAAGCATACAGAATACTCAGAGTATGTATCTAGAAGGGAAGGAGAGTAGTTTCCTTTCTTATAATTCTTTTAAGGATTAGAACCGGGGCCTGTTTTTATAAAACTATTTCAATTTTGTTTCATTAAAAACTTAAAGGAACAGAATAAACCGAGGCTTCCACTTTTAATCTAAAGATTATAGATTAAATTTAAATAGAAACTTACATTTGGTGACAACTGCATTGGCGAGGAAACTCAAGATGACTTCCTAAACATGAAAACATCATTTGGAATGTGGAGCATTATGATATTCTGTTTCAGACTTTATGGCTTCGAGACAACATTGCGATGCTCTACATCTATGCCCCAACAGCGGGAAAAAATCGTCGAAAGACAACTGAAAGAAGAAACATGTTTTAATTTTTTGCACAATTGGCAAGAGACATACCTTAACCCATTAAAGAAATTTCAAAAATACAGAAATAAAAGTTGAACTATATGGGTGATTTATTAAAGGATTTCAATAACAGAACTTTATAACAAGCTTTTATATTGCATTCTAATCAGACAATCATTAGTGTCAATTTCTTATCTCAACAAGGAAAAAGCAAAAGTAAATTAATTCCAAATAAAATTTACGTTTAATTTTTTTTTAAAAAAGGATCTCATCAACATTACACGTATTTTCATATTAATAGGAAACCCAAGTATACCCAGAGAAAATAAATAAAACCCAAAAGGAATTTGTAAATGCAAATTTTTAACCGGAAAGTGCTTTTCCTACCAAGGTTTTGGGGAAATCGGTCCGTTGATTATTTCTCAGTGTTTTTAAAGGGGGTATAAAGGTTATCTCCAACAAGTACGGCTGTAATTTACTCACTTTCTATCGCTATGTCCCTTTTCTAAGACTTAAATTTTACTTTTCCTCATTTATACCGTAGGTATATAGAAAAAGTATTGTGTTTGCAAAAAACCGAAACCGAGATGCTACAGGAGTTATCGGTTTTAGTTGTTTTTGAGGCCTCCTAAGTGGTTTCACAAAGTTGTCTGTGTTTGTGTGTGTCTGTCATCATCGTAGTTCCCAGTGTATTTATGCTAGAGAGTTGAAACTTGCTAAAAAAATCAATCTATACGTGCAGTTGTGCTATCTGGAAAATACTTTTTATGACGTCATTAACTTGCAAAAATTACTCAGCAAAAATTTTGAAAAATCATAATTTTTCAAAACGCGGAAAAATTACGCTATCGAATTGAGATTTGGCACGCATGTAGCCATGTATAAGACTAACATATGCGCCAAGTTAGTATAATACTAACAGTTGTATTTGCATCTTATTATTAGCATTAGTTCAAAATAGTAGAAACAGATGTATTTACTATTTGAAGACGAGCGAAGCGAGTCTGAAGACGTAAGGCAGTATAAATATAACTTATAAATATATATATAACAGTATAAATATATACTCGTATATCCTGAGGACGAGGGAAGCAAGTACGAACCAGGGAGCGTAGCGAATCTAAAGTGATGAGGAAAAGTTCCGAGGTACCCTTTACCCGATTTAATGGTAATTTAGATATTTTTTATTTAAAATAGTTTTGACGTATTTGGAATATTGAAGATATTAGAACATAGAATATTGATCGAAGTTATATTTTAATACATAAGACAAAAGAAAGTTAAAAAATTGGTTATAATTCAGTAGTGCTCTGGCTTCTTATTATACAGGGTGGAACACAAGTCTGCCCCCAACCCCTCTTAAATTTTTAACCTTTTGGCATTTATTGAAATTTTGGGGTAATTTCTTTGTGCAAAGGGAATTTGTTTTTGTTAATGTAGTTGACTTCAGATGTCCCATGCAACGACCGATTTTGGCAAAAAAATTAAGAAAAAAGTGAAATTGGTATGTAGATTTTCATTGGGCTTATTTGGTTCTAGGAATGAATACAAGACATTTTGTCCCCTTCATATTTTTGTATAAGACCACTCTTTTAGCGTGAATAAGTGCCCAAATGGTAAAAAAGCTTAAATATTTATATTAAGCTACACTAAAGGCAAGAGTAAAAATGCGTTATTCTTGGCCTAAGAGCACAAATAATTGAATACCTTACCCTCATTTTAAGATATTTATAGTCACTAATGCTACTAGATTTAGGGAAAATAGTAAACCCGATTTTTTTTAAATTAAAAACGTAATGAATAATGTGTGTTCTTAAGCTAAAAGTAAGACATTTTTACTCTTGGCAAATTTTTTTCTAATGTCAACACTTAAGCTTTAATTTTGAGTTAAAATGCCCTAATTTTAAAATTTGCACACAGATTCCTGCCAAAGTAGCGGTCACAGACCAAAATATGCAGGAGTAAAAATGTCTTGTATCCAAGAATCCTATAAGCACAATAAAAGTTTACCTTAGAATTTTATTTTTTCTATTTTTTCGTGAAATCCAGTGTTACATGGGACACTCTAAATTACATTCAATACCAAAAAGAAGTTCGCACGGTTAAAAATTCAAATGTGGAGGGGTGGACTTTTAGTTCACTCTGTATAACACTTAGAGAAAATCCCGCCTAATCTTTTTTTCATGCCTAATTTTTCTTTTAAAAAATCCATAAAATTAAACCCCAGCATTTTTGAAGCCAGTTCCTGAAAAATCTTTCCAACAGTTCCAAATTAAGGATAGGTAAGGGAGGTTCTAAAAGATCTATTACCATTGAGTACAGTTTCGTTTAGTTTAAGAGAGTACAAGTATGATAACAACACCATTGCATTGATTCATCAAAATAATAATACTGACATAATGAGACTCTCCTAATTTTAATACATCAGTAGTGAAATAAGTGTTCTGGCGAAAAGAGGCTAATTAAAACTACAAAAAAACTTTTTAATTTTCCTTATTTATATCGTAAGTATTAAGTAAAAGTGTTATGTTTGCAAAAAACCACACCGGAATTTTACCTAATTTATCGATTTAGGTGTTTTTAAGATCTCTTAAGAGGTTTTCACAAAGTTGTCTGGTCTATATATGTGTCTGTGTATGTATGTCTGTTATCATTGTATTTCCTAGAGCATTTGCTAGAGAGTTGCAACATGGTATACAAAAACTCAAACTTTAGTTTTAGTCGTGCAATCTGGAAAATATTTTTTTATAACGTCATTAACCAGTGATAATGACTCAACGAAAATATCGAAAAATCATAAAACGCGGAAATATTTGGATTAAAAATTTGCGGAAGTTCTATTTTTGTTCAATGACTTGTATAAGTTTCACAAAACAATTGTAAAAAACGAGTACGGGGTACCTCGGAACTTTTCCTCACCACATCGGATTTGCTACGCTTATCCTTAAAATTTTGGACTCGCTTTGCTCGTCCTCAGACTATAAATACATTCCGATCAGTTTTGCATTTCAAAAATAAATAAGTGAATAGCTATTTTCTAAGCTTGATTAAGAGCCATTGGCCTTCAAGAGCTTTGGTTTCTGCTCTGCTAGTAGTTTATCCCAGTCCTATCAGTTTTTTCATTTTGAATAATGAATCTAAAGAAATATTTAATAACACAATTAGACTGAGGAAATCAAGCAATCGATTTTTAATTTCATTAATTTCACGATTCTAAAAATGTTTAATAAATATTTAATCTTTTAAATACTTTAATACAAAAATATGTTTTTTTATTTCTTTTCATTTCAGGGAAAAGCGATTTTTTTATCTCCCCGACTGGACTAGCTTTATTCTTTGTATCGTGAATGAGGAAGCCCAGGGCGATGCGATGGATCCCAGGTTTTTTAACAGAAAAGAAATCCAGGGAAAAAACTGGGTCTATTCATATGGAAAAAAGCTAAAAAAAGGTAACTGCAAGTGATATATAACCATATTCTGAGTTTCAAATATATAAAAAAGTTTATAGAAATTAAAGATGTAGCTTCATCTCTTACCTTTGAATTTTTTTCAATATAAAATTTTCGTCCCTAGATCTTAAAAAAGAAAAAAATACTGTGGAGGAGGGTATGAAGAATATTTTTATGAAATGAATTTACTCGCTATCTAATCAGAAGATTCTGCGGTCTGCTGGATTATACTTGTTCTCAAAGCAAACTCTAATTGCTACCAACCATATACCGTCACCTTCCTCTACAAAATATATCTTTTGCTTTTCTTTTAACTTATACTTTATCAAATATCACACTCATATATATATTATAAATCTACCTTATTTCAAGGATTAAACCCCAGTTTTTTCTAGAGGTAAAATACAATTTCCTCCTGTAGCCACCCATTTTTGCTGTAAATTTTTAATTTTGAATGAGCCTATTGATTTTTACTTTTCTCATTTAAACCGTAAGTATGTAGAAAATATTCTATGTACACTTAAAAATCTATATTTTCCCCGATAGCTTTAACTTTCGCCCTACCTTCCGTAACTGTTAACAACCCATCGACTTATTCTACTAGTTCTTTATGTTTAACGCGTTTGTACGATGTGCCATACATAGAATGTCAGTTAAAACCTCAAGAGTTATCGTGCGCATCAAAGATAAAAAAGTGAAAAAAATGCATGTAGGAGGGCGATATTGATCAAATTTAGCGCTACCGTTTGTGACAAACAGTAGCGCTATATTTTCTGAGTGACTCAGAAATGAATATTTGCATCAAATTTCAACTCGATTAACAACATTTATGATTGCAATTTTTTATGACTCAGCAATTAAGTGATAACATGTTTTTTACCACCAAGCAGCGCAACTAGACGTTAAGTTTGATTTTCGTTTAAACTTGACCTCTCTAACATATACAGAGCGAAATGTATGCGTAATATAGACCTACAACAGGTTATGCGTAATATAGACCCACACACGAACAGATCTGTTCGGTTCGTGAGTAAACAAATTCATAATAATTAATTCATAATCTGTTCTGTTTGTAATAAATCAATGATAAACGTTAGGAAGAGGAAACTCCCTCAGAGCGTTATAAAAGTGGCTTCAACGATTGATTGCGATGACATTTTTTTTTTTTTTTTTAAGTGAGCACAATATTTGTCTTATGGTAGAGGAAGAAAAGTAAAAATAATTACATAAAATGTAATCATAATTATTTTCTCTTTAATTATTTTTACCGAAACTTTTATAAAATTTAATTTTTACCACAAATTATAAACTTCGATGCCGACAGATGAATAAAAAATATGTATGTCTTCATGTTTTACTAAATCATAAAGATCATTGATGGATTGATAAGAAAAACAAACTTGGAAGCTTGTTTTTAAATTTTGTCGAGTAAGTGGCAAAAAGAAAATGATTTGGGAGGGTTGAAATCGTCACGTTTCCTCGATATGTAACATTGTGAATTGCAGTTCTATTCCCCAAACTTTATATTCTAAAAACACAACTCGGAATACTAAATATTCCAAATAGTCATAAACGGGTTCAGAAATGACAGGTATTTCTTGAGTCTCTAGGAAATCGACATCACTTGTCATCGGTTCCGTTATACGTCTTAAGACGTGTTCTCGTCCAAGTAATACACGACACACGACAGAGGAAAACGACCTCTTAATGGCGTATGACATTTTATGTAACATATTTCTGTACCACCGAATAAATCTTGACAAATGTAGCTTTACAAATTGTGTACATTCTTTATTTTACTTAAAAATATTTTAAAGAAATTGACTTTGATATAAAACTGTAATAAAACATTTTGTTCTACGTATATGCCCAGGCACAAATGGACATTTAAACAACAACAGGTAACGATTTCAAATGTAAAAATATCACCTTTTATTGCTCATGTGTCAAGATATGTCGTTATATCTATTTTGGATTACAATGTGTAGGCATGCTGGTTTTCAGAATAGATGGCAAGTACAAATATGGTTTACAAATGCAGTTAGGGCATCAGATTCAGCCGACAGAAATTTAGTAACCGGATATCTGATTTAGTTTACGGGTGCTTAGTGATATTAGCAACAAGGAAACAACCAACCTTCTCGTCCATATATGCAGAATATATTGCCTTAAGCAGAGCGATCTGCAGAGCCATGTAAACTCAGAAGGCGCTAAAAGAACTACAGGTAAAAGTAGGGAGTCCTACATTAATTTGAAGATCATGTATAAATTGCATCAAATCATAAAATTATGCAAAGGATGGAGCATATAGTTGTGAAATATAATTTGTTAATACAATGTGTTAATGACAACATCTTAAACTTACTTACTTGTCCAAAGCTTAAATCAGGAGTCAGATATTCAAACCAAAGGATTACGAAAACAGCAGTACCCTTAAGACAGAAGCTGGAAGTCGTCTGAACTAAGGGAAGGTGTTCGCAGCTGTCTTGTCAACTATCAACAGAAAATTATCAATTATTTTAATTTTATTTTTATTTTCTCATTCTGTCAAGTCAATACCATTTTCTTATATTATCTTAACAGGCGGTGACATTACATGTAAAAGTATCTTCTTATATTGCTTATGGGTCAAGTTACCACGTTATATCAATGTTGAATTAAATGGTGCAGGCAAAGTGGACATTAAAGCAACAGCAGGTTATGATATGACATCCAAAAGTGCTCTCTCTTATTGCTCATTAGTCAAGCTACACCGGTACATCTATTTTTGTAGTGTTGCTTAGAAAAGGATCTAAAGGTTAACTAGGTGCCACTAGAAACTGATAAGTAGTACCTAGTAAGGTATTTTAAAGTTGAATAGGTGCCACTAGTAACTGGCTAGAGACACTTAGGAAGCTATTAATTAATTATGATCTTAGCTAATTGGATTCTACTACCAACTGGCTTGTGGCTGTGACATCTAAACAGTTAATGGGTCACATGAAGAGGGTACATAAGTATTTAATTCCAACTCCAAGGGCAAAATGTTATTAAATCAACGATAACTCGGTGGACATAAAATTTAGATTACTTAGGTGGCGCAGTTACACCTATAAATTGACCTTTGTGCCAGTATTCAACTCTATAGCATAAAAACAGCGGAAGTTATGCGCGATACCGAGGTGGATTTGTTCAGTCGACGAATTAGTCTGTTGACAGATCGTTCCTTCCACTAATTAATTGTCGATCACCTGATTTGTCGACGGTAGAATCCAATTTTGCCGACGAAACAACACGGAACCGCGAAACGATAAAAACTACACAGGTCAACTTAAAACCCTCTAAAATTAATAATTCTGGGAAAAGTTTAGTTTCGGATTTTTTGGGTAAACGTAGTTCTTTTACTTTTTACCTACAGTTGGTAAGAGTAAGTACAAGATAGAAACGTGGATTTTTCAATAGTAATGATAATAATAAAACATAAAATAAAATAACATGTAGAAAAACTGTTTACTATGCAGTAAAACACAGTAAAATAAACCATGTTTATATGAAGGGATTAGAGTATAAGCAAAACCTTTGTTTCCCACCTTTTCCTATAAATTGTTTAACTCTCGGGTTTTCTCTAACATAGGTTTTCGAGGGTGATTTTTTTTGCCCCGTAAATTGTCTCCGGGTTTGCCTTTGACAAGAATAAGTGAAGGGAGAAAAAACGAGGATCGGAGAGAGGAAAAAAACTGTTGAACGAATGATTGAGTAAACAAATAGAGAGCTAATGGAGAGATTAACCTTGTGGTTTACCAATCTATTTCTTTCACTTAAATACCTAACAGGGTTTTTGTTTTTGTTGTTTTCAATACATTAAGAACTTTTAAGTGAATTTTCATCAAAAACGTAAACTTAAAAGGTTTTAGGTGTTTTTTTTAGGAAGGAACTGATAACTCACTGATAATATATACTAATATTGTATATATAACTAATAATATAACTGATAACTCGCTGATAATATATACCAATAATGTACATAAAACTAATAATGTAACTGATAACTCACTGATAATATATACTTATAATGTATATATAACTAATAATGTAACTGATAACTCGCTAATAATATATACTAATAATGTATATATAACTAATAATGTAAATGATACTAACTGATTCACAATCCATTCCTCTTTAATGGATTAGAGAGGATGAGCGTAGAGAATTTGATCTGAGGAGTAAGTGTTTCGAGGAACCCCATACCCCATTTTTTTTTAGACTTGTTTATTCTAAATATTAGTCCCGCAACAATAAATCTGCCAATTTTTATAAAAAATAAACTTATTCTATTATTATTACAAATCTTTTTCTTTAATTATAATTTGTTAACTATTTATGACAATCTTTTTTAATGACAAAATAAATTAAAAAATTGGGTACGGGGGTGTTTGGGATTTTTCCACATCGGATTCGCTACGCTCGTCCTCAGATTTAATACATTCATGTCATTCCCAGCGGTCACCCATCGAGGCTCATCCACGCTCGATGCTGCTTAACTCTTATGATCCAACAAAAATCATGGATATACTTTTCGAATTGAAACGAAACTTAGTGTACTAATTTACTACGTTAAAGTATATACTTGTAAAGAATTTCAGCTCAATTAGATTATTTTCTGATTTTTTACAAATTTTTTACAAACTAGTCACATCATTACTATTGAACTAATGCTGATAATAAATTATCAGCATAGCTTAATAACTAAGCTACGTATAAGTTAGTCCTACACATGGCTACATGCGTGTTAAATCTCAATCTGATCCCAACATTTTTCCGCGTTTTATGATTTTTAAAAATGTTGCAGAGTCATTATTGTGGGTTAATGACGCGATAAAAAATATTTTCTGGATAGCACAACTACACCAATAGACTGATTTTTATACAAAGTTTCAACTCTCTAGCATAAATAGACAGGGAGCTAGGATGATAACAGACACACACACATATATATACAGACAGACAACTTTGTGAAAACTACTTAAGAGGCCATAAAAACACATAAAAGAGTTAATTTAGTTAGTTTAGTTTAATCCCGATTTCGGATTTTTTCGCAAACACTATACTTTTCCAATATACCTATGGTATAAATAAGGAAAAGTAAAAATATTGCACTTAAAATTTGAATCAGCTGATATAATTCCAAAGTGCCAGCAAAAGACCATCTTGCATACACTTTGAAGTTTCACTGTGTGTTTTGAAAAAGAATAAGGAGTAATTTTGCGAATTGAAATAAGTTTAGCAATGCTGAATTTGCTCCCGCGTGTACATAAACCATATTTTTAACGACAGGAAGTTTTAAAAGCAATAACGAACAAAATCTAATTATAAACATTTTACAATTTAAAAAAATTCTAAAAAAGATAGTCGCAGCAGTAACCAATTTTAGTAAAATAAAGTAGATAAAACCTCATCCTCAATTTTAGAAAAAATAATGAATCTTGAAATTCTCATATTCTATAAGTTCTTAACACATTACTTTTAAAACCTGTTTTAATTATAATAAGGCTACATATAGGTTTATCTTTAATACGGATATTATTTTTCTCAATTTAAATTACAAATACAACTTAGGTAAAATAAAACGGCTCTCAAATAAGATTTAAATGGTTAAAAGGAGGTATATATTACAGCACAAGTTAGTGTTTGGGAGCGGTTCAAGCCGCTTAAGGTCACCTGCGATTAATCAACTCGCAGATATACGGTACCGTATCTCAGTATCTCATTAGTGAAATAATACGATTCCTCCTTAGAATATTACTTATGTCTTTTTAATTTATAAATGTATAACGATTTAGGCACGTACAGTACTGCATAATTAAATTATATTAGAGTTTCATGTTATTTAAATTAATAGTGTCCGTTTTAAGTATAGTTAATTATTAGGGTATTAACCCTAAGGGGACCTCCAGCAGAAAGTATGTTATTAATATTAGTTGTTATTGACAAAAATCCTATTACGACAAACAAAGATAAAGCGTATAACTAGCAAACATAAGTCCGAACTTCATCTGTAAAAGTAATTTAAACGGAAAAAATTAAGCAAGAAACCTATCAAATTTTTCAAACATATTAGACTTAATAATTTTTAACAAGAAAAATTATATTTTTTTTCAAGCAAGGTTTATATAGTAGTAGGTATATATATATATATATATATATATATATATATATATATATATATATATTATATATATATATATATATAATATACATATATATACATATATATATATATATATATATATATATATATATATATATATATATATATATTATATATATATATATATATATATATATATATATATATATTATATATATATATATATATATATATATATATATATATATATATATATATATATATATATATGAAATGAAAGTAAAGAAAAGTAAAAACATATTAGCAAAAGCAGGGTTAAAGCGGAAAGTGACATGTTCAATTTGTATTTCCAATAGAGGTGTTGTAAAGGTATTGGTATGCGGTTTGAAGGGGTGCTATATAAAGAGATAGGATGGTAGTTAATTGGAGACCTGTTGAACCATTGACTGGAGGTAATTGGACGTTTATCGGCTTTGGACTACAAGTAAGCCATCTAAAACATTGGTTTTAACGTCCTTTTAGCACTTACATTGATTAATTATCCTGAGATTAAAATTATCAGTTTGATTTTAGTTTATTAATTGTCACATGTCAATCATATGGTTCATTTATCCATAAAAACATTTTTCGGTGAAAATATATATATATATATTTATATATATATATATATATATATATATATATATATATATATATATATATATATATATATTATATATATATATATATATATATATATATATATATATATATATAATATATATATATATAAATATATATATATATATATATATATATATATATATATATATATATATATATATATATATATATATATATATATATATTATATATATATATATCTTTGCTCATGTAGGAGACGAGCGCAGATAGAAGAGATGAGTGGAGAGACATTATTTTGGCAGCCAGTGACCTTTAAGGTCAGTAACGCCAACGATTTTTAGAGTAGTAAATAATAAAAGGCACGATTCAATAAAATAGAGAGACAATACATTGAAAGTGCAAATAAAACTGCTGATGCCAAAATTAAACTGTGAGATTTAGCGAAGTTCCAAAGGAACAAAGAGCAAATAAATTAAGAACATAGTGTGCGGAGAGGAGGTTTTACTAAAAAGAGAGGACTCATTATTAATATATATATATATATATATATATATATATATATATATATATATATATATATATTATATATATATATATATTTATTTATATTTATATACCTTTCGAGGTTACAAATTATATGAGGGGAAGTATTAAGAGCAAGACAAGTATCATAATACAAGTCAAAAATATTTAAACCCCACAAAAAAAAAATTAGACATTGGTTCTTAGTCAATTTTACCAAGAACTGAGAAAGCAAGAGCTTCTAAAGGCCAGAGTTTAATTTAGATTTATGTAATATTATTGTTTCATATAATGGTTGTTAATTGTTAAACATATGTGAGTATAATATAATGGTAGTTTGTTTCTAATATAAATGAAATAAAATAAATTAAAAGATTTTTTTATTCGGTTTCAGTAGATTGAGTTTTAGTCTAAGAGCGATCGTTCATTATGTACAATCAAAATTCTGGATCGCTTTTTTAGAAAAACATATTTTCTTGATCGAAGATATATAATATTAGTAAAAAAGACGGCATCTGTCACTAATAGGCCGTGAAAGATAGTCTATCCTCCCCTGCTGTAGTATATAGATATAGATATGCAAGTAGTATAGATTTTGTATAGAAGACCATTCAAATGAAATTAAAATATAATATCTTGGTATTAAGTAGTTAAAAAACGTAGATACATTGCTTCTATGGAATGAGTTAAAAAGTTTTTAAGATTTTGAGTATGAGATATTTTTACTAGAGAAGCCCTATCGGTTGAATTTTAAGACAAAAAAAAATCTTTTGAGAGATAGAGAGTAAAATCATGCTTTAGAAGTTTTTATCAATTGACATGGGTAAATACTACTAATGTGTTAACTAATAACATATTTGTACAATGCACCTACAAAATATAATTACTACTCTTCAGAGCAAGAAATATATTTAAGGCTTACTTCAAATGTTGATCAACTAGTGTTATCTCCATAATTACAAGGCTCGTTAAGCCTACGATAATGGCCTAAGATACGATTTTTATTCTAGCTCCTTACAGCTCTCCAAAAAATTAAGTTTATATCAATCAGTGCCTAATTAAAAGGCCCGTTAAAATTCGATTTACATTCTAGCTCCTTACAGCTCTCCGAAAAATTGAATGTCCATCAATCAGTTTTATCTCCACAATTACAAGACCCATTAAAATACAATTTTTATTCTAGCTCGTCGCAGCTCTACAAAAAAAAATAATTTTCATCAATCAGTGCTATCTCCATAATTACAAGGCAAAAAAATTTTTTTTTATTCTATCTTCTCACTGCTCTCTATAAAATTAAATGTCAGTGCTATCTCTATAATTACAAAGACGCGAGAGAGGGTAAAGGTTCTCCTAAAAGAACCTTCCATCGAAGGTTTTAGAAAAGCTGAGTGGTCTAAGACTTAGACACTTCGTTATATAGACTTTCAGCTTCAACATCAATACTTGTTCAGGCCGAGGTCAGAATCCCGGATTGATGGGATTCTGTAAGGGCAGCACAGCATAAGCCGTCATGTTATAAATGATGTTACAATAGTACTTAGTAACAGTTAGGGATAACATAACTAAGTCCTAAATAAGTGGGCTACATACTAAAATTTTGGAGACTTGGTTACCCTCTCCTTGTGCAATCAAAGCTATAACAGCTAAGCTAAATAAAATATTATCAATATGTAACTTGTGATTCGCAACTCTCTCGAGAAAAGAGAGTTTTTATAATGTAAACTTAAAATTTTTAATTTAAGAATCAGTTGTCGTCGATATTTGCTGTTGGGTATGAATATCCAACAGCAAGTAGCAACGCAGCTGATTCTTTAATTGCTACTTCAAATTGCGGTAAATATAACCTCTTTGACTTCAAAATCTTTAACCTCTAATTAAATAATGTCTTTTGAATAATTCTACAAAAGGTTTAAAACTCTTTATAAATCCAACAGAATACTGAGACGAATATTAACTCTATTGAAGTTAGTTATTCTATATATAGCAATGATGTACTAATGCAGTATATAGGTCTGCCACTAATTGTACCCCACATCTAATTGAACTAATCAATTGATTATTGGCTCGATTCATTTCATATCTTTAATATCCCTGTGTTAAGCCAATTGAAAAAAATTAAAAACATATTAATGTTTAATTATTGATAATTGGTTTGTATCGGTTATTAGTCAACTTTAATTGATGTCAAGAAATTATTTAATATTGGATGTTATTTTAGATATTAAGAAACTAAAGTGGGATTCATGGGTTCAATACGATGAATTAATTGAATTAATTTTTTTATTACCATTAATTTTTTAATACGATTAATTTTTTTCATTACGATGAAAAAATTAATAATTCATGACTCTGACGATTTGCTTCCTATGTGAAAGGCATCTTCAGGGACTTAGGACATCGTAAATGAGTTTACAATACTTTATGAAACGAACAGCTCAATTTCATGGAGTGTCAACTCATCCATGATACCCTACATCCCTGAAGATCCCTTCCACAGTGAAAGCAAAACGACGGATTCTGATTCTATATTTACATACACCGGAAGACCTACATCTTCAAGGAAAGGACTGTTTGGCCTCTTTCTATCATCATAGAGCTTTCCCAAAATAATATAATTAAGCCTTTACGTTACTTTAATTGCATTGTTTTTATTAATTAATATTGCATATTATTCTAAAACATTATTAAAAATTACATTAATTAAGAACCAATATGATTTATATGACTTCACACTTTCTAAACGAATTGCACATTAGACATTTGTTTAATCTTTTTTTTCTTTCGATGTCATTATTTCTATACCAAATAATCTTTTACGATTTATAAAAACGTATTTTTCAACGTTGAAAAATGTTTCTTGATATAACATTAAGGAAAAAAAGGGAATGTCCAATGATAGGATATCCTTGGGTTGAGGTAAATAAGTCCTTGTCAGGGTATTTCGGTATGAGGCTAAATAAATGATTACCCGGTATTAGATGAACTCGGAGTAAATAATGCCACCGGCTCTTCCTAAGGATTAGAAGAGTCAATATAGTGCGACTCCACTGGTCCCCCTACAGCTTCCGATCTCAGATTTATATCTAAGATGTCTTAAAATCTTGATAAATATACAAGTATTAGTCTTTGTACTTAGATGCTTCGATCTAACTTATATTTTAAGAGCATTATGTGATATTCTATAAAAGATTAATTTATCTTAATGTGATTTACCCACTTTTTTTAAACCGGTACAAGAGCTTTTACATTAAAATTCATTCCTAAATGTTGTGACTATTTATCTTCCACGTATTAGAAATAATTCTTTTCATAACTATTGGTCAACAGTATTGTCAAAGAAAATGCCAGAGATGAAAGCATTTTCACCTTTTCGAGCAACAATTAAAATTGGAAACTATGTTAGGAATTTCCTGTTAAAGCAACTATAACGTCAAAACGAAAGTGCGATGTGCAAAAATGATTTTATTTTAAATTTTCAATTCGATACAAGGTTCAGTCGTTACTTTTCATACAGGCTAAAACAAAAGTTTCTTCCCCTCTTACATTTTGAACCATTAAACATAAATTAATAAAACTTGGGGTACTTTTTATAAGGCATCTTCTTTTTAATGGTGTGCCTAACTTCGGGTGTCGCATGCAACACCTAATTTTGCGAAAATATAGACAAAAAATTAAATTGGAAGGTATAATTTTATGGAACTATTTGGGTTCTAGGGATAATCAAAAGACTTGCCTCTCGGATATTTTTGTCTAAGACAGATATTTTGGCAAGAATAAGAGTTCAAAATGTAAAAATTTGACATTTTAACTCAAAATTGAAGCTAAAGTATTGACATTAAAAAGGATTTTCCTTATTTTTGGCCAAAGAACACACATTATTTTACATCTTCAATTAAAAAAAAGTGTTATTATTTTCTCAAAATCTAGTACCATTCCTATGAAGGTATTGAATAATTTGTATTCTGAAGCCAAAACTAAGGTATTTTAACTCTTGGCAAATTCTTTTCAATGTTAACACTTAAGCTTCAATTTTGAGATAAAATGCTCATTTGTACACTTTAGGCACTTATTCCCACCAAAATAGCTATGTCAAAATGTTTAGTATATTTATCTCTAGAACCCCAAAAAGACAACTGGATTAAAATAGTAATTATCATTACCGACATTTAATATTATTTTTAAAAGTCGCCTTTTTCAGTTTCGGGAGCAGCTAATTTTATTTTGAGCCTTAAACACAATTTTCATTTTTAAAAGTAATATAAACTTTCGTTCAAATCTGATTTTTATTGACGTTTTTAATTCGACAATACTAAACATGTGACAATACATTGACTTTTCTGAATAATAAGACCTAACCAGTCGCGTTTCTTACTATCCGGGTATAAAGAACAAGAAACTATAAATTTAAAATATTAGGTTTAAGTTTATAATGTCAACAGACAGGATCTCACCTATATTTATCGCTAACTTAATTTAGTGCTACTAATGATATTATTAATGTATATATTATGAAGCGTGCCTCAGATTTGGATGCAGTATGGGACCCATACGCCCACATCAGTACTACAATGCCTAATGCATTCATCCATTTATTTAAATACAAAAGACTGTTGTCATTAATTCGAGCCGACAAAAGGTTCTCGATCATTGTATTTCCAGAAGGTTTTTCGTTCGTTAGAAAGCATCTTTACCATATAAATGCCAGGCATTAATCTAGTGGTTCCGGCCGATATATCGCCTTCAAGTCACAATAACAGACACCTCTTATTTCATTTCTTCGATAAAAGGATCACCAGAGCACATGAGATCTTTTATTTTTATTCGATATAAAGAAGTGTTGAGACAAACCTCTAGGTATAGTTTGACACTGCAAGATTACTGGACTCGTTCAAGGACTCGGAGTCACAAGGTGGACAATATGAGAACACTAAGGGACGAACCGTGTCCAAAATGTAAACACTTCTAGTACGCATTTGTTTTCTCCTTAATATTAATGTCTAATTCCAATACAACACTAAATTCTTAACACACACATAAATAGTTTTATATTTAATAAAATCATCCGTAATAAAATAACACGTTAACTCCCATTTACCTATACAATACAACCATAAAATATAATTTCAACTCTGTATGGAATAAAGGTGGAAGCGAATTGAAATTATATTAAATAAATGTTATAAATGTATGGCCATATTAGGAATACATTTTATTAATAAGAACAAAGTATTTATCTACATATATATGAAATTATAAGTTTTACTTGTTCAAATATCAATAAAATAAATAACTCGAGTCAAAATGGAAAGGAAATCCTACATTCACCTCCTTAGTATTATTAATTTTATTTATTTATTCCACTGTAAGACGATATTTCATAAAATTTATAAAAATTGTGCAAAATATACTACAATATTATCTAAAACTAAGCATTGAGCATAAATCTAACGTCAGAAAACCGGATCTCGCTTCTCCGTATCTTTTGAGTTATAATTCAACTTAAATTTAAACACACTCGAAAGTGCGTGATCGAGTTGTCTTCATATTTATTCCTAGGTAGTTACGCTTTATAAGACTATTTACTTTTGCCATTTAATAGATCCATTAATCGAAGTACATCCGATAGAGTAAATGTTTTGAGATGCGCCACCACTTTAAACATTCCAGTGCCAACTGAAAAATGCGTTTAGAAATGAAAATTATAGTTGGGAATGCCTATCTAACATGTGAGATACTCCCGATCTTATTGTACGTGTAAAAAAATGCAGCCGTCTGTTTATCTGACTGTCGGAACAAGAAAAGAAAATCGAATTCGGCGCGTCTTCTAATATCTGGGTGGCGCTGGCCAGTCCCGACACTTGTCCGTGACAGTTCGATGTCAACTTATTGGATAATGGGCGTAAACAACGTCTACCTTTTTATACCTCGTCATTCTCTTTGACAGTCGAACACTCAATAAAATAAGTAGAAAATGTTTTCCGATACAGACTAAGTGGCAGACAGTCGTACCAACAATAGCTGGTATGTTTATAGCATTAAACTATATAAATCTGATGTACCAGTACATACCAAACAATTATTCCGTCATTCCGTGGATTTTTCATACTCAAGAAGAACATCTTTTGATGTTTTATAGATGTGGCCATGAAGGTCGATCTGACTAGTTTATACTTCTTTAATAACATACCAGCTGAAATCCAAAACTAATTCTATTAAACTAAACTGAAAGGAACTTCTATAGAGTCCAGATAATAAAAGATCAATCAAAAATATAAATGCAATGAATTAATCTAATATTACTACTGACGTCTATATTGCATACTAAGCTCTTGTAATATTTTTAGCGACTTTCATAAAAAAGTGACGCTTAAGAGGTTGTTCGGATGACAGAAGTGGAGGGGGAGTGGTGGGATCGATTCCGCTAGGATTCCAAAACGATATATCTTAAATAATAATAATACATTAGTGTTCGAATAGGTTTACCGTATAAAACTGTAGCGTACGGATCGATTTGAAATTTAGCACTCATGCTGTCCAACATAAGAATAATAAATATGTATATAAATCAGTTCAAGTTTTATCAAATAAAATGTTCTGAAAAATCGTATAAAATCTTATCTCTTTGTCATTAATGATTTTACTAAGTTTAATTTTTATACGGTTCGTAAATCGAATCACATATGTTAAGTAGCATCGAGCTTGGTCACATTTTGGACAGGTATTTTGTACGATACATGTATATCTTTTGATTGTTATAAGATACTAAACTTGACCAATCGGGATAATGAGACGTTTGTGACGCATAACAATTCTCTCGTTAACAAAATTTGTTATACAAATCGGTGGAAAAAAATATATCTAAATACATTTTAAAACAACCAAGAGAAAAATCTCATTCAGAAAATAACGTAATGAACTAAAAAAATACCAACGTAAGTATAAAAAGTACTTAAAAAGAAACAGAACAATGAAATAAAATGTCGAAACGTCACTAATGGTGATTAACAAACATTATGTTTTGGTTTTACATCATTATGCAAAGCAAATACTTACGAAAGCACTTTTTCTCACTTTTTTATGCCATAATTATGATTTTCTTTCTGGTCATTAGTGACAAGGAAATGTCAAAAGAAATATAATTTCAAAATAACAGTGAAATAAAAATTAGAACTTTAAGTACTTCAAAAATCTAAAAAGTCAGGTATGATAACGTTTGATTTTACTACGAAAATTGAGCATAACAATGTTAATATCATATAATTAAGTGTAAGATATTAGGTCATTATAAATAATAATGACAAATATTTTTAGCAGAAATAGCAATGAAATTCGGATATTTTCCTCATCTTATCAGACTCGCTACGCTCATCCTTATTACTTCAAACTCGCTTCGCTCGTCCTTAGAATGTGAAAAACGCCTAATTTATTACATACTCACTTTGCTAATCCTTAGAAAAGAGTGACTAGTTTTAAGCCCAAAGGTCACTCATACGATCAACAAGTATACAAAATTTCAATTTTTATACTTGTGTATTAAATAAAGAAATACTCTTATGCCAAATTTCCAACTTTGTATACTTGTGTATTAAATAAAGAAATACTCTTATGCTAAATTTCAACTTTGTATACTTGTGTATTATATAAAGAAATACCCTCATGCCAAATTTCAACTTTGTATACTTGTGTTTATATATAAAGAAATACCTCTCAAAATTTTCAACTTTGTATACTTGTGTATTTATATAAAGAAATACCTCAAAATTTCAACTTTGTACTTGTGTGTATATAAAGAAATACCCTCATGCCAAATTTCAAACTTTGTATACTTGTGTATTAAAAATTTTTGTTAACTAAGTAAAAACATTTAAGAAGTCTTAAAAACGTCTGAAACGGATAATTCATGTATAATCCCGGTTGCTGCCCTCCCTTTATCATCTTAGCCAAATTACTATTACTATCTAATGACTACATTACTTAGCACTCACTCAATAAAATTGTCCAAGATGGTTTTTTTCTCGTAACCTCAAATGTACCACTATAGGTACAGAAATGTCCTCTACAAATAACAGTTATTCAGCATCTGTGAAAAAGTGACTTTTATAAATATTACACACAAATGTAATAAAATTAACCATTAATTATATTTATATATAAACAAAAAAAAGATAAATAATGTTATAGTGAGAAAAAGTCGGACGCAGAACTAATGGAATGATACTTGAATGGAGTTAGATAAAATCATAAGTTTTGTAGTTATTATTTTATTTTTTACTTTTTTTGAAAATATCTATATGTATGTAAATAAGTTAGTTTTAATAAAAATAAAATTCAAAACTAATGTCATTGATTTTTATTTTTTATTAATAGTAACATGAACATATGTTTATTTTTAGTCCATTTTTAAGTTAATACTATATATAATGGTTGTAAAGTTACAAATAGGAAAGTAGAAATAAAAAAGTAAATGATTTCTGTCAAATGGTGTCTTTTTAGATGGATTTTTTGCTCATAAGGTGAGTCACGAAATCGGCTGGAGTTCTAAATGAGCTGAAGAGAGTTATGAATGGAAGCTCCAAGTATTTTTAAGAATGAAATTCACTTTATGAGTTTATTGTATTATTTTATTTTATTTTTATATTCCAGGCATTATTGTGATACGAATGGCGGACGTTAGAGCAAATTTTCAAAAGATGGTGTATAATCGGGATTGACTAATATTTCTTCTATTCTGATTTCTGCTTTTATGGTGCTCTTAAGGTTTCATACCGTTGATAGATTAAAAAAATATTAGATATCGGACTCAAATTTACTTTCTAGAACTTAGGTGCAGGGATCCGAGATGGGGTTTCAGGGTTCAATAAAACTGATCAGCGCTTTGCAATCAATCGGAAGATAACTCAATTTAAAAAAATGAAATGATAAGAAGAATAAGAGCCCCTAATAATATATATTCTTTATATAGGCTGTTCATTACAATTAAGTTAGTTAAAAAGAGTAGAATTTAATTTTTTTTAATCCCTTTCATTTTTACATCTATGAACTAAGAAGTATATATATATACATATATATATATATATATATATATATATATATATATATATATATAATATATATATATATATAATATATATATATGTGTGTGTGTGTGTGTGTGTGTGTGTGTATAGGCATAATGGGGTTCAAAAAATTAGTACAACATATTGTTATGGTCCTAAGGAGGTTAATAACTGTTGAATTAGCAGATCTTGACATCATCAAATTAAATATCATGTTAAACATGTTTTATAATACTTGCTCGCTAAAGCATAATCAAGGAGCGACAAATACACTTCTTCGATTAATTACTAAGTAACCCCCTTCCAAGTGTTATTAAACAACTAAAACTGTATTAGCTATTATTCTAATAACAATATGACTTTTTCATTATTCAATATAGGATATATAATTTTTCATAATTAATAGTTTTCCAGACATTTATAAGATCAGTTTTTGCACCAGCTTCATTTTCATCAGAAACATGTAATGCGATTAATCGTGTTCCATAGATGAGTCACACACACACATACATAACATATATATATATGTAATATATATATATATATATTATATATATATATATATATATATATATAATTATATATATATATATATATATATATATATATATATATAATATATATATTATATATATATATATATATATATTATATAATATATATATATTTATTATATTATATTTATTTATTTAAATGTGAGTGTGTGTGAGTATTTATGCGTGTGAACCACCCATTAATAACGCTAACCAATTATGACTCTGTAAGCATGACTCTATTAATTAGCTCATTGTACAATTTATTAGTATAGTTTTATATTTGTAGAATCATTTGTCCTAAGTCAGTTATACATCGTGTTAAGTTGATTTTTTTACTTAACACTTTCAGTCCAAAGCATTGTAACGTCGAATGTTATTCATAGCCAAATCATCAGCAAATGAATGATTTTTTTATTCTTTAGATTCTTATATGTCAACTAATAAAATACAAAAATACACATTTACATTTAATCTAACTTTACCTTTAAGACCAATTAATGTTTCATACACTAATTGTTAAACAAATTTGCAAAATATAACAATATGCAGCTATCAGCGTTTTAATTCCTAAAGTACTCCTTAAACAATTCGGTAATGATCAAGGTAATATTTTTATTTTGTTTTTTTATTTTTTCACCGGAAACAATTTACGATTAAGAATATTATTTTGATTTTGTACAGAAAATATAAAAATAAATGAAATCAAAAATAAATAATGAAATGAAACATAAAACAAAAACAGTAATACAAATCGTTCTCTTTGCTGTATTTTTCAAATTAGACATGTCTAAATTAATTACTTAAAGACTCTCTATTGCTTAGACTATACTCTGAGTAGTAAACGAACTGCTATACATACATATATATATATATATATATATATATATATATATATATATATATATATATATATATATATATATGAACTGTTTGTAGCCATGTATTACCATACATTGGTGCGTACTTTGCCGTACAATTTAAAAAATTAAACGTGGTAAATTAGTCTGGACTGTGTTAAAGTCTCTGGTTAATAAAATTAAAACCGAAAACAGATTTTAACCAATTAATGGAACCAAATCAATGAAAACATTAAACCTGTTTATTAGGAGTACCTTAGTTTTATTTAAAAAAAATTATAGATGGCAAGAAGATGTCATGAACCTTTAGAGAGTAGTTGCATTGCAACCCTTTCAAAATGATAAATTTATATGCAAGTAAATTTTACAGAAACTAAACTCAGAGGACTGTGTTTCTCTTAAAGGAAATATTTGTTTTACCAAGTTTCGTCCGAATCTGTAAAGATGTTTAACCTGAATCATGTTCAACAAAAAAGTTCAAACATATTGTAATAAATTGACGCCTGAAGGGACGCTGAAAACAACTTCGTCAGATGGGGCGAAATGTTTTAGAGGAAACTGAGGCCCCATCCCTGGCTAGGGGCCTGATTTGCAAGAACCTATGAGGCATATTAAGATCTCTTACTCCACGAAACAAAACTCGTTTATTATTTTACTGTATTTATAGGTTTGTATGAACTGATGCGGGATATGAACGGAAAAGGTTTTCCATAATTCATGATAATAGATAATAACAAGGCAAGGCAATAAACTGTCATTTATTTATACAAGCCACTTGTAGTTATGAGTAAAACAATTAGTCTACTAGTTGGTCAGTTATTGGATCTTCCGGCCAGTTTCTCACGTATAGCTAATCGCTATTACATCATCGATCAATTAACCCCAGTTTTTTACTAGGTTTCGTCTAATACAGTGAATTATTCATTCCCGTTTATACCTCTCTTTATCGCTGTACCAATTGTCTCAAGTTATAAAAAGTCTGAGGTCGTTACCGAGGCGCCACCAGTTCAATTATAAAATATTAGCCAAACTACACCGTTTCCTTTAGTTGTCGCAGTGGATACCGGTACCGTCCGTGGTTTTATTACTTCATGTTGACTTCCTTCTCACGGAAATATTTGTTTTACATTTTCTAGCCACTCGGTCACGTAGCTTGGGTTAATCCGTATTGGATCCTTTAATTGCTCTTAATTCGTGAGAGTTTTACTTAATCTCAATAAAATCCATTGCTCAATAAAAGCTATTAGTTAAAAGTTTCTTCTTTTAAAAATTCAATCTTGGCTTTATCCTCATCTGCTAAAACGGAAGGTGGCAAACTTTACTTACATAGACATATCTTCGGTGCTAGGGCAAAATATCTAAAATAGAACTTCTGCTTTAATTTAATTTTTACTTTTTCTAATTTAAACCGCAGGTATGAAGGGAGAGTATTGTGTTAGCAAAACCTGATTATCTGAATCAAGTTCTTTTGAGACCTCCTGAGTGATTTTCACAAAGTTGTCTCTCTGTATAGGTGTGAGTGTGTCTGTTATCATCGTAGCTCCCAGCGTATTTATGCTAAATCAATATTTAGGTCTTGTTGCGCTATCCGGAAAAATAATTTTATTATGACGTCATTAACCGGTAATACCGACTCAATTAAATTTCGAAAATTCATAAAACACGGAAATATTTTTTTTTTAGAGTTTAAGACCAACATATATGCCACGTTTCATCTCATTATCAGCATTAGTTTTATTTTTATCTGTATACGTTTCTAAAAAAATTGTAAAAATCGAAAACTAATCTAATTGAGTTGAAATTTTGTATAAGTAAATCCCATTATATATTAAATAGGTATACTAAGTTTGGTTTCAATAAGCAAAATTTACCTACGATTTTTCTTGAATAATAAAAGTTAAACAGCATCGAGTAAGATTCAAAATATTGTATTACTGTCTGAGGACGAACGAATCATTCAACAAATACTTACCCTGAGTGGCCTGTTACTGTAAAAATCTTCCAAAATTATGTACATTTCGACATCGAAAAATATAACAGAAAAAAACTGTAAATTCCTTTTGTGAGACATTTTGATATAAATACATTTCGCAATTGCGGAAGGGCTGTAAGAATTGTCATAAATTACAATGACAAACTACGTTTCGATATCGAAAAAATTCACACTGTCAAAACCTCAGTAGTGCAAAAGTAAAACTCAACAAACCGGTTCAGTTCATCTTCATCTCATGAAGTACTGTAAAAAGTTAATACGAACACTATGATGTTTAAGCTGCTTAATATACATTATCTATTGTTAAAGTTTATTTACATGGAACCAAATCTTTTAAAAACAATTCAAAATAGTACATACTATTATCAGGAAGATCTAACGAATTTTATATCACAAGAATTCCACAATGAGTTTTAACTTAGAGATCAAAGTTAAAAGTTACACCTGTGCAATATTAATTATTTTTCATCAAGAGAACTATTTCATGTTATAAAAACATAGCTAAATTAGGAGGAGGGGGCTAAGATCTCTTAAATAATCCGTTAGACCTCCTCCCCCAAATTTAATTTTATAAGGCTACTTTTTTCTTCAAGGACATGGCCAGCTATATTTTTGTTAAAATGTCACCACTGATAGCGATATGGACAGAACACACGAGATAAAACGAGTTAATGAGAGTTTATAAGGAATGAGATATAATATTTAGGAGGTTTCGATATCCAATGGGGATGCAACACGAGCCTCCCTCCCATATTGCACGGTTTTAACCCGGATGGGGCCTCTAGGATATCATGAAGAATTTATTTATTTTTATTTATTTATGCAAGGGATGAAAACCCTTACACATATACCCCCTGCCTTAAAACAGACGTTAAATCGTAGGTCCTGAACCTATGCTGTGTCAGGTAATCGTGACAGATCCATACTCTACATAAATCTGGGGTTAGGCAAAATTGAGTACCCTAAATCTACTTCCTTAATAAAGTCAATTACCTTTCCCTCATTAGGATCAAATATTTATGCATCCCCGTTTATTTTTTAATGTTATAGGGCTAAATTTGAAACACACTGCGATAACTACTCATTTTTTAAATAAATCCTTCATTTATTATCTAAATACCTGTTTCCAATTATTAAATTACAAATTATAAATAAATAAAATAATATATATTGGCCATTTGTGTCGCATAAGCTCAAAGCTTGTGCGCGACACGAGCCATGCAATTCAATTGTTACTAAAATTGCTCCTTCATTTTGAAGATGATAAAAGTTTTGAAATATGCATATTTAAAGTAAGAGGTAACATGAGCCCACCACCCTGACAGTCTAGGTTCAATCCCGAACCAGATCTTACAATTTTTATGTGAGGGATAAAAATCTTTGAATTTGCCATTTTTAAAAAATGACGTTAAGCCGGGATCCCAAGCCTGTTACTAGTCAGGTGCTCTTAAAAGCTCAACAAACCTTACATGAACTAGTGTTTGGACAATATTTGGGATAGACAGTATGATATCTACCAGCATGCTTCAATAGAAGCTGTGTAAAAGTAATAAAATATGTTCTAGCCTCTGATTTTAAGCCTTAGTCAAGTTACGAAGCTTAGCCGTGCTGTCCTTTGGTTGAAAATATGGTACTACTAATGTAATAACGGGACTTCTACACTTAAAGTTATAAGGATTAAAAAACTTTAAAGAATTAGCAAATTGGCCTTTCTCACATACTTGCTAGGTAATCAATGATCTTTTCTTAGTTGCCTTGAGTAAGAAGAGAATTTCTAGAAGAGGACATCCAGTCATAACGAATAATATGTTTTTTCAGAAACAGAGATGATTGGAGTTTATTGTATCCCTTGTTAGCAGCATAGCCTAAAATATATAATGTATTTTTATCAAATTATTCTCTAGTAAAAAAAAATTAGTAGTAACTATTAGGAACACTTAAAAGAGAAAAGTTTAAAAAAAAAACTTAAAAGAGCTTGTTTTTTTATAAATTTAATAAATGACAAAATTTTAAACCGATTCCCCTCTATCTAATGTATTAGATGTCCTACTCTAACCAGTAAAAAATGAATACACAAATAATAGTTACATCCATTTATATGACAACTTTATAAATCTACTAATGATAGGTACTCCAACTTATATGACGATTTAATGAATGACAATTAGTCCTACTTATATGACGAATGTATAAATCTATTTCTTATAGTTACTCCCACTTATATGATAAATTTATAAATTTACTACTTATAGTTACTCCCATTTATATGACGACTTAATGAATGATAGTTACTTCACTTATATGACGCATTTATAAATTTACAACTTATAGTTACTCCCATTTATATGACGACTTCATGAATGATAGTTACTTCACTTAATATGAACGCAATAATATAAATTACAAACTTATAGTTATCTCCCACTTATTTTATGATTATAATTTATATAATTATTTTGTCTATCCATGTAGGTCATTAACACTCCCCCACTTACTACCTGCACGAATTCATGCAATGAATAGTTATAACTCAACACATTAAAATGACGGCGGCGATTATTTATAAATTTTGTCAATCTTTATAGTTATCTTCTCCATTCTTTATATGATAAATTTATATATATTTGCTATTTAATAGTTTTACTCCCATCTTATATTGATTTAAATATTTATTATAATTTGCAACTTATATTAAAATCCAACTTAATATTGACGATCATAAATGATAGATTAAATAAAGGTAGGGAAAGCCTAACCTTATTCATTTATGGAGTCTGTCATATAAGTTGGATTTTTAATATATAGTAGACAAAAAGAGTTTAGTAGAGAGTGGTTATATTATTAGTGGAGTAATTATAATGTTGTCTCAAGAGTGGTAGGAAGGAGGTTGTAGCTGCGTAATAGGTGGTGTAGGCTTGCCTTTCATTTTCATACTCGACGACTTTAATGATATATATTCACGGTTTATCCCCATAAGATAATGAACAGAAAATTTTAATTATAAGAGTGTGTGGCTAACTAATATTCATTATATAAATTAACACACAACTATATATTAAGAAAAACGCACCACTGCATAAATACTAGGTATGGCGATACCTGATTAACAAGCAATTTGTTTAGAATATTACACACTAAAATTCGTTAATCACAGCAAACCTAACCACTTTAATTTAATCTATTGAACTAAATGTTAAAAAAATAAAACTATGCGAAACATATACCTCAAAGAGTACTTGAAATCGTTTTTATTTAAATAAACCTTAAAGAAGAATTATGTTTTTTTTCTTCTTCTATACTTGTATTGTTATCTACTTCCTTTATGAGTATATGATACCGTTAGATCTAATAACGAGTATTTTTTCTAATGTGAAAAATACTTTTAAACTTAAAGTATATACATATTTTAATTCTTTATTGTAATCTGAGAAATAGTTATCTCCTTTTTTAATCTGCTCTATATGTTTGTAAGCAATTGTGTTTTAATTTATTAAAGGAGGTAAAAGAAGTAAATTTTATTTCGATTATCAAAAAGTAATAGAAGCTTCATGGTTAGTTTGGAACAATAAGGGTTGCTTCCACGCATTAAATTAAATCTGATTACACGGAATACTTAAATAAAACGTGTAGTTCATTGTTACAAAAAAACGAATAGATTGTGGTCTTTTCTCCCTCCTCCTTATCAAATAATTTTTTGATGAAAAAAATAGATTATGATGTTAGGGTTGTGGATGGGGGTAGAGGTAGGGACTGGATTTTTAAAACTATTAAATTTGACCTTATGGGAAAACAGTTGCTGATTTACATATAGAACATTTTTTGTTCCCATCGAAGGAGTGTATCACCTCCTTCTTTGGTGGCCACTTTTTATGAAACACCCTGTATATATAAATACACACACACACACACATATAACATACATACATATATATAATATATATATATATATATATATATATATATATATATATATATATTATATATATATATATATATATATATATATATATATATATATATAAATATATATATATAATATATATATATATATATATATATATATATATATATATAATATATATAATATATATATATATATATATATATATATATATATCTTTGAGACCTATGATCTCAACGATATCCCTTGGGTTCAATACAGGTAGGAAGTAGTAGGGAAAGAGATCCATCCCCTAGTCCCTCTTCAGGTTAGCCTTTTATCCAAGGACCTCAGTAGAATGGGGCCCCGAAGAGGCCACGCAGCAAGCCTGTCAAGTCTTGCAGGCAAGTCAGGCCTGCAAGACAAGATGAGGGGATAAAAATTTGTTATGTAGTGTACGATCCAAATTTCTATGTAATGTAAATAATAATACAGTCGGACCTCCATATAACGAACTTCTATACAACGAAAGTCTTTATGTAACGAATTTTTTTTACGTTCCCTTGAATTTTGTGTTTAAAAGTGTTTCTATTTAACGAAAAAAATTTCTATATAACGAACAAAATTTCCAGAAATAAAGATAAAGACAAGACCCGCAAACTTTCAAGGAATTGACCAAAACAGCACTTCTGTTTATCTGTAATTTCCCAGAACAATTATTTATTGATTCTCGCCCTGCCTTATTTAATTTTGCGAACTCTTTCTTTACAATTTTCTATGAAATTAGGATTAACACAGCATAGAACTAAAAATCTTTCAGTTTTAATTTGGTATTCGGTCTGACCAGTTCGTTTGTGAAACTTACGGAAATCGCTGTCCCTTTCTGAAAAAATCAATTTATTAAAAGATTCTGACGATGGAGTCAAAAACAAAGACTTGTATCTAAAGCATAAAATTGCTCCTAGTTCTATATCAACAATTTTAAAAATGGGGAATCTATACTTAGGTTATCCGAAACGAGTAGCGATTTAAAATAAAGTTCTCGAGTATGCAAGTATGAAGACATTGATGACGCAATTTTACAGTGACAATTTTAAGGGACAAAAATATGCCTGTGACAGGACCGCTAATAAAAGAAAAAGCTGCTGAATATGCAACTGCGAGGTTATGATTCCACCTATATATCCATTAAAATATCATAAAATAGTACAGAGTTATTTATTTTTTTCAATTTCTATACAACGAAATTTCTATATAACGAATTATTTCTCTTGAACCTTTAAGTTCGTTATATAGAGGTCCGACTGTATTTAAGTATTTATACAAATAACAATCAAAACACAAGGTATATATTTAGAGCGGAACGAAGGTCCTTCCTAGAACTGAGGCCCTTTGTTTTGTGTTACAAATTTACCTCAATTGTAGTAAATAATATTATTCTCAGTTAATTTTTCTTGACATTCCCTTGGTAATGGTTGTAAACATTTCTCACATTTTACTTCTGAATTCAGCCATCTAAAATATACAAAATAATATTTAACCCAATATACAGGGTGTTTCATATAAAGTGTCCACCAGAAAAGGAGATGATAGTACACCTCAAAAGGAACAAAAAATGTCCTATAATATAAACCCCGATCTCTAACCGTTTTCCCACAAGGTCAAATTTAATATTTTAAAAAAATATTTGACCTTACATCATAAAATTGTTAATAGGGTTTAAACTGTTCTAGCTAGAAATGCGAAATTGGTCTCATTAGAAAGCTGAGTAAATTTCCTAAAGGACAAACTACTAACTATGTCAAATATTTTAGAACTACTGCCCAAAATTTTGCATGAAACATGATTTTTTGAAAAAAATGAATTTTATGGAAATTTTATGGTAGGGCATTAGAGGAAGTAAGAGATGAGCAAAAGTTCAGCCAAGAACGGAAAAAACTTCTCTTATGAATGCCCTTTAAGAAAATTCAAATATTTTTATACATTCCATAGTGAAAATTTTAAGCCATTCTTCCTAGAAGTTGGAAAAACTGATATTTTTTAGCATTTTTGCATATGTCTACAATGTTAATTACATAGTACATAAAATAATTAAAAATCTCTAAAGCAAGAGAAAAGAGTGGTTTTAGAAAAAAATGTGTAAGAATAAAATAGGTTTATTTTACCTTCTAGAGTCTAAAAATCGTATTATTAAATTACTTTCGAAAATAAAATATTTTGTTTAAATAACACGTTATTTTCACTTTTATACGACAATAATTATCAGTTTTTGCAACTTCTAGCAACAATAGCTTACATTTTTGACTATTGAATGTATGAAAATATTTAAATTTTATTAAAGGGCAATCATAAGAGAAGTTTTTTCCGTTCTTGGCTGAACTTTTGCTCATCTCTTATTTCCTCTAATGCCCTACCATAAAAATTCCATGAAATTCATTTTTTTCAAAAGATCATGTTTCATGCAAAATTTTGGGGCAGTTCTAAAATATTTGACAAAGTTAGTAGTTTGTCCTTTTAGGAAATTTACTCAGCTTTCTAATGAGACCAATTTCGCATTCTAGCTTGAACAGTAAAATCATATTAACAATTTTATGATGTAAGGTCAAATATTTTTTTACAATATTAAATTTGACCTTGTGGGAAAACGGTTAGAGATCGGGTTTTATATTATAGGACATTTTTTGTTCCTTTTGAGCTATGCTATCACCTCCTTTTCTGGTGGACACTTTATATGAAACACCCTGTATAGATAGATACACAGATATGAGGTCGTCAGCAAGGCTTAGGAGACGCTATTTCGACCTCGATCACTGAAGCAAGTAAAAATAATAAGAAGTACAAATAAATGTTTAAACTTCCATAACTAAATAGTTTAAAATAACAGAAATAAATTAAAGTGTGCAAGTTATAAGAACTACAGTACCAGAGTACCAAAATGAAGTTTGGGAAAACACACCGTTTGCCATAATGTTGTGCAATAACCATTTTTTAATCACACGCAATAATTAATCGGTTATTTTTCAAAGAAACGAACTATTAGTCAAATTATATAGTTTGTTAATTAAATTACCGAATATAGCTTTATAATTTATAGAAATTTTAATACATTTTTAATAGAAAAGATATTTGTAAATCTAAAAAAACTTACACTACCAAGAAATGATTTAGAAGACTCCACAGTTATTTTACTTATAAATGAATCTGTTTGTTATTAAAATTATTTAACAAATATACAAATAAATTTTAAGTTAGGCATCAAAGAATTTCACGAATTAACCTATTAGAACTTTAAAAATGAAGAGAAAAATCAAAAGTATGAAGTTAGTTTGAAGAAAAGAATGACTAAATTAAAAAATCAGTGTGACCACCTTATGAAAGCTTAAGATTTTTTCCTTAGGGTTAATTGTTCTAAATATAGATTGAAAAATCGTTGTATTGATAATATTATTGTAAAATGATATTATTAAAGATAAAGAAACAAAATAAATACTATGTAGTTCTTTATTAGATATAATTAGATTGTAAAGGATATTTTAATAGCGGCGGAAACTTTTACCGATGTAGGCTGTATAGACGGTAAATAAATTGATACGAAAAAGCTAAATGTTTGATGTATAAGCAAATTGTTTAACCAGAATCTGGTTGAACAAATAAACCTGTTTTCACATTAAGCTTTTGGTAATAACTTACAGTTAGTTTATTGTTAAAAAAGTTAGTTTAAACAATTGGTTTACAATGAAATATTTAGATTATTAAACATTTTAGAAATTTAATTGCATAATATGAGTAAGGCTACATAAAATTTAACTATATGAGTATATGATATTAGATATTTCAGACAGTTTTGTAACAAATTAATTATAGTTATTGTTTTTCTGTACAACTCTTAAAGACATATTAATTTGGTTTCTCTACGCTTGGCCTTAGAGAGGAAAGTAAGCAAAACATCTAGGAAATAGTAACTTCAGTCTCGCTTCGCTTGACGTTAAAAAGGAAAGTAAGCGAAACATCTAGGGTGCAATAACTTGTCTCGCTACGCTTGACGTTAGAGAGGAAAGTAAACGAAACATCTAGGGCGTAATAACTTCAATCTCGCTATGCTTGACCTTAGAGAGGAAAGTAAGCCGAACATCAAGGGCGTAATAACTTCAGTCTCGCTACGCTTGACCTTAAAGAGGAAAGTAAGCTGAACATCAAGGGCGTAATAACTTCAGTCTCGCTACGCTTGACTTTAAAGAGAAAAGTAAGCTGAACATCAAGGGCGTAATAACTTCAGTCTCGCTACGCTTGACCTTAGAGAGGAAAATAAGCTGAACATCTAGGGGTATGATACTTCGGTCTCGCTTTGCTTGACCTTAGAGAGGAAAGTAAGCCGAATATCTAGAAAATAGTAACTCAGTCTCGCTTCGCTTGACGTTAAAAGGAAAGTAAGCGGAAACATCAGGGGTGCAATACTTGTCTCGCTACGCTTGACGTTAAGAGGAAGTAAAAACATCTAGGCGTAATAACTTCAGTCTCGCTACGCTTGACCTTAGAGAGGAAAGTAAGCCGAACATGATAAAGTCTCGCTAATATTCAAGGCGTAATAACTTCAGTCTCGCTACGCTTGACCTTAGAGAGGAAAGGTCCGAGGGCGTAATAACGTCTCGCTAACGACCTTAAAGAGGAAAGTAAGCGAACATCAAGGGCGTAATAACTTCAGTCTCGCTACGCTTGACCTTAGAGAGGAAGTAAGCCGAACATCAAGGCGTAATAACTTCAGTCTCGCTACGCTTGACCTTAAGAGAGGAAAGTAAGCCGAACATCAAGGGCGTAATAACTTCAGTCTCGCTACGCTTGACCTTAAAGAGGAAAGTAAGCTGAACATCAAAGGCGTAAAATAACTTCAGTCTCGCTACGCTTGACCTTAGGAGGAAAGGTAAGCCGAACATCAAGGGCGTAATAACTTCAGTCTCGCTACGCTTGACCTTAAAGAGGAAAGTAAGCTGAACATCAAGGGCGTAATAACTTCAGTCTCGCTACGCTTGACTTAAGAGGAAAGTAAGCTGAACATCAAGGGCGTAATAACTTCAGTCTCGCTACGCTTGACCTTAAAGAGGAAAGTAAGCTGAACATCAAGGGCGTAATAACTTCAGTCTCGCTACGCTTGACCTTAAAGAGGAAAGTAAGCTGAACATCAAGGGCGTAATAACTTCAGTCTCGCTACGCTTGACCTTAAAGAGGAAAGTAAGCTGAACATCAAGGGCGTAATAACTTCAGTCTCGCTACGCTTGACTTTAAAGAGGAAAGTAAGCTGAACATCAAGGGCGTAATAACTTCAGTCTCGCTACGCTTGACCTTAGAGAGGAAAGTAAGCTGAACATCTAGAACGTAATAAACTTCAGTCTCGCTACGCTTGCCTTAGAGAGGAAAAATAACTGAACATCAAGGGTATGAATACTTCGGTCTCGCTTTGCTTGACCTTAGAGAGGAAAGTAAGCCGAACATCAAGGGCGTAATAACTTCAGTCTCGCTACGTTTGACCTTAGAGAGGAAAGTAAGCTGAACATCTAGAACGTAATAACTTCAGTCTCGCTACGCTTGACCTTAGAGAGGAAAATAAGCTGAACATCAAGGGGTATGATACTTCGGTCTCGCTTTGCTTGACCTTAGAGAGGAAAGTAAGCCGAACATCAAGGGCGTAATAACTTCAGTCTCGCTAAGGTTGACCTTAAAGAGGAAAATAAGCCAAATATTTAGGGTATAATAAGAATGTAACTTCAGTCTCTCTACGCTCAATGTCAGAACAGAAAGTAAGCTCGATAACTGGGCCTATGATAATTCAGTCTCGCTACACTTGACCTTAGAGAGAAAAGTTAACTGGACATCTGGGGCTATGATACTTTGGTCTCGCTACGTTTGACCTTAGAGAGGAAAGTAAGCTGAACATCTAGAACGTAATAACTTCAGTCTCGCTACGCTTGACTTTAGAGAGGAAAGTTAACTAGTAACCATAGGGCTATGATACTTTGTTCTCGCTACGCTTGACCTTTATGAGGAATGTTAACAGGACATCTGGGGCTATGATACTTTGGTCTAAAATAAATAAAACATTTATTTTAAATCAACTAAAACAAAAGTTTTTAATACTGCTAATAAAAATTTGTTAAACATGCTTTAATTTTGTTAAATTATTTTATAAAAATTAAATTCAATCTCCCTCGTCCGAAATGAACGAAAAAATCGGAAAAACTTAGCCTTTGAAGTACCTACCTATTTCATATTTCTTAGCCCCCCCCTCCCCTCTCCTGTTTTTTATATTTCTTTATTTTGTTGTTCGACCTCAGAAAAAAGTTATATAACAAAAGTAAAAAAAGCTTAGAAACAATTACAGCAAAAGACGCTTGGCTCCATTCAGAGTAATTTATTAGGTTTTTTCTTTTGATTTTTAACCTGTTATTGCTTGTTTGAATCGTCCCTCGGTTCGCTGCCGCCCCCGAAGAAAAAAAAGGTTATTTTTTCTCTTTTCCCCCGTAGAATAACGTGATTAACTTTTCAGTTGTAAATAACAAACTTTGATTAAGAATTGTGATTGCTGTCCGGGAATTATTTCATCTTTAATTTTTTTAAGTAAAATGAAAGGGGAAAAGTAGGGATCCGTAAAAAAGGAAAAAACTCTATTTGATTATAAAGAGAGAGGTAAGAGGCGTTTGGTTCTGCAGAAAGTAAAGAATAATGAGAGTCAGCGAAAGGGTTTTTTTCTTGGAGGCATCTGCAGTTGGTACTGTTTCCCGTCCCCAAAATCACCACCCCCAGCTCAAGCAAGAGTTGCCACCCCAACAAAAGATCCGATCACCAGTAAATTAGGCCCTAATGTCAACCCCATCTTTAAGAATCCCCCCAGAGTTTTCTTTTCCGCTCGGCTGACTTGGTTAGAACGCCGACAGAGTCACTAATTAAAAAGTCACTTCCTCCCATAACTAATATTGGTTTTTTTGAACGATTGAGTTATGGAAAGCAAACTTTTTTTCTTCTTTGAAATTTTCACGACTTTTTCTCACCCTTTAATCGTCGGTTTCTTTGAATTCAATTAAGTCCTTGACAGATCGATCCAAGAATAATTGCGGTCTTTTTTATTTTCGAGGCATTATTTTTCCTTAAAGTCCTTTATTATGACTGCCTGCACCCTCGACTTATTTTACTTAATGACCATTTTTAATTTTTGTTTTAATTTAAGTGTTGAGTACATAATGAAAGTGTTTAAATCTGTGTATTACCATTATAGTGACGTATCACGACTTTAATGTATAAAATAAAATGCCCGTTTTAGGCCCATCAAGAAATTCAACCTGTGGGAAACACCTCAGGAGGGTTGCATTTAATTCAAGCAGGCGAAGCCTTTTTAATACAAATTCAAATAATCCTTTATTTGGTTTATAATACAATTTTTTTAAATATAATACTATTCATATAATCTTAGAGCATAGCCCGGGCTACGAACTCCGGACCTCCTATGCCGAAATCGAGTGTCTATACAATCACGGCCAGACAGGCAGATACTTAACTATATATAGTGCAAGATATATTGCATAAGAGTGGTATAAGAAATTTATTAAATTTGCAAACTCTAATTAAAATTAGCCGCTTTCGTTGTCGAGGTCGTTAAGACCCCTTTACTGACCCGTACTGACCTTTAACACCACGAAGGTCTAGAGTTCGCATCCCAGGTTACGCTCTCAGTTTATAAATAAATTGTAACCAACTTTAAATTACACTTTGAGCGTAACGGTTGCCATACCACTTGAGGTGGTTCTCGCAGGGGTTACCCCTGATGAGCCACTAGGCTCTAAACGGGCATTATCATTATTATTATATAATTAAAATATAGAGAAGCACTGATTCTACTAATAATACTTCACAAGTTCTTTGTTTTATGCCTTAGTATCCAACTAAAACAATAATATAGTTATATAATACAAACACATATATATTATATTAATGTATTTTTTAATGTTTGGTATACGTAGTATAGGTAATAATTGGTAATAGGTAATACATATAATAAATATATAGGTAATAAAATTGGTCAAGAACAATAAGGTACTTCGAGGCAGAAAACAATGAAACGTTCTTAAAACTTATTAAGTTTGTTAAACGAGACATTGTTATAATAGAGGTGAAGGACACAAGCAACATGTATTTGGTAGTAGAACCGTTTGGATTAGCAACAAAAAAAAAATACTACCAAACACGCATTTCAGAGATGGGTACAAAATAATAGATTCACAATAATAGTACACTAACAGTAGCACAAAACAGTAGTTTTCACAGTTAGTAGTCTCCTTAGAGGTTTTGTCAAAGTTGTTTGTCTGTGTGTGTGTGTGTTAATATCGTAGCTCCCAGTGTATTTATGCTAGAGAGTCAAAATTTATTCAAAAATCAGTCTATGTGTAGAGTTATGCAACCCAAAAAAATATTGTTTTATGACATCATTAGCCCAATTTTGACTCATTCTATAATAACTCAGCAAAAATTTAGATAAATAATAAAACAAGGAAAAATGTTGCAATCGATTTGAGATTTGGCACGTATGTATAAGACTAACATATGTGTCTAGTTTTATGTTATTATTACCATTATTACAATTTTTATCAAATGACTTGCGCACGTTTTTTAACAAATTGTAAAAAATCGGAAAATGATTCAGTTGAAATTTGGTGCAACTGTATACCTCTTTACGTAACTTATGTAACTTGAGGACGAGCGAAGCAAGTCTCAAAACGAATTGAAATTTGAATAAGATGACTTCGAAGCAAGTAGGACGAGCGAAGCAAGTAGTAAAGATGATCGTAGCGAATATGGTTAGCAAAAGTTTCAAAGTTCCCTGTACCCGATTTTTATCTGTTGTATTTAGCAACAAATGTAATTTACTTCTAACCAGATATTTTAAAAACAGTTGTAATTAACAAGAAATATTATTTCTAAATAGTTAAATTAATAAATAATGCGCCGTTTTTATTAATATTTTTTTTTATTTTTATTAATTATTTTTAAATGATAAATCAAAATACTGATAGAATTGAATCATGAATATATAGTTTTAAAGTGAAACGATGACAGATTTTGCCTAAGTAGTAAAAAGATTTTAACTTTTTTCTTCCAACATTTTATAGTGACCCTCCATAAATTACAGGGTAGAAAGTGATTGTTTCTGCCTTCTAAAGGGATATACCTCAAACCTTCGTCAAAACCTGTCGAATTTCATGCAAACAAAATTATTTCCTATTTAGTTACATTGAAAGAAGAAGTACATAAAAAGTAATTTCACTATTTCAATTTTATAGCTGATGACTAGTGAGGTCTATTTATATCGCAGTGTGTGCATACTCTGAAGTATACAATGAAATCTAATGTATATATACATCTATATTCTCATAAAGTAAAATTTTAGCATATAATATAGATAAAATAATATTATTATTGTATAAAAATCAAAAAAATGCGGGCTTATTTTGAATATGACTTATTAAAGTTTAAATTATTTGTATACATAGATACATAGTATTAGACTTTATGCTTTAAGTATAAGAGGTAATTACCCAAGAGCTTCTTGAAGATGGTTCAAGCCGATACACAAGGAAAAAAAGTATTTTCAGTTTAGATGATACCCCGAGTGGTTTGTAGTGTAATTGTGGTGGCAGCTCATTTCCTCCGGCTAATGTCCCTCTCTAGATGTCCTATAGATGACATCGGGAGCTCTATACCGGATTGTCATTTATACCCCGGAGCCTTGTTCTAGCTCACTTCCGTTCTTATTTCTTTTTCATCTTTTTTCCATTTTTATTTTGTCTTGCTTTATTTTCTGTAATAACTCTCAACTTATCGAAACATACATTAACTGGCTTCTAGCTGATAAAAGCAATCTTGTAGAAGCTACAAATGACATTTTTCACTCTGTTACTTTAAAATACACTAACAAGAAGATACCTTGTATCTTAACTTACATAACGTACGGGATTGTAACAAAACGAAATAATTAATGATACACTACAAACCAAATCTAACAAAAGTCTAAAGGCATCGTTCAACGATTTATGCCTAAATTAATCGAAAAACTATTAACAAAACTACAATGCTTATTGTCAGAGATGAAGAGGAAATAGGAAATTATTGGAACTCTTCAGTATATTTTTATTTAAAATGTACCTTAAAAATCCGATGGCATAGTAGAGAGAAGGGGTTACCTTAAATAATTCTGGCGCGGTGGTCCGCATGTCGGGCGAATTTCATTTGGATGCGTGTTTCCGTGCTTTTTACATTATATAAGTTTACAACTAGTAAATAAATAATTCCGGCGCGGTGGTCCGCTGTCGGGCGAATTTCATTTAGAATGCGTGTTTCCGTGCTAAACAACCCATTTCTTGCTTATGCAAGAACCATGCCCATTGCGTGGTTCCGGTTCATGCTTTAGAACCTAAGCAGTTACTCAATTGTCAAGCACTGCTCGTAATTCATTTTGTCTGTATTTTTCAAAGGAAATGCGCATAATTATCCAGTTGGTTGTACAAAACTATGCCTCTAAAATTAGCAGTACGCACTATTATTGCACTAGTTAAAGCTTAGTTACTTATCTTTAAAGCTTAGTCAGTTATCTTTAAAGGTTTTAGCGCATTTCCTTTGACCTTTTTCGCAGCAAAAAATATTAACCCTAAATTTTGCCTATTTTTTGAAAATTTCGCTGGCTCAGCAAACCGGGTTAATGACGTCACCAAAACCTGGTTTTCAATAGGGTTCGTGTCCTCCCCAAGGTTGATTTTTGTACCAAGTTTGGTTAAAAAATATTAATCCGTTCGAAAGATAGAGTGTGTACAAGAAAGTGTCTAGAATATATATAATAATATATATATATATAATAATATATATATATATATTTATATATATGTATTATATATATATAATTTATATATATATATATATATATTATAATATATATATATATATATATATATATATATATATATATAAGTATATAAGTCTCGCGAAACTTATTTTTTCGTCCGAGGTTCGAATTCCGCTATGACGCCTATCCCATTAGGCGAATTTTCAAAGGAAATTCGCTAAAAAAATGAATAGACATTGTGGAGGTCTTTCCCCCCCCCCTTATCAAATAATTTTTTCGATTAAAAAAATAGATTATGATGTTAGGGTTGTGGGTGGGGGTAGAGGTAGGGACTGGAGCCTCAAAAAGATGTTTCAGGCCTCTTAATGCATTGATATAGGCTATGCCCCCTCTAGTATATATCTCTATTTATATGTCTACTTTCATTATTATAAAAGCAGGTTAATTTGGTAACCATTATAGTTACTAATTTAGCTTATTAAACGCAATAGCGTAGCGAAGTATTTCGAATACCTAACTAGGCCAATTACCAACTAACCAAAATTACCAGTTGACAAAAGGAACTTTGGGTACCAATAACTAGTCTTGAAGATGTTATAACAATTTCGTATTAATTAATACTTAAGCAAAGTTTAATTTTTTGTCAGCTACACGTCAGATTAAATATCGCCGACCTCCAGAAACTAAAAAAAAATCTGGCTTTTTGTTGGTAGAAGAATTCGCTTGCGGGCAGATTGTCTACAAAGACGTACAAATTAGCCTTTTTTCCTCCTCTCCCGTCCTCTTCAAATAACCCTTTGTATAATTTATTAAAATATTTTCTATAAAGAGTAGATTGCCAACGGCATTTTTTTTCTACAAGGCGACGACATGAAAAACATATTTCCTCGTGGTAAGTGGAAAAATCTGTCTTTTGTTTCAAAGGGACTGCCGGAACCTAGAAAAACTGCCTGGGACCTTACAAGCGAACCCCCTCCCCCCTTTTTTAAAACAGTTAATGTCGACATTTTTTTCCTAATGTTTATTCATTTTTTTTAGGAATTACTTGACATCAAAAGAAGTTTTTTAGATGTAATCCTACTAACTCGTGTTTTTACTGTTAAAGTAGTAACTTTGAACCCAAAGAATTTTTTTAATTATTACATTATTTCGATATCCTTTTCCTCAAAAAAGTCTCTCTGTATAAAAAATACAAAAACTTTGACTGGGACAAAAAAGGTGAGGTTTTTAAAATCACATATTTTTGTATTTTTGTTGTCCAAAACAAGAACAGTGGTTATTAAAACATTTTAACATCAGAAACAGTTTTTAAATAGCTGCGACTCTTTATCTTTTTTTGTCTTTTATTTAATTATTACGTATGAGGCAATGTGTTTTTTTAAAGTTTAATTTTTATTATTTTTATATTCTTACATTACAACAAGCAATTTTAATAAAATTGGAACGTATAATTTAACAATAAATTAGATCAAAGAATTTTGTTTCTCTGAAAGAGTACCTAATGCCTAATAATTTTGTTAGCGAATTTTCTAAGGTAAAATGAGCTAATGAAGTTTTTATAAAGAAGGGGGACTCTTTCAGAAATATATTTATATATATGCATGTATATACAGGGTGCACCAAAAGTCATTTCCTTCATTGGACCTAAATTACTGAAACTTGGGGTATTTATTTGAAGTAAAGGAAACTTCTTTTTGATGATGTAGTTAACTTCAGGGCTCCCATTTTACACTGGATTAAGATTCCGGGGTTCATCCCGGATTTGGGTTCTAGGGACGAACAAGACATTTTGCCCCTTGCATATTTTATGTCAAAGACCGCAATTTGGCGGGAATAAGTGGCCAATATGTAAAAACATTTACAATTTAACCCAAATGTAAAGCTTAAGAATTTACATTATAAGAAATATTCGCCGAGAGTAAAAGTTCCTTATTTTAGGCTGAAGAAGACAAATCATTCATTAACTTATCTTCATTTAAAGACATTTATGGTTACTAACCCTGCTACATTAAGGGAAAATAGTTATTTTTTTAAAGAATTGCAAATGTAATGACTGATTTGTGTTCTTAAGCCGAAAGAAGGCAAATTTACTCCGCAAAAAATCATTCTGATGTTCATACTTAAGCTTTAATTTTAATTTTTACTCTTTGGGCACCTAGTCCCGCAAAAACAGAGATCTGAGAAAAAAATATGAAAGTATGAAAGAGGCAGAAGGCCTAGTAAATTCGCACCTAGAATTCAAAACGGCCTTTTTTATATTTTCTCGCAACATCCGGTGGTCAAAATTTGAGAAGGGAGAACTATTGGTCCACCTGTATATATTATGTATGTATATATATATATATATATAATATATATATAATATATATATATATAATATATATATTGATCAATGAGTCCTCACTTTTCAGTAAAAGCATTCCCCCTCACACTATCTTCTAACCTTATTAGCTTATTTTCCTTTAAAAATTCGCTAAAATTCACAGTTATATCCCAGCATCCGCAGTTTTATTTGCACTTTGAATATATTGTGTCTCTATTAAATTGAATATTTCCTTATTTATTACTAATTATGCAAACATAGTTAAATGTACATAAAATTAAGTTGTACGTTGCTCAAAAAGAACTCAATGAGTTCATAGATTTTATATGTGAACTAAATAATAAAAAAATACCTGTCTTTATAGTCAATTAGGAATTTTGATAAATATTACATAATGTCATAAAACTTAAAAACTGTCTATTATACGATTTAAAGAATATGAGGTATAAAACAGAGAGTAGGGATACGCAGGTGGAACAAGGTATTGTGAATCCGGGTCTTAATGCCTGGATAACTCGATTAAATAATATAGACTATTATACGGCACTATTAAGATAAATGAGGCTCTCAGGGCCAACTCTACAATAGGGACCAAAACAAACAAAGAACTCAACTTACCGATCATTTCTTATATTCATTTAGAGATCCGATATCTTATTAAAAAATTGTTCTCTCTATACCTATCGTTCTGAAAAACAAATTTAATGGAATTGTGAATTGAGGGGGTGAGGATGAAAAGATCTTCAAAAAACAATTACTCCGGCTTTAAAATCAAAGCGGGTGATTCTATAGCTCCGGAATAAAACTGATTTTATTTCCAAAGACAAAGTTATCTTTGTTCTTGTTTGGAACCATTCATTCGTTTATTTTCTTTTATTTTTCGCTATTGTTTTAAATGAAGTTCACAGAAAATTAAAACCCCTGAACGAATCGATAAAATATTTGTTTGGGTTTTAAAAAGTCTATATTATGTTTGTACTAAGTCTGTTTAAATACCTGTCATGAAGCACAATGTGACCTAAAACGATTGACTATCAGCCACAACACTGTTATTTTTATAATTAAAATTTTACTAAGTTTACAGCTACTCTCTAGCATGTTTATAATTAATTAGAAAACCAGTTATTACGTACTTAATGCTACAAGTAAAAAATAAATGATATTTTAAATATGACCTAAGCTGTGGTTGTATCAAAAATAGTCAATACATTATAATATAAATATGTGTGTGTTTCTTATCTATGTATGTATGTATGTATGTTGTATGTTATGTGTGTGTATATATTATATATATTATATATAATATATATATATATATTATATATAAATATATATATCATTTGATACTACCGAGTTTTGCAAAACATGAATAGTTGACACAATATAATTGTTGCGAGAGACACAAGGAAATGTAACAAGCAAAATGCAATGCTACATCTGGGAACTGTTCCATCATTCGACATTCGTCATCATTGATGGCTCGACATAATGTCATGTCCCACTCTGTTTCGTTACGTCTAACTCATCAGGGCGCCGACAGAGCCTGAACTCCTCTGACCTTCAATTAATTCCGAAGAATATAATGTGAAGTACTTACCAGAGACGAGCGGTGCTCTCTTACCGCCATCATGCATGGCAAGCAAAACATATATCATTTTGATACTACCGAGTTTTGCAAAACATGAATAGTTGACAACAATATAATTGTGCGAGAGACACCAAAGGAAATGTAACAAGCAAAATGCAATGCTACATCTGGAACTGTTCCATCATTCGACATTCGTCATCATTGATGGCTCGACATAAATGTCATGTCCCACTCTGTTTCGTTACGTCTAACTCATTAATTGAAGGTCAGAGTGAGTTCAGGCTCTGTCGGCCCCTGATGAGTTAGAGAAAACAGAGTGGGACATGACATTATGTCGAGCCATCAATGATGACGAATGTCGAATGATGGAACAGTTCCCAGATGTAGCATTGCATTTTGCTTGTTACATTTCCTGGTGTCTCTCGCAAATTATATTGTGTCATATATATATATTTATATATATATATATATATATATATATATTATATATATATAATATTATATATATATATATATATATCTCGAGCCCAAGTGGAATTCCGCTCCTTCCAAGTGACATACCTGATAAGCGTAAGTTTCAATTCAAAATACGCTAAAATTAGGTGAAGGCTCTCCCTCGGAACTTTTCTTTTAAGTTTTTAAGCTAAGAAATTTAACTTTGGACTTAATTCTCTTGTCTTCTTGAGTCATGGTGGCCGAAGCGTTTTGGCTGCAGCCTTAAAACACCAATTTACCAGCTATAGCAAAAAAAATCGGACTCGCTTCACCCATCCTCAGGATTTTATATTTCCCCAATGCCTAAAGTGCAATTCAGTTTCGCAACCCATGACCCCAGGATATGCAAATTACATACTTAAAGAAATCAGATGTTATCACATATGGCAGCTTTGATTTAACGCAAATTATTTGTTACATAAATCGAGCAATATACTATATTAAATTTAATATATATTTTTTAAATAAACGAATTATAGCTGTATAAAATATTGTAAATAATAGGTTTACACTATAGTTTTATCGAAACATGCATTTTTTTGTTCATTTATAAATGCAAAAGTTAACAAATCAGACCTAAAGATTATTTGTGTACCAAGTTCTAACTCTTTAGCATAAATGCACAGGCAGCTACAATTATAAGAGACACAAACATATACAAATAGACAACTTTGTGAAAACGACTCGGTCTTAAAACACCTGTAAAGGATAATTCAGGTGATATCTCGTTCATAGTGCCATCACAATACTTTTTCTACTTACCTGAGGTAAAAATGAGGAAAAGTAAAAGAAATGTATTTAGTAAAGTTAAATAAAAACTGAGATATGGGAATGTTTCGCTCTATAAACGTTTACTTGTCATTGGCTTTACTATTCTAGCTAGAGGCAATTTCAGTAATTAAAAACAGCACCCCTCACTTATCCTCATTCGGCTGGAAAGGGTTAATCAAGTGGCTACAACTAAAACTACCTCAAGAAACTTAAATCTAAGTCAGCTAAGAACAGTGCAACGGATGTACTTGCCAAAGCTAATAATTACAATGCTATGATAATAAACTGCGTAGGCTTCCGCGGTTTAAATCTTCATTGTCATGAAGATTTAAGTCTTACAGTGGTGACCGGGTCAATGTGGATGAAGGATCCGACGTTCCGCTTCTATTGTAGGAGGCATCTTCAGGGATGAAGGACATCATGAAAGAAAACACAAAGGCCTACAAAACTGAACTGTTCAGTTTTGTAGGACGTTGCATTTTCATCCATGATGTCCTATATCCCTGAAGATGCCTCCTTCTATAGAAGCGGAACGTCGGATCCTTCATCCACATTGACGCGGTCACCACCGGAAGACCTAATCTTCAAAGCTATGATAGTGATACAAATAAGAATCGTGAATTTACCATAAATTTCTATAGCTTACTCTAGGATCAACACGAGCCCAACTGTAAGACTAAACTTTCCCGCTCTTGAAAACATTAGGAAGAAACATTATATTTGAGATATGAGCTAATATTGAAGGTACTATTCTTTTTAAACCCAGGTACATGCAGATTCAAGAAATTTTTAAAAGTATCTGACATTGATCTGGTCACAAGAAGCTTCGTTCTATTTTTTGTAAATTTAACCTTACTTTTGGGTGGGACATCCTGAGACGCCTCCATCATCGAGGTTGATAAAGCATAAGCATTTGTCTCGACCTTTTTCATCAAGGAGTTCAAGGGTTCGTAAGCCAGGTTACGCTCTCAGTTTATATAACATTTGTTTAAATAATTTATCACCAACTTTTTATTTATATTTTTGTTTTAAAAATAATAATTTTTTTTGGTTATATTTTTGGCGTAACGGTTGCTACTACCCCCAAAGGTAATTGCCATAGGGATTATCCTCGATAAGCCATAAGGACCTGAACAGGCATTATCATTATTAATATCACAAATGATGTTTAACTTACTTATTTTATAGAAAAACCTCCTAGATTTCTGTTCCTCTTTGATGAGCTTTATGACTTTATTTTCTCCTATTTTTGTGCGTTAAAAAAGTAACTGGGAGTCAGTTGATTAATAACCGGACGCTTTCTGCAAAAAGAAATAAATAATAAAAAATAAAGTGAATGTATTTTATAAAACTTGGGAACTAAAATAAAAAAATCTTCAATAAAGGAGGACATTTAGTGACAATAATATAAAATAATAAAAACAGTATTAATGGTTTTTTCATATTTTTTATGCCATACCTATGTATTTAAAAAGTCAGTTCTTATAAATAAAATAATCTAAAAAAATCGGGAATTTTTCTCACCACGTTGGATTCATTACGCTCATCCTCACCTCTCCGTACTCGCATCGCTCGCCCTCAAAAATTGAAAATAATCTAATTTATAATGCAGTACGTCTTCCACTACAATCTTGTATAGCTGGCTAATGAACACCCTAAACTTAACTGGCATGCCTTTGCTGGTGGCAGACAAGCAAAAATGTTCATTACTGGGCCAATTGTAAAAAATACAAATTTCCTAATTAACCTCAGCAAGCCTTGCCTTAGGAACCTAGTTAGTGTTCTGACCGGTCACTTTAGATTAAATAAACATCTTAATACTTCAGGTATAATCTCAGAGGCTAACTGCCCCATGTGTGGGTATTATGAGGAGACAGCCTTTCACCTGCTTGCAGACTGTGAGGCCTATACTACTCTTCGTACCCGCATATTTGGCGTAGGCCTCTTGTATGAAGAGTAGCTTTCTTCTCTTAGTTGGAGAGATATCCTACAGTATATCAACCTTTCCAAGAGATTCTTGGTAGAGATGGTGTAGACTAAGGAATCGGGGCTGGCAAGAAGGGCCCAACAACGTGGCCTATTTGCCTGGCTTTGCCTCCCCACCCTATTACTACTACTACTACGTCTTCCACTCGTTGCTGATTCACATTAGTGATCCAACAAACCCCATAGATATATCCGTATTGAAATTAAACTCAAATTTCAACTAAATTAGATTATTTGTTTGATTTTTAACTATTTAAAAAAAACGTGTACATGTCATTTGATAAAAATGAAATAATGCTGATAAAGAGATGAAACTTGGCACATTTTTTGGTCTAATATATGACTGGATTCGTGCCTAATATTTTAACTGAGCCAAACATTTTTGAGGGTTTTATGAATTTTAACAATTTTTTCGTGAGTTATTTAATCCCACTCTTACACCCACACATACAGGAAGAAAGCTTTGTACATACTATTTTTTTCGGAAGGTCAAAAAGGAATGGAAAAAGCTGATGCCGCCGAAGTGTGAAGACTGACAGGCAATTCCACTACCACAAGTAATGCCACTACTCTCATTAATCGCGATCTATTGCCGAAAATAATCCTAAATCTATTGAGCAATAGACCCGTTAACTTGGGTAGACCAGTCACGGAGCACGCCATTTCGGCCGCTTCCAAAAAAAGACCTTTGACATAGGTACTGACCCAACAATTGTCAGGGGCATTACCATCCGTCCCTACAACCCCAGCTCCGACACTTCATCACCTGTGAATATGATCGGTGCAGAGACTGGGGTATACTAATTTTCTTAGAGTATTTAAAAAAACACCTGAAAGGGATCTGGATTTTTAGGACAAACACAATACTTGTCTTTTAATGGTATGAATGAGAAAAAGTAAAAATGATGGACAGTGGAAATAATATAAAGTAAAAATAATATTAATATTGGGAAGTTGGACTGAACATGTCACGCCTGCGCCGTGAGAAAGTCGGACCATTAGTCAGAGAAACAGTTTTATAATCATAGTTGTCATTTATTTTAAATTAGTTCTGAAAACGACAACATTTTGATGGCATTTACAAAGGTTTAAGCTTAGTTTTATTATTAAAAGTGTAGATCCACATCCATAATTTTTTGTGGGCTAATGAAAAGGATTAATTTGGTAATTTGATGATCAGAAAATGACTTTTCTGTGGTTCTTTGTATGTTAGATGATGATGGGAGGGGAGGGGGTTGTAAAGTGAACCCTCTAAGGCTTACTGGTGTGTGTGTCGATAAGTACCAATAACTTTTTTTTTAAAGTGATCTGATTCCAACAAGACAACAACCAGACTGATCAGTAAGGGCGAGGGCGGCAGCCCTCCTTGGGGCCCCTTAGCCAAAAGTAAACTTAAAGAAAAAAATAACGTAAGATAATAAAAATGATTAACATATTGAATATTTTTAAGCTTATAAGTTATAAATCTATTTATTTATAATAATTATAACTACTATAATAATAATATAATACTATTAAAATAATTATACTACTATAATTATAATCATAATGATTACTTTAAAATAATCTTACTTTGTAATTGTTACCTGAATCTAAGGTTTTTTAGGTCCCTATTTATCTAACATGGACTTTTTAAGGCTCTATATGGAAGACTAAGGCCAAAAAGGACCCTGGCATACTTGATCAGAGCCCTAAAGCAGGATAAAGGGCTTTATATATTTGATTTTTTTGAACTTATAAAAAACATATTCTAAATTTTAAATCTATATGGCTCCTATTCATTTCACCTACACGTTTAAAACGGCCCCATACAAAGACTAGAGCTAATGATGGCCCTTAAAATACTTGATCAGGGCCCTAAAATTGTACGAAAGGGCCCTAGACATTAAATATAAATTAGTATCATTTAAATACTACATAATGTAAAAACTTAAGTTTTATTTCATTTTATTTTATACTAACTTATTTTTTTTATTTACTAACATTTATTTTAATTTATTAAAATAAAATAATTTCATTTGATTTAATTTTATTAAATACTATATTAAAATTAAATTATGCTATAATCATTAATACTACTCCAGTTAAAAGTAGAGCCTTCTACTGGAGAAGCAATATAGGACCCCCATCCCTATTGGGCCCCTTGAGATCTACGTTAAGGCCCTTTTAGGTCAAACCCTTCTCTGGCCTTTTTGGCTCAGTCCGCCATTGACTACAACCACATCTATAGATCGCATCGTTCTTCAGATATTTAAAGTTAAAGTGCAGGACGTGGTGGTCCGCGCAAGCCAGGCGATTTTCCTATGGAATGCTTGCGATCACGATCAAGAATCCACTTCTAGTTCAGGTTTTCGAGCAAGGATCTTGAATAAAGGGATTACGAGTAAGGGAACGTTTCCGACCCCACGGACGTGGTATGAGATTAAAAAATAGGAGCAAACATACCTTCCCATGGTTAGCGAAAATATACTAAATAGATGAGATTATACAGAATCTCACCTAATCTTACCTCATCGGACGACACTACTTGGGATTCGCTTTGATTGTCCTTTAAAAAAATATAAATCAAACCCTTTCCATATGACGAAGACGTGCAAAGCGAGTACGAAGAGGTAAGGATCTGAGCATGAGCAACCTCGGATAAAAATTTCCGAGGTATTCCGTACCTGGTGTTTTAGAACAAAACTGTACCAACTTTTAACAATTATTATTGTAATTTTACTATCGTATTTCCGCTCAAACGTACTTGTAAAGATTATATTTTTCTTCAACTTACTAACAAAAATAAACTAAAACTTTTTTGTTAAAATTTATCTATTATAAGCTACAATCGTAACAAGAATAGTGCGGCAAGCTTATTCCTCGCCACTAATTGAGATATTATTTTCTGAAATTATTAACATTTAAGAGCAATAAAACTAGTTGCAATAATTCTTTTAAAGCCAAGAACAGTTAAGATAATTCATCTGTACAACTTCAAGAACACAATTCAACTCTGTAAGTATTATGTGGTATACTTTCCTTTAGAATCATTATATTTACAATATTTTATGTAAGTATAATTTTAGAGTAAACCTAAACTTTGAACTGGGAAGAAATAAGAATTTAAGAAAAAAGATGATATTCAAATAACAATAAGAAACTACAGGTTGACAGGAATATAGAGATATAATTTTACCCAAGACAACTAGTCGCTTAAATTTTGTAACTTTAAAAAATATTACCCTAACGGACCACCAATGTTTCGCTAAGTTCTGACTATTTTTTACCATTGAAACATTCAACTATTCGATCTATATTCGAACGAACCTTTGCGGCAGCACGGTTTTTAAGACATTGCTTGCAATAAATAATTATTCAGGGATGAAATTATATTTTAATAAAACTCACCGTTACTGTTTGAGACGACAATTATTTATGATTAAATAAATATATGGAAATAGAAGGTGATTGAACCTGAATTTCTTATTCTTATTGAGGGTCAAGAATATTTTCTTTAAACAAGTTCGCGTGTAGGGATGTCATCGTTCCACATATGACCTGGTAATTATAAACAAAGAAAATATAATAAAATGCTAAGAGAACTAGCTATAATATAACAGTAATGGGCAACTGATTATACAGAATATGTCCTAATTGTTCGGACATGGGAAATTGTCATGGGGGCTTTGCACCCCGGATTCAAAAACTATTAAATTATATTGTAAAACATTCTAAGCCATATCCATACATACAAAACAAGTGGTTTCCTTAGTATTTATAATAGTTTTTTAAACGCCTACAACTGCTTTTAACATTTTTTTTAATACATGTTTTAACATATTAACAAGAAAATGACACCAATCTTAAACTAAACAAATAGAGTATTTAACTCCGACAAAGTACTCAAAATATAAACTACTGAAGTAAACTTGTCGTGTATTGAGAACTACTTGTACATTATTTACCGTATTGAGAAAACATATTCTATTCTATATCTCTCCTATACAGTTATGATATTTTTATGCTTTTAATGTAGATTTATACATAGAAAAAGGATTCTACAGAAACCAAGGAATTACGCTCTAATTAACTATTCCGATGGGAAATAATGCTGAATGTTAAGTAGGGTTAAAGCCCAATGGACCGTATTTACAACAATACTGAAATTTATGATGCGGTGTTAAGACGCTCAATAAGGCTCCTTTTAATAATTTAGATGAAATTAAAATAAATGCAAACCTGGAGGGGAAAGGTTTTAATTATAAAGCGTGAATCGATAGAGACGCGATAAGAAAAGATTTTGTCCGAATCGAGCAGTAGAATTTTAATATCTGGGGGTGCCCCGGAGCGTCTCGGCCCCACCACTTTTTAAAATAATTTCCCGACATAAAAATGCCGTCTCCGAGATACTCTATCTATAGATTAATTAAACGGGAAAGACCTCCTTCCCACCCCGGGTTTTAAGATAAATGCCGCAAGTTTGTTTTTATCCGCGAGCTTTTTGATTAAACTTTCGGCCGAGATAATATTTGATGACGGAATAGCAGGGAGTCCGAAAGGACGGAGAGGGGGTTCGGACCATAAATTCGGTCGGACGCGAACCGAGCAAAGATAGGAGGGACTCCCTAAACAGGAGTGTATAGAAAATAATCAGTAGCCCTTCTCTAGCAGCCCCCTTCTGCAGAGCAAAAAACCTTTAACGACAAGTAAAAGTCGGGCAATAAAAATAAATCAAAGGGGTTAGAGTGTCCTCGAAACGATACTCTCTCTACTAGCGTCTCACCTCTTTCTCTCTATCTCTCTCTGGGCTTGAGCTTTTAATTAAATTTGCAACTGTACTATGGGGCTGGAATTATAGCTGTTTGGTACTATACTTACTTCTTGCTCTTCGTACCTTCCTTATAATCGTTATCTACTTCTAATCATTCTTACTTTACTCCTTCTAAAATTTCCTTTTCCAACTATTCTGTCTAAAAAAATAAATACATTAAAAATTCTATTAATAATTAACAGTATCAATGACATACTGTCATTGAAATGTGGTCCAATTTTCTTATTTAATAATATGAGTCTTTAATTCCTCTATAGTCTAGCAAGTAAACTCAAATTGGTCTTCTGAAGCTCCATAAGGCAAAAAGATTTTGTTTATTCCGCTCAATACAGAAATAAGAAAAGTACAAATTAAAATTCGCAGCCTCCTCAACGACCACCCTCAAAAGAAGTCCCTTATTTATTCGCCTTTTAGCAAATTTCCTTAGGAAATAAATTCAATAATGGGATTGGCGTCATGGCGGGAGTCGAACCTCCAACCATGAGTATGTTGTATGTATTAATAGATATAATATGAATATATAATATAAATATATTATATTAATATATAATATATATACATATATATATATATAATATATATAAATATATATATATATGTATTATATATATGTAATATATATAAAATATATATATGGAATTTTAAAAAATCATAAAACGCGAAAAAAGTATTCGATCCGACTAAAATTTTGGCACGCATGTAGCTATGTATAAGACTAATACATGTGTTAAGTTTCATCTCAATTCACAAATAATTTAATTGTGACGTCATCACCCATGGGCACTTAAAAGGATTTTACCATACGGTTGGCGTTTTATATACAATACGGAAATTGAGGGACCCCCGCAAAGTGTTTTCAGGGCCCCCTACATATATATATATATATATATATATATATATATATATATATATATATATAATTATATAATATATATATATATATATTATATTTATATATTTATATATTTATATATTATTTATTATATTATTATTTATTTAATATATATAGAATAAATAGAGGGCCCTATTAAGGTAAAGAGATTGTAAAAAGGCCTCTTAACTTTATGATATTAAGAAGGACTCACTAAGAATAAACGGATCCCTATTTTGTGCTAGATTGTACACAAATTTCAACAAGGGGCCTCGCGACTTGATGGTCTAAAGAAAGACTATACTAAGATTAAACTTTTTTGGGGACCCTAACCGATGGGGCCACCCGCATTGCGGGCCCATAGGTACGCCACTGGTTGAGGGTAGTTACGAAATATATTTTATCTACTCCTTGTATTGTAAGTTCTACTTACAGTCTTGTTATCTCACACTATAAATGTACTTTTACTCCCTAGGGAGGAAAAGTGAAAGTGTTGCCAAATTGACAGAATGTTTTAGTAAAATTTTAGGAAATTTTTTCGGTGTGATGTTGGTACTACGGGTAGAATAAACAATATACACACACTAATGTTTAAATTACAAATAAAGTATTACACATTATTCTATGACAGCTTGCAATAAAATAATGTGAAGATAGTGGCTTTATTCTCTCTTCATCAGAGTAATTGACATGGTAAGAATCAACTAAACTAACACAATAACAATTAAGGAGCTGAAGAATATATTAGTAGTTGTTAGTATTAGTTCTCTAGTCGTAAATAAAATTTAATATGCAACAAGGGATAAAAGTTTTCAGCTCTCGTATTATCTCCCTCGTCAAGTCTCGGGAGCCAAAATGTTAGTTAACCCCTTCGGCCTACCGGCCTCGTGAGCTTGTGAATGAAGTTTCCTCCTTCGGCGCTGCCTTAGGACGAAACTTTAACTTGAGCTGTAAAACTTACTTTCATCCCTTGTTGCATAAATAACTATTTTGTGATAATTATATGTTTTCATCAACTTAGTTTATGCCGTTATGAAAACAATATACATGAGATAGCGTTAAAATTAGGTCATAAGTATCATATTGAATGAAAGATAGCAATCTAAATCGTGTAAGACCAGCTTTAGCTCAATCGTACCATCCTAAGAAGAGAAAATGGCCTACATGTATGTAGTGAGCCTGAAACGAGAATGACACGCCGAGCCAGCGTAGCGGCTACGGACCAAAGGACCGTTTTATTAGTTCTATATTGCTAATATTTGGGGTCTTAAAGGTTGTCTAAACCTAGGCTTATTCAGGGTTAGGAGCTTTATCAAATGACAAACCGGCTCAAAGTCTTTCAGTGGACAGAAATGTAAAGATTTCTATTTTTCAAACATTCCAGCGATACTGGCCGATCGAAACTGGACCCTACTTTTCCTTAAGCTTAAATTTGATGGTCTCTGTGATAGAACGACAAGCACAATAGCCTTGTGCTTTGTCGTTCTATCACAAAGACCTTTAAACAGAGAAATTTAAGCTTAAGGAAAAGAATGTCTTAGCTTTGATATAAGCAGGATAAAGAACCTCAAATACTTGTACTTGGGAGTCACCCGTGGTATAGTGGTTAAGGTACGCGGCAAATACACAGAATAAATGGACTTTAGTCATGGGTTCAATCCCAGCACGGGCCTCTGGGATATTTATGAGAGGGATAAAAATTAAAAATTCTGCGTACCACGTTCTTCAGAAGGGACGTTAAGCCGGTGGTCTCGACCCTGTGCGTTGTCAGGTACTCGTTAAAGATCTCTTACCCTAAATGAAACTGGGTATAGGCAAAATTTAGGACCCTCATTGTAGATTCAATTATAATACTATACTGTTTCTGCTTTGTAGTTTAATGTGTGTGGAGGTTTAGTTTAACAGTGAGGGCACGTGTTGTTCCAAGTTTTCACTAGACTATAAGAGTCAGTGAAAATATGTATGATTGCTTGAAAAAAGCGTGAGAGGAACCATTGAAATTCACGGTCTTCTGTCTAGATTAGATGAAATATACCTACACTTGAAATTAAAAGGAGTAGAACACTATCTTAGGGAGCTGGCAAAAAGGGCCCAACAACGTGGCCTACTTGCCTGGTAGTTACTACCACTACCCCCAAATTACTATCACTACTTCTACTACTACTTGTACTTAAGTAAATTACCCCAGTTTTAAGTGGAAGAATCTTAAACGTATAAAAATATACACAGACGAACGCTCTGTGGTCCTCATAAGCTTTAAATATGAGGCCTTATTAGTATCAATAATATATTGATGCCAATAAGGCCTCATTGACCCTTGAAATCACGACATTATCTTTAAGGTTGAAAATAATACTTACGAAATCAACATACGCATAAACATTCCATGAAATCAAAAGAAAGATTAAAAAACTCGAAAACATTAGAAGATTATTCTCAGAAATTAGAGTGTAAATTTAAATAAAGATGTTAAGAAAGAATAAGGAATGTTTAAAAGAAATCGTATTTAAAAGCATGCGCTCTACTACAGACCTCAAGTTGAAAAACTGCATATCATTCCATCTTACAACCCTACCCTTAACCTTAATACCTATTCGAATATCAATAATTATGTTTTATATTTTTATACAAATCCAACATTTAACACACAAACATCAATATTTTAACAATAAGGTAAAATCACAAAAAGAAACATTCGTGAGATGCCCGAAAAACTTTTTAAGACGAGAGAAGTACATTAAACAGCTGAATTTTTAAAGCTAGATATTAGCAGTGTTGCCATTTGTGAATTCCGTAAACCTTTTATTCTTACAAAAAACTAAGCTTTTAAACTAAATTATTTAGAACAAATAGAACAATAAAATACTGAATATCAATTAGATAAATACATACATAGTAATAAATTAGCAAATTTAAACACGTAAGATATGTCTCTTGTCACAATTTTTTTCTTAATTATTCTCATTAAAACCCAAGGGTTTCAATTTATTAAATTACAATTAATTAAATTTATAAATAATTAATTCTTGGACATAAATACATACTTTAACAAATACTCGGTTTTTTAAAACGTAAACTCAATTAAATAGTAACTTTAAACAATGTATGTTGGCTAGCCTGATTTAATTTATAACTCATCTTGATTTTATAGTCCACCATTTTTCGTGGTAGTTCGTTCGAGTAAGTGCGGTTTAACTTTAGCCATATCAATTAAATTAATAATAGAATGTGCTTTTGGAATTGAGTTTCATTACTTTACGAAAATAAATAAAAGTTTATTCTTATATTTAAACCTATTAGGACAGAATTGACATTTTTTCGTGCAAAATAACAAACGCCTCATATCAGCAAGTTTGGTCAGCATTTTGAGGTTAGTATTAGTTTAATTTCTTCAGTTTTTTGTTGTTGAAAGATGTAATTTATTTCACAAAGCATATAGGTAAATAATAAATTAGTAGTAAACACTTGATAATGAGTTATCAAGCATTCTTCAAGTCTTTGGTCTTGGGTGTAAGTTCTTGGTGGTATTTTTGATGTACAGCGAAACAGCATCAGAATATTAATTAAATCAAACTAATGTGCTTTTATTTTACTTTCTGAATTTGTTGTTAGTTTACAGAATTCATTAATTAAAAGAAAATAATAAAGCTATCATGTGAATTATTAATTTTAATAATTGTATTTACATGGCAAATAATCTGTGATGGAAGGGAATCATCAAGATTGGTATGAGATCCGATTCGGGTAGTAGATCATCTTATGGTAGTAGTAGTAATATGGGTGCTGTGGTAGTAACTACCCGATAAGTAGGCCACGTTGTTGGGCCCTTTTTATCAGCTCCCTGTGATAGCGTTCTACTCCTTTTAATTTAAAGTGTAGGTATATTTCATCTAATCTAGACAGAAGACCGTGAATTTCTATGGTTCCTCTCAAGCTTTACCTAGTTTCATTTAGGGTAAGGGATCTTTAACGAGTACCTGACAACGCACAGGCTCAAGACCACCGGCTTTACGTCCCTTCTGAAGAATAAGGTACGCAGAAGGCCTCTCATAAAAATCCCAGAAGCCCGTGCTGGGATTGAACCGATGACTAAATAAACTTGGAAGTTTAAAGTCCATTCATTCTGTATAGGCCGCGTACCTTAACCACTACACTATGCTCTTTAGATCATCTTATAACAATATTTACCTCTCCGTGCCATCACAAGAAAGAAACGAAGTCAGTATTCAATGCTCATTTTCCAAGTAAACAATCATTATTTATCATATTACTTCGTCAACTAGAAGTCGTATTATTAATTGCAACTTAAAATCGTTTAAATCCCGGTAAAAATGCCAACATGTTTGTAGAACACGTTGTGCCCCGTACAAGTCCGAGATAGGACGAAACTGGTCCTACTTATTGCCTGTAAAGACTAGGGCTCTTACTACAAGCTACGCACGCGCAGATTAATAGCAATATCGATCTTCAATCGATTTATTTCAATAACAAATCCCCTCCTACTTCCCTTATTCTCGGTCCTGACTTGACTAGTATCGTTCGGTCCTTCCCTATTGACAGCTATTCAAAACAATCTTTTACTAACTTAATACCTGTCCTCTAATCCATCTATTCTAAACCCTTGTTTAGAATTTTGTTGCGAAAATTGTTTAGATTGGGTTGCGATCCCAAATTGAGTCGCATTCAATTACTTTTGGGTCGTGAAAAAATGGTTGGTAAAAGTACATTTTTCTTAAATAAAATTTTAAAAAATATCTGGCTGATTGTATTATTTAGACTTTATTTACTAGTTCATTCATTATTAAACTTGTATAAACATTGACAAGAACTTAGGTCGGCTTTCCCCTTGTTTTTGACACTAGCCTTTAACTCTCCATAAGATACATACGGCTCTATATAGATTCATTTCTGTAACTTGCACATTTTATTCGTCTATTAAATTGTTTATATTCTAAGTCGTAATAAGAGAAAGGGCAAATGGAGACATTGCCTGTCCTAAAAGATTTGTTCCCGCCTTAAAGATAAAATTAGAATAAAGGTAAAATCATAATTAGGTCGCGAGTTGTTACCATCCCATTTTTTTGGGTCACGGATCAAAAAGGTTTTAAAACTATGGTCCATGATCACATGGACCTACCCTAGAATTTATAAAAAGATCTTTTTATTACCCTTAATTATAATTTTTAGAGTCTTATTTATTTTATTAGTATATTTATTAAAATTCCTAATTTGTAATATTTTAAAAACTCAATATATTTTGAGTTTTATCAAATAATTTGAACTATTTTACCATTTTTAGCGAATTTTCTTTTTAAAAAATCGCTAATGAGATGGCACGTGTGGTGGGAGGGTGGGGGGCTGCCCGAGAGTTAGTCCACAATCCGTTTTAGAGGTCCCCTACCATGAAAAAATACGTTTCGTGAAACTTTCTTGATTGATAAACAAGAAAGCGCGCATTTCAAAGAAAATTCACCCAGCTTGCGGACCTCCACGCCTGAATTTTTTATTTATTTTTGCTCTAATCATTATCTTGATTTTACCTGAAACTTAACTTAGAGGTTGTAAATCCTGTAAAGCTGTATTGGGGTCAGTCTATTTACTAATATGTCATACCCTTTATTAATAATCTTTCGCATATGCAAATTGTTTCGATATCGAAAAATTCCATAGAGTAACTGTGTTGGTTATTATTTTTTGAGCTTACATCATTTTTTAAGTGTGATTTTCTAGTACAAGGTTTTAGTTTAAGTTGAACTTATACCAACTTCTAAAACCAAGGGATATTTCAGTCATTTTAGAATAGCGTCTTCTAAAAGCACTTTAAAATAATTTTATTATTACCTGTCAATTTTAAGGCAGTTATTACTTTAATAAAAATTATTTTAATGAAATTTCATACATCTATGACAATTAATGATAATTTTGTGACTAAATGAAGGTAGCGTGCTGTGTACCATTTACAACATTGATTAGTTAGTTAGATTTAGGATATTTTAGTTTCATTATCTAAACGAAAAACAAGTCATTTTCAAACGGATTGTCACTTAACACGCTAGATAAATAAATCAACTATTTCTCTCTTAAGTAATTTTTATTTCTTTTTATTCTGTTTTGTGTTTTATTTAAATAATAAGAAAAGAAAATACGATATCTAAAGTCAGTTATCAACCTATGCCGTTATATTTATTTTGGGTGACTTATTACATAGCTTAAAAACAAAAGTAAAATTGATGAAATTGAGACACTCAAATTTCATCTGTTGTAGTTTTATGGGCGCCAGTAAGTCTAGAGAGAAAAAAATTACATAAATAAGCCATTTGCTGGATTAATTTATTTAACCTTCATAATTATCTATTTATCTTGTCCTTTCAAAACCAATTTTCTTTTGTTTGCCTTCACCTATATCTTTGCTTACATTTCTATTAGACATTTCAATTTTGGCTTAGTGATGTTTAACATTTTTTACTTTGCCTCACTTATTCCCGGGGTACATGGATAAGTATTGCGTTATTAAAATTCAAAATTATCCGTTTCAGGTGTTTTAAAAGGCATCCTGGGTGTTTTTAAAAAGTTTTCTGTGTGATGTGTGTGTGTCAGTTGTGATTGGTGTATTTTTGCTAGAGAGTTTAAACGTGGTACGAAAATTAAACCTCAGGTCTTGTTTTGCTATTCAGAAAATATTTTTTTGTGACATCACCAGAATTAATAAAATAACCGAAAGTAATCACGAACAGAAATTTTGAAAAATTCATGAAACGCAGAAAAAATGGTTCGTTGGATTTGAGATTTTGTATGTATGTTATATTATAATACCAATAAATGTTAGGTTTAAGTTTTATTCTATAATCATCATTTGTTAGTTTTTTTCAAATAACTTGCATTCGTTTTAAAAAATGTTAAAAAATCGGGACGGGGTACCTCGGAACTATTCCTCATTACATCAGATTTGCTACGCTCGTACTCTCTGCTTCGGACTCGTATCGCTCGTCCTCAGAATATACAATTCGCAAAATTTATACTGCGGCATGTCTTCGCACTCACTGCGCTCGTCCTCAGATAGTAAATGAGTCCGTTTCATTCTCAGTGGTCACCCATGAGCGCTGACCACGCAGCGCTGACCACGCGCTTTCATACAGCGCTGACCACGTTCAATGCTGCTTGACTTATATGATTCTACAAAAATCAGGGATATACTTGTCGTATTGAATCGAAACTTAGTGTACTAGTTTATTACGTTAAGGTATACATTTGTAATATTAAAAGTCCTGAAACGTATAAATCCGGTGACATCCCAGTTTCGGTTTTTTTGCAAACACAATAATATTCCTACGGTATTAATGAGGGAACATTTCAATTAAACTTAAATTTTTGTGCGTAATAAATAAGCATACTAAGTTTTGTCTCAATACAGCAAGTATATTTACGATTTTTGTTGGATCGTAAAAGTTAAGCTACATCTAGCGAGGTTTCTTAAATGGTGAACGCTGGGAATAAAAGAATGTATTTACTATCTTAGGTTGAGCAAAGCGAGTCGGAGACGTGTTTCAGTAGAATGTGGTGACTTTTATATTCTTAGGACGAGCGAATCGAGTCCGGGAGACGTGTTTCAGTAGAAATGTGGTGACTTTATATTCTACGAGCGAATCGATCCGGAGAATCGAGTCGAGTCTGAAGTGGTGACGTTTGAACCCTGAAGTGTGATTTGAACATGAATTTAAATCAATTTTTTGCCCTCTTTATTTTATCTATTAGCGAATTTTGAAAAGAGAGCTTCAGAGATTGTTTTAATTTATATTAAAAATGGTCATCGATCTTATAAGACAAATTTTTACCCCTTTGCGTTGTTAAAGAGTACTAGCAATCTTAGTTCACAATAGGCAATATCTATTGCATATTTAAAAATTGTGTAGCAATCGAAGGAAATAAATAAAATTTTGAATATTGGAAAGAATGAGACGGGATGGTAATCATGATTTTAGAAAAGTTCGTTCAAAAGGTTTCAACTGAGGGCAGTCTATAAAAGACCTCGACTTTTGAGATGTAGATTTCTCTTATTTTATTTCTCTCTGTTATCTTAACATTTTTTATTATTTATTACTTCTAGCTTATATTTTCTTAAATATTTTTAATACAAAAAATCAATGACAATTGTAAGAGTGTTGGTAAAGCATATTGTACATCTTTTATAATTAAGGATTAGAGCTAAAAGTGTCAGTTGTGCTTTCTTCATTTTTTTAGCCAAAACTGGACGGAAGCCCCTTGAACGGGTTGAATTTTCATTTTCACCAGCTGCCAGTATTTATTGGCTTAAGATATGACACCTAAATGAAACTCCGCCAGGCTGACTTAATTACTTTGGATCGAAAAAAATCCTTTCCCTCTTAGTAAAAAATAAAAAGAAACCTATTTATAACTCTTGGCTCTATAAGCGAATTTCTTTTTGAAGAATTTACTTTTTGAATGAATAAAAGTTGACAGAGGGAATACGAAACATTTATTTCGACCTAAAATAAGGGGCCTAGGCCTTTTGGCCGCTACTTTGCGTCGGCTACGGTGCGCTGATAGCCGCTTCGCTGCAACATGGTTGTTTTCCTGTATAATTTCTTCATATCACTAGTTTATTTAAGTGGCATACTGCCACGATATAAGCAAATGTATTTGTCAAAAAGTGATTTGTTTACATTATGTTATATATGTCGATTAATATAACCATACCCAATTATAATAATAAAATGTTACTTCGTATATTTGTTATTCATTCATATTAGTCCATGTATAAAAAGTTCAGCCCAATCTAAATACTTTATAAAGATTTAAGATTTTTTGAAATGTTTGTGGTGTCATGATTGTGGGATAATAACATATTTCTTAAACAATAGGGCTCTGCATATTAACAAGGGTTGAATACGATCCGTAAAAAGCGGTTCACACACACACAGCATATATTATAGATAATAAAAATATAAAAGAAGAAAAGTAAATATAATATCACAGTATAATAGCAGGATAGGGAATATATTATATTTATATAAGATATATATATATATATATATATATATCAATCATAGTATTAAGAAAAATAAGTATAATATAAAGTATAATAAATTGAATATAAACCATCAGCAATATGATAGTCTGACAGCGAGTCCCCCTTTTCCAAAAAATCATTCCCACCGCTAACCCAGCTTTTTTTAACTCATTTTTTCTTCGAAAATTTGCGAAAAGATAAGAGCTAATGAATATTTTTTTTAGTTCTATGTTATCAAAACAAAGATTGCGGCCAAAGTTCGGAACAGCTAAATATTTCCGTTAACGTTAACATTTGAGATATCTAACTTCGGTAGTGCTATTTCTTTATGCTCAAAAACAATTTTTTAGGTACGCAACCTTTTTCCGCCATTCGGTTGGAAATTGGAATCCTTATATTTTGATACATGTTTCTTTCTTCAGAAAGTTCTTGAAAAAAAGAAGTTTTCTATCCAAGGAAATTCGCTCGTGATGAGGATATCCACGCTAGTATATTTTCAATAGAGTTTTAATTACGAACGCAATATTCTTCTTATAACTGATTGTGTAATTGTTTTATTAAATTAAACCCATCGATTTTCTTTCTTTTTCTTAAAGGGGTTTAAGTATACAAAAGGGTTTCAGGAATGGGGTAAGAGTTGCTGGAGGAGGGGTATGGATCCCATCGACTGATTAAAATTCACGACGGGAGGAATCGGCGCCCTAATCAGTTCGATATGTGAAACACCAAGGAAAGAGGCTTAGACGTTGCTTTTCTTAAATAAATATATATGAGGACCCTGTGAAATGGGTTCTGTATTATAAACATCTCTCTCAATATAACAAATACATGCTTATTCGGAAAACCTACATCCCAATTACATTCGTATTGATTTTGCTATCAAAACTATAACGTAAACATTGCATATTTTCCCTAGGGTTATATTCATTCCTTTTATGAAACATCTTCTATTTGGATCAACTTTTGTCTTAATTTTATATTATGAGCCGAAATAAATTTTTTATCGCCTTTGTTTCTGAAAGAAAGAAAAATACTTGACTTTTGAGGGCGCGAGATCTAGAACACCCACATAAGGAACATGTTAAAAACCTCCCTGCATATCGCAAGGCTCGTCGGCTCGAAGGGATAATTTTGACTAAAATGTAAATACCATTGAGCCTTCTAAAGCTAATGCGTCTCATCTGCGTAAAGCGATACTTAATAATGAATATAATATTAAATAAGGTATAAGCATATATATATATAAGATATATAGATATTTATAAATATATTATATAATATATAAAGAAGTATATATATAAAATTACTATATAAAGATATATAACGTATAATTTAAAGTGGTATACGCAGATGAGACAGCATAGCTGTTCGAGGGCTCAAGGTATTGACGTCAAAACTATACTTTAATTATATAATAAAAAGAATAATATATATATATAATAATATATATATCATATCATATAATATTATATATATACACTAAATATTATGTATGTAGTATCTGAATATGATCCTCCAAGTAAAACCACCTCTGCCCCACAAAGAATGTTTCTAACCTCATATATTAGCTAATTTTTCCTTGGAAACTCCCTAAAATTCACAACCATATTTTGCCATCCGCAGTTTTATTTGCACTCAGTGTATTGTCTCTCTATCTCTATTGAATCCGCCTTTATTTATTACTTTTATTATCACATAAACCGACACATTCTTTTTACTAATTTTTTCCCTAATTTAAATCGGATAAATTAATAAATTGAATGATTTACTTTAAATCCTCAAAAAAAATATAATATATCTATAAAATATTGAAACTCTAATAGTAAACTGATGAATACGATTAAAACCAGGTTTTTATATTTTATAAACTTATTAGGTCTGATTTTTGGAGTCCGATTAATATGTTATTACATTGGGAAACCAGTTTCTATATTTAATATATATAATTTAACAATAAATTATAAAAAAATATTTAAAGGAATCTTAATATGATTTTTTAAAAAAAATAATTTCGTCCTTATACAAAAATAAAGATACATTTATTCGATTTTATTTTGCTTCTAATTTATTTCAAAAGTATAGTTTCTTTTACTTTGATTGGTTCGTCAATTTACATTATAATGTGGAACTGAATTATAATAATAATAAAATAATTCTACAAATCTTTGAAAATAAAAAAAAGTTAAATAAATACGAGTTTTTATTACCTTTGTAGATAAAATGTATTTATTAAGTTAAATTTATAATTATTATATATTTCAAAAGTTAAAGATAAAAATAAAAGTTGACAGCATGAGAAACATAAGATTTTTAAGGACGTGATCTGTCTACACGTTAGATTGTGGGTAGTTTAATTTTACTGTATAGATTGATTTATAAACTAGTATTATTATAGCTGAAGAGCAGTATTTGCCGGTTTTCGTATCTGAGTCAGGAGTCAGGACCTATGGGATGAAGCATGAAGATATCAAGAGTCCTTCAGCCTCGGCGGTTTGCGCCTCGACTGAATGACTCAAAAATAACTTATTACAAGGCTTTGTGAATTTTTGCTTAGTCATAATTGTGGGTTTCATTTAGATCCGAAAATGCGTTTATAAGTTATCGTGTCATATACAAACATGTAGATTAAACCACAATATATATTCTTCATCAGTAAGTTAAAGAAGTTACCTCCCCTTTCAAAAAGTTACCTCTACTCTTTCATGACCCCAAACTCATAAAGTCGCTTTTCCTTTGGAAGTTCGCTTCGCTTAAATCGTGTCGCAAGCGTATTTCATGTAAATAGAGAGTAAAAAAGGGTTACATGTGTCTGAGTGAAAAAGGGTTACATGTGTCTGAGTGAAAAAGGGTTACATGTGTCTGAGTGAAAAAGGTTACAAAAAAAGGGTTACATGAGTGATTACATGTGTCTGAGTGAAAAAGGGTTACATGTGTCTGAGTAAAAAAGGGTTACATGTATCTAAGTGAAATGGGTTAACAAAATTGTTTAATAGTACGAGTGGTTTACGAACAGCCTTAAGGAATCCTTTTGAAAGCCTTGAAGTTTTATTTGGAAGTCTAAAGGGATCATTTAGGAAGTCTAAAGGGATTATTTAGGAAGTCTAAATGGATCATTTAGGAAGTATAAGGGCTCATTAAGAAAGTCTTAAAAGACCATTTAGGAAGTCTTAAGGGATCTTTAAGGAAGTCTTAAGGGTTCAAGAAATCATTCTTATAGAGAAAAGAATGAGTCAGGTTGAATGCAGGAGAATCTCTTTGAATACAGGCCTTAGATTTCTTGGTCTAAACATCAAATTAATATATTTTTATTTGATGATACATTTTATAAAGAAGTATGTATCTTTTATCAAATGTGTTACCTGTTAGGTTCCCACAATTCTTTAAAAGAAAGATAAGAGAACAATATTTTATATTTATATAAAAAATCATAAAAAAGTCTTTTAGATACATCAGGTCATAGGTTGGGTAAAGGGTTTTTTGGAAAGCATATTGTTATCTCGTTATTTCGTCCACGTAGCTGTATCGGCCTGATGCACCTTACTGATAAACTTTACCGGTAAATAAAACCAGTGTCATCTTTATATTTATGATTGTACGCGATGTACGTGCAAACGAGCTTATTTAGGTCGTGTGATTTGGTCCGACTTTTAATCTCTTATCAAAATTCTCATAGGTACGTTCTAAAGGATTTATTTTGTTAACATGTTGTGTAATGTTTTGTTCTTGTATTGTTCACATTTCTTTAACTTATTCGAAATTTAATAAAATTGGGTACGAATTTCCTACAAAGTCTATTGTTTGTAGAAAGTTTGTGACGCGGTCAAAATTTAAAAATTTTAATTCTAAAATATCGGTTGATTAAGGTGCCGTATATTAGGATCGTTGCTATGCTAACCAAATGGGACCGAATTTAGCTTAATCAGACCGTCTTGAAAGATTTCCATCTTTCTAATGTTAATAAATGTATACAAAACACACAACACAAATAATATATATATATATATATATATATATATATATATATATATATAATATATATATATATATATATATATATATATAATATAATATATATATATATATATATGAAGTTTTTTATCGATTAAGGCGCACGATAAACTCTCAAAGGCGTTTTCAAATTGATGTAAGGGTGGTTACGATCCCTATTGTTTGCGGAAAATTTATGCTGTCAGCATTTTATCAGATTTTCCAATGGAGCAAGAAGATGGGGAGGAAGCTAGGAAGAGAGTCCCATATTTTTTTTTTAGACTAATTAGCCTACTATGTCAGACATCCAGTGCATAAAAGTCGCTCTGAACCTGCCTAGATGATGAAACTTTGCTAAATATATGGCAACATGTTGTCGAGTTAACAATAATAATATTTCTACAAATAATACAAAAACACCAATACACAATACAACCAATACACATGAGACTTCCAAGCGGCACCTGTATTATTAATTATGTTAAAAAAAATCCTTTACTTTTCCATAATTTTTAGTTTTTGGGTTGTTACGCTTGAAATAAACTGGTTATACATAGTTCATTGTCAGGAAGATGTAAAAGGTTATGACCTTTGTAAGCATCAGTAATTTAAATCATATTATTACCCATTTATTATGACTTTATGGAAACTCTAAGACTTGGAGGACATTATTTCCTTCTTTTTCCTATTCGATATCTGGTTGTAGTTAATGCACCATGTCAACAAGTAATGACTTCTTGAGCGGTAATTATTTTTGTTTCTTTTTCTTGTGTCTTGCCACGAGACTACCTCGGAAAATTGTTTATGAGAAGAGAAGAACAATGCAATAAATAATAATAAACTTAAAAAAAAAATGGAAGATCAATAAAATATAAAATAAAATTAACTGAGTAATGGTGGTAGAGTTACAAAATAACTTATTCATAAACAAATTCAAATTAAATTATATATAAATAGATATATATATATATATATATATATATAATATATATATATATATATGTTTGTGGTGTGTATGTGCGAGATTTTTCTTCCTAGACGTTTCTATGAGACACGATAACTTTGGAACAATTTCCATGGTGGAAGTCGAACCTCGACCACGACACAAATACGTTTCAGATGTCCCTATTGACAAAAACATACGTTTCGCGAGACTTATACACACACACACACACATACACACACACACATATATATATATATATATATATATATATATATATATATATATATAATATTTGATATAAATACGGCAAGTATTTTTATGGTTTTTGTTGGATCAAAAAAATACGCAGCATTAAGTGAGGTCAGTGCCTGGATGGATGACCGCTGGGAATAAATTTAATGTAATTACTATCTGAGGACAAGCTTCCGAAGTAGGGAGGGGGAGTAAAAGTTCTGAGGTACCTCGTACCCGATTTTTTATTTTAAATAATCAATATATTATCAATTTCGCATTACGTGAATGATTCACGTTTGTATCAAATTTATACCTCGTGTGGCATATTAAACAAAACCTATACATATGATTGTTTAACTAACAATTGAAAAAGAGTAGGTGGATATAAAAATTACGTAATTTAACAAATTATATATTGCTTCTATGGACATTTTCAGATGGTAGTGGAATCAATACTTGATATCCTTGACTTTAATTGTAGTTTGAGTTATATTGACACAGGTTTACTTAATTCAGGGTCTGATGAGTTAGACTTAACGAAACAAACTGAAACACGAGTGTCTTGTTAAATTTAACTCCAGTTAATGTATTCAGCGGCTGAACGAAAAATTGTTGAAAAAAAAAGTCATAGTCATCCTTCATTTCCCTTTAAAATGATTTCCCTTGTTGGTTTATAATCTTGGTGTTTTGATACATCTTCTATTTTTTACCCTTTTGGCGTAAGACTACCATGGGCTATGGCCTGACCAGACTTTTTTAGATTTCGACCTGTTAAATATGTTTGTCATCTAGTCGTTAAGGCTCTTGTTGGCTAAAATAGAATTTGTCAGGAGAATTGCCCCTTTATGTCTTATGTTATGTTAATTTTATTTTTATGTTTACTTATTATGTAAAATGTGTTTAGCAAGTAATGTTGTTCTACACATTATCTGGTACATCCTACAAAAATGAATTGTAACGGCACTGACTCAGATTTTAATAGGCGCTTTTCCCTTATATAACTCCCACATACCTCTATAGGAAAGGGTTCTTACAATTTTATGGATTTCGCTTTTTCCCCCCTGTAGCTGTTAATCTACCATTGGTTTTTAAGGTAAATGTCAATGGAACCAATGCATTTAACTCCCGAGCCGAAGCCGGAGCGATTAATGTATTTAATTCCCGAGGCAAAGCCGAGGAAATTATGACAATCATCTCTCGAGGCGAAATAGAGGAAAGTAATTATTGTAACGGAAACATTTTGTGGTGTGGCTCCCAAAAATTCCCCCCTCCCCTCTGTAAGATTTGAGGTTCTAATCGTATAATTATAGAAAACACTTTTTAGCGAATTTCCTTGGAAAACTTAGCTAATGTCTCCCTTGGGAGTAAAAAGTTCTTCTTTACTTCCTATAAAAAGTAGTTATTAAGCATATTATATACCAGAGTAAAACAGTATTTATTGTGTAAAGGATATATTAATCGCGGAAGCTTATGATTACACATAAACAGATGAATCCAAAGGCAAGCGAGGGCAGTGAGTAATTAGTATAGGGACAATACAATGTCGATCATTTTATTGTTTTTTCAGTTCGCTTATTAAACCTTATTATTACCATTTCAATAGCCTTTACAAACATTATGTGTTTATTTGAAATTAGTCAAGCCTCACCGATAGTCAAATACTTATTACCTTTTGTCAAATAAATTATATTTAAAAATTTTGTGTTAAATTCTATTTGTATTGTTTCTTTTGCGGATTTTCTTTTAACATATTCCCTAATGAGGTAGTTGTTTTTTTAACAAATTATCAAAAAATAGACTAAATCATTTGTTGTCATAAAAAAAAATATTTACTATTTAACACGTCACAAAACTATGTTGTGTGCTACTCACAAAATAATTGCGATAAAACAACTACACCCATAGACTGATTTTTGCACAAAGTTTCAACTCTCTAGCATAAATACACTGGGAGCTGCGACGATAACAGACTCAGACACACACATACAGACAGACAACTTTGTGAGGCTTTAAAAACACCTGACACGGATAATTCAGGTGTCATCCCGTTTTTGAATTTTTCTGCAAACACAATATTTTTCCTATTTATACCTAAGGTATAAACGAAAAAAGTAAAAAACATAACTAAATAGAACTTGGTTGATTTCTTAGCAAGTTTAGCTTCCCTTGCAAACAAATATTCGTTAAATTTGTAGCTCCCCTTATACAAGTTAATTCTAATGCTACGGTATCCTATTAGTCCTTCCTATCCCATTTCTATATTTTCTATTTATTCCTATCTTTCTTTAATTTTACAAATATATCACGTATGTCTTTTATTAGTACAGTATATAATAGTTAATGATCTTAAGTATTGAAATTCTTTGTTCAAAGCTTGTCATGTAATTGTGATAAGAGGATAAACAAGATCAAAGCTAAGATAGTCTCTGCCCCTTGCAGAACCCTGCACCTTGTCCCTGCATACCATAGTGCCCCTTAGCATTCCTCACCAGATCTCTTACTCTTCAAGGAAAACTTTAGAAGCTGCTAACATTCCTACCGTGCTTGTTGTTTTATCATGTGTAAACATTTTAAATCATTATTGACATTCCTCAATATTTGAGTCATAAAGTATGCTTTTTGAGGATGACATGTTAAATTTTCAAAAGGTTTCGGCTATTGTCCATCTAGAAACTATCCATTTTAGATGTGGCTTACTTCTTTTAAGACACAAAGAGTCATAATGAAGTATTGATTCAACTATAACTTCATATAGATTATTCCATTAGTCGAATGATTAGTATGTGTGCTTGCTGTCTAGACAGTTCGGGTTCAATCCTAGACTTGGCTTCTAGGATTTTCATTCAAGGGATGAAAATCCTTAGACAGTTTGGGTTCGATTCTAGTCGGGGACTCTTAAGATTTTCATACGAAGGATGGGAATCCTTAGACAGTTCGTAGATATTTGTCAACAGACATACACACACACATACATGCAGATAACTTTGTGAGAACCACTCAGGAGTTCTTCAAACCCCCTGAAACAAATAATTCAGGAGAAATTCCGGTTTCGGATGTTTTTGCAAACACAATTCTTTTCCTATATAGCTACAGTATAAATAAAGGAAAAAGTAACACGGGTTACCTAATCTAATAGACTTTCATAGTAATTAATATCTGTTGTGTCACTCCATGTTTGATTGCCACATAAAAATAATTGTTACAACAAACATTGATAAGAGGTATAAGAATAAGTCAAAAATATCTTGAAGTGATCCTCTCCTCAAGTGAACACTTAAAATTTTCTTACATAAAAGACTCCCTCTGCACTACTCGGGAGTGTAAGATGCCACTAATGAAGGCAGTTTTTATTGGGCCTACACAATGCTTGAACTCTTTAGTACACTTGAGTTTTTTCTCTCCATTCTTGGACAAGCAATAACCCCTTTACTGATTTTACTACCATAATAAAACCCTATTTACATGTTTTGAACATAATGTTTGTTTTTTACCTGGAAGCATAATAATTTTTTACAACTAAAACGAATTTGGTATTTACCTGCGTAAATTATCGTGGTAATAAGAAATCGACTTCACGACCACTTTAAAATGACTTTTCAACAAAATATTAAACAAAAAATGTTACTAGATTTTTTTCTTAATATTTAAATCCTTCTTTACTGTAAATGTCCTAAATGGTGATTAAAATTGAGAAACTTTTTAAGTACGAAGAAGGTCTGGGGTTCGCATCCTAGGTTGAGCTCTCAGTTTGTACTAGATTATAGTTCTCCACTGAACTATAATCTAATAAGAGTATAGAACTAGTTCTCTAGTTCTATACTCTTAGTGCGTACCGCAGAGTTCATCAGGGGTTACCCTTAATAAGCCGTAACTCTCTAAACGGGTAAAATAATAATTATTATTATATTGTTATCTAGAGGCTAGCTTAGTTACCTCTGAACATAAATTTATTAAATTTAGCTCTGATGACAATTTTAAAGCTAAACAAACAAAGCCCCCCCCCTCCCGGGGAAAGAGGAAGTAAAGTAAACAAAGATTGTTGTAACCAAAATATTGTTCAATTATATATTTGTATATATTGATATATTTCTTTTATGCTGCCATCGATTTTTTTTAGATTACCCTAATTGTGATCAAAATCTTATTAGTTAGAAGTTCCTAACTACTTCAATAGTTTCAAATTTTAATAGCTCCTATTATAAGATTTGATTTTTAAGCCAAATTTCATTAAATTTGGATCAGCCGTGTTAACAGTAGTGTGTTTATATGAAATGGGCACATCCATAGACTCATACATTTTAGCCTATTAAATAAATAAATTTTATTTGCATTAAGTACAATTTTAAAGTACAATGGCAACATGTCAATAATAAATAATCATAATTTAAAACAATAATTTTTACAAAAAAATATGATTTCAACAGTATTACCAAAAATAATAAAAAATGTTTAAATGTGTAAAGAATTAAACATTAAATCTCAGTAATTATTAGCGCTAAGAAATTACAAATTTGTCTTAGAGGTGTGATCACAAAAAGTAGGATTTTGCGACAAATTGTTAACCCGGTTTGTTGAGACAGCAAAATTTTCAAAAACGTTTAGAAAATGAAAGGTTAAATTTGTTTGTCGGGTAAAGGACTTAAATAATTTTTATACCAGTCCGGAGTCGATATAATCACTTTAAGTAACCGAAAACACGAAATATAACGAGGTAAAATAACAAAAAAGAACCTAAAATGCAGTCGATTTACAAAAAAAATCCAGTATGATGCCGTTTTAAAAATTTGGTGGCTCTGAGACAAAATAACCGGTACGGATCTTGAAGAAACTAGTTATGTTATTTTTCTAGTGACTCATTCGTACAATTTCAGTGTGAAAACTATTACCGTTTAGCAAAACTCGGTAGTATCAAATGATAGATGTTATTCTTTAGCGCCCTGACGAGTCGTCGAGCCATCAATTATAACGAATGTCGAATGATAGAAAACTATAATACTGTAGTTTATGTCCGAATTCAAGATTCATTAAAACATACTCCATCTGCTGGTCTGGGGAAGTGTAAGAATGTTTGAAACGTAAGAATTATTGAGTGGGGTTCACAAATATTCCTTATCCAATTTTACAGAAATTATTATTTCTGGTGTTTTATGTCACAAATTAAAAACTGAGAGTCTAGGACAAGTGTAGTCTGTCCGCACCCTGTTGAAATTCTCCTAAACACGCCCCCAAGTCAAGATTATTTGGAGAAAAGTTCATGCCAAGTTAAAAAAAATCTAAAAATTAAAGATAAGGAGTACTGAGGGTGGTCAGAATTATTCCAATATTTGTTTTTCCCCTTCTCTATCTGTTTTAAAGTCATTACTATATATTTTTGAAAAAAAGAATAAGGTTTTGAGTCCCCTTTTGCTATAAGTAAAGGAATATTTTATTCAATCTCATCTTCCTAGGTAATACAAGGGAAGCAAAAAAACTTTTAATATTTGATTCGGTTTTCCAAGGGATATTTTTTGTATGTATATCGAAGTTATAGGCCGCAAAATGAGAAGGGGAGAAAAGGCTTTTCTTAACTCCAATATGGCTCGCGTAATTAAAGAATGGAGATAAATTTTTGGTTTAAAAAGTATAAAGAAAAGAGGGGAGAAGTGTTCGATATCTTAGCGAGGGATGACTACGTTCAAGCTATAATTGGTTAATAAGATTAAGAAAGCGGGAGTTAACACCTTGTCTAGAGCATTATGCGACATTGCCTTTCTCGCTTTCTCATAAACCTTTTTCTATTACCTTTTCATTCTTACTACTATAGCTCTTCTATATCTTTTTTCTTTGTTATTAATGTTGCTCCTCGGTATTTTCTGTTTCACTTTCTTCTTACTTTTCCTCTTGATTCCTCCAATAACTCGACTATATCTTACATCTCTTTTCGTTGTTACTGCTGTACAGCTCTAAAACATCTTTTATCCCTTTTCCTTTTTTACTAATGTTGGTCTTCAATATTTTCTATTTTACTCTTTTACTATTCTCTTTGTTAGTAATGTACCTCTTTTGTACTTTTTTTCTTTTTAACCAATCTTTTTAACCAATATTTTTCATTTTAATTTATTGCTACCATCTTCTTAGCAGCTTTAATCTGTTACTTTTCTATCTTCTTTTTCAATTCTTTGCATATTTTATCTCTTTTCTATATTTCTGTTGCGGGTTATCTCTACATTTTATCTTTTTCCTGATATTTTTTTATTCTCATTCTTTTATTTTTATATTTGAAAAGTAAGTTTGTTTTTACCTTTTATTAATTTTAAAGAGCAACTAAATTAAAGCTTAAAAAAATAATAGTTAAATTTCAGAAAGGCAATTAAATGAAAATTAACTTTTAGTTTATTAACAAACAATTAAGACTACTCAAATGACAATAAGTTATGGCAATAATAACCTTCAGAATTAGTTGTGTTGTCCAAGAATAATTTTTATAGCCCTTAATAATGACTAAGGAAAAAAATTAAAAAATCAAAAATTCATTGGATCAAGATTAATTTGGAATGCATGCAGTTCTATATGAAAGTAACAAATTAATATTTTATCGAATGAATTGAGCACATTTTTCTTGAATAATAACCGTTCAAAATATAGTTTAGTACAATTTGCAGAAAATACAAGGGAACCCAGAACAAATGACAAAGCAAAACTTTCAGGATATTTTTACATTGGTAGGGATAGCCACTGTTCATTTTCTCAAAACATTCGCAGTTTTTTTTTTTTTTTTTTTTTTTTTTTTTTTTTGAGCGCATGCTCCATTGATAATACTACATGCGCTCAGGACTTAGTAGAAATTATTATAGGTTTACTTATTTAAATTTTATAGAAACAATTACACTTATAGGACAGTAAACTAATAGACAGTAACAAGTAAACAGTAGTAGACAGTAGACAATAAACGAGTAAACTTAATAATCTATATAACTAAATATTACAATTTTGCAATCCCTAAGAACTTCTTTAATTTTTTATATTTACAGAAACAATGTATTAGTTATAAGTAAATAATAAAATAATAATAATAATGTATTACTAATATAATCATTATGTAATATACAATAACCATATATATACATAATCATACACACATATATACATATACACATAATGTACATAACACAACATAATATAATAATACGTATTCTAATATAAAATATATAATAATATATAACATAAATAATCATAAAATATATAACATTTACATACTTAATATAATATAATAACATATAATATATATATATATAATAATACATAACATAAAATAATAATATAATATATAACATTTATATACATAATATAATATTCGCAGTTATAATATTCGCAGTTCGCATTCGCAGTTGAAACACCCTGAAATCTCAGGTCAAATGTAAAATTTTTAGATAAACGACTTAGTCCATGTTTACGCTTGTTTCTCAGGAGCATTGACTTAATTTTGGTTGCATTTTAAAGATGAACTACCAAGCTTTAGGGTTAAAGTTATTTTGTCCATTTAAGTTCTCTGCAAGTATTTAAAGTTTTAATTTTCCTCATTTATACCGTAATAATGAAGGAAAAGTACTGTGTTTGCACAAAATCCGAAACCGGGATGTCACCGAAATCATCCGTTTCAGGTGCTTTTAAGATCTCCTAAGTGGTTCTCACAAAGTTGTCTTTCTCTATGTGGGTGTGTGTCTGAGTATGTGTGTGTCTGATATCATCGTAGCTTCTAGTGTATTTATGTTACTGAGTTGAAACATGGTGCGAAAATCATTCTATTAGGTGTAGTTATGCTATTCGGAAAATATTTTTATGATTTCATTAACCCGCAAATGTCGAAAAATCGCCACAAAAGTTTTGCAATCGGATTGAGATTTGGCACGCATGTAGCCATTTATAAGCCTAACAAATGTGCCAAGTTTCATTCCATTATCAGCATTACTTAAATTTGTATTGATGAACTAGATTAAGTTTTTTAAAATATTGTGATAAATCGGGCAAAAATCTAATTGAGTTGAAATTTGGTTCAAGTTAATACCTTTAAGTAATAAATAAGTACATTAAGTTTGGTTTCAATACGAAAAGTACATCAATGATTTTTGTTGGATCGTAAAAGTTTAGCAGCATCGAACGTGGCCAGTCCTGTATGGGTGACAAGTCCTGTAATTGGTAGCAATCGAATTTCTGTTCTGCTAGTAAGCAGGACAACTTCGCAGACCTTGCTACTATGTTTGCTAAAAGTTTTGAACAAAAATGAATATGTTCTCCTAAAGTCTAATTTTCCGTTTTTGGTTACTGTAAAATTGTGAAAAACTGCAAACGCAAACTATAAACAATCAAGTACCTCTCCTCCTAACAAATAAATTAATATGCCACTGGATTTGGCATAGATGTTTTGCATCGGATGTTCGTGCTTGTAGTTTCTATCATTTTCCAACAAAGAAGTTGCTTTGTCTTGGTCCCGAGACTTGCCGAGGTAGGTTAACTAGTCACTTATCTTTTTGCTTCCGAGACCCTGCCGAGGAACATAATACGATAACTTAAATCTTCCATTTCTATTGCATATAAAATTTTTATCTACGTCTAGTTTACTAAAACAATCAGATATTTCATAAATTAGCATATATAAATATTCACTGGAAGCTGAGATTTTAGGGAAACAAAGATTTAAATTAGTTGACGATAACAGTTTAATTTAATATAGAAATAATATACAAAAGATGGTGCAGTTTGCGAAACTAGTGGAGAAAGGACAAACTAAGTCGTTAAAACAGACAATAGTATCGCGGCATCCCCGTTTCGATTTCCTATTTAACCAATGTAAATATCAATTTGAGTTTTGTCTTTCTATGAAATATGCTTGTACCGTCGTTTGGTTTAAGACCTAAAGGTCTGAAAAGACATGAAGGAACTCAACAGAGTTACCTCCAAATCCCCGATGACTTATCAGACTAGTCTTGATGACTTGCATAATTATTAAGGTGTTTAGAGGTAAATGAACAATGCTGGTACTTACACTCCATAGGAAGGTAAATGACATTTACAGTGTGATTTGACAAAACTGTACGTAAAACTTACAACGCTTGGAACAAATTAATTTACTTTTGTGCTCATCTACCTTAGAGAACTGTATGTTCTGTTTTGTAAAAACAAAACATAGCAGGTGGTCTTAAAAATTCAATAAACATTTCATTTGAAACTTCTTAAAAAAAGCTAAATGTTTTGACTTGGAATAAAAATACAAGGTATTATTAATAATACAAAACGAGACGACAGGCTTGGGAAATATAAGCTTACAATGGAACTACTTACAAAACTAAATTAGAGTACATTCTACATACCTTACATGAGAATTCCTCGCCAATAAGTAATGTGAGAAATATAAATCTATAAGAACAAATAAAACCCGCTTGTGTTTAGATTAATATCAATAAATAGTAATTAAACTTTATAGAAATAAAAAAAGCAATATATTTTTTTTCTTCCTTCTACTCAGAGGAATGTTTTGAGTTATAAGTTAAATCCACTTGATCCTACACTGCTCATAATTTAGTTTGAGAGGGATTTTTTTATTGCTAGGGTAGGGCTCTAGAATTTCCATGCGATGGATGGCTATTCTTAGATGTGCCGTCCTTCAAAGGGACGTATAGAAGAAATTAATATGTATAGAAGAAAATAACCTTTATAGCATTTTTTCGGCTATCCGGTGGATTTGAGACAAAATGCTCGCACTTGAAGTCATGAAGATAGAACTATCTTTGATCAAAGGGTGTTAGCAAAAGGGGTCCAACGACGTAACTCACTGATTGACTACAGGTAATTATTTCACCTTTCCGTAATTACTGTTACTGACACTGACATAGATTATCTAGAACTGCCGCAAACACCTAGATAATGACAGACCAGAGCAGGTAATGACAGGGAAAACCAAATGGCACAAGACCTAGCATGAAGTTTATATATACGAGTGAATTGAGTTTATACATACAATGTGAATAATAGTTCCAGGCTAGGTTCTAATGTCCAACGAAGAGTTTTAGTTGGTATTAGGCAAACATGAGCCCAACATTGTTGACGATTCGTTGTTTTCGAGCGTAAATGCATTTCTTCCTCTTTTTTGGTGAAATTTCTGCCATCCGACGTATTTCACAGAGAAAAATCCCCTCTGACATTGAGGTAAAATATTTAAAAATAAGATTTGTTTACATCAAATGATTCTTTCTCCGTAGCCGTGATCGTATAGACTCGATTTTGACACCGGAGGTACGAGGTTCGCAGCTCGGGCTATACTCCAAGTTTATATGAAGCGTATTTTTAGAAAAAAAATATTTCTTTAACCATCACTGTCCAAACGTGGACAGTGGATGAAACCCTCCTGAGACGGTCGAGTGTTCACCTCGCAGGTTGAACACCCTGATTGGTTCGAACGGATATTTATTTCAAATACAATAAATTTCTGTATTTATCATATCAAAAGGTTATACTTAAGTAAGTAAGTCACAACTAGTTCTCTTAGAACTATTTTACTGGCCTTGATTGATATTTAGGCCCAATAAAACATACTAAGTTGGCTAGTATAATTATTTGTAACCCAGTGAATAACCTCTTGGCATAGAGTTTCATCGTCCTTTATGATTTCACAAAAAATATTAAAAGTATGAAATAGACATATCTGTCGCTATGCCTGTATAAACTAATTCTTGTGACTAAACTTCAAAAACAAAATCAAAACCAGTAGTTTAAGCCTGTCCGATGTTAAGAGACTAAATAAAACACAACCGTTTATGTTAACCTTTGACGTATTTAGTCTTAAGCCCATTCTAGCGTTTCACTCAAACTTCAGCTACCTCTTTTTTTATCTTTTCTTTATTAATATTAATTCATCAATTTATTTATAATTTCTCTACCTATAATTAAATAATAAATATACTTGTTAATAAAAGTAATTGTTCTATAAAATTAAATAATAAAAATGAAATAATTGCTTAAAATTATATTATATCTATAAATAAGAACGTTAGAGTCTATGCATGCCAATTACTTATATGTTAATAAAGCAATGTTAGATCTGCAGATAATTATTCTTAGGTTTGCAGCACTGCTTCGTATTAGTCTCGTTCCGCTAGTTAATTTTGTTAAAATAATTTTATATTTATTATTACATTATACGTATTTCTATAGACCGATAAATAATGTTTAATTTATTGAATTAAGTATAGAATGATATGAATCCATTTTTTAAGTGTATTTACCGATATACCCAAGTTATTGGCCTACGAGACGAGGTCACCACGAAATGGCCTGCAATGATAAAAATTTTCTAAATATATATGCCATGTAACAACAGATATTACAAAGCTTCGATTGAGCTTGTGCTTGGCACAAATTCAAGCTTTTACTGCTTAAAAAAGTTTTATTTACTATCTTGAAAAAAGTTTGATAGTTGTTCAAAATATAAAAAACTAATGTTCCTATAACTTGCATTTGCGTTTTATATTATACGTAACCGTATTTTATTATTATTATTATTACTGAAACAACAAACAATTTATGAGGGAATAGGTCCGAGTCAGCCGGAAGTTTCCGATGCAGTGGCCGCAAAGCGACTACGCTTCGAAGCAGCTCTGATTTGTTTTTGTTTGTTTTAATATTAAACAACATAAAAAGTCCTGGTAAACTTTGGTAAAATATTCCTACCACCAATTACCAATAAGTGGATTTACGGACTACGGCATCAAATGCACATAGTCTATTGACATAAGGGTTGTTTAAATGAAACTGGCTAATCGGGTCTTTCTTATGATTCTCCTCAAATATTGTTTCTTGTCTGTTTTTTACCAAAGAGTGCCATTAAAAAACCGCTATAATTTCATGATAACTATAATTGTGGTTAGTTAGGAGTTTTTACTAATTATCTTAAACATTTTTATTTGTCAATAATAAAAGAGAAATGTTGTAAAAGGGATATATCAAAATAGTGCCGATATGTTTTACTGGAAGTACCTAGGTTTTTGCCATTAGATGTACCAAGGTTGGTAAACCTTAATAGCGTTTGTATATAACGATTTATCATATTTTTTTACGATAAATCGACATCGGTCTCCGTGGCCGGTGTTGTTAGACCGTTAGTCTTAACACCGACCTTTGACTGACCTTTGACAGAGGACTGAGGTTTGAGGTTCGCATCCTAGATAACGCTCTCAGTTTATATAAGAATATTGTTCAAATAAATTATCGTGAACTTTAGATTACACTTTGAGCGCAACGGATGCACTTACGACCTAAGGTGGTTCCCGCAGGGTTTATCCTTGATGGGCTACAAGGTACTAAAGGAGCATTATTATTATTTTATAAATTAGTTATAGTCACTATGAGGTCTACTTGTAAATATTTTGGCCAGCGAAGCCAATAGTGCCATTAAATGTTTTTTATTGTTATTATTTAATTTATTACTAATGCCATAAATACATTCTTGCAACTCCACCGCTTCCTGGAATATATTTCTTATATATTTATTTCATTTATGTAGTTAATGAAGCTAAGATGTCCGACAATAAAACATAGCTTAACAAATTACTTCCATAAAAAAATAATTTATTCAATTAAATTAATCAAAATAATAATAATAATAAAGAAATAAATTAGAAAAAATAAACAAAAATGGAAAACAAAAAGAAAAAACAAAACCAAAGAAGTAAATAACCTGAGCAAGAGAGGTTGATTCAGCCAGCAAAACTTCTAATATTATAGGATGTCCAATGAAATAAAAGTGACGTCATAAAGGTTCTTATTTATTGCTACAATAATAGACGATATGGTTAATTCAGAGAATACTGAAAGAAAATAGCTTTAATTTGCTGATAAAATACGCAGCCCGTATTCGCTACGCAGCATCGGCCCATCTGGACGCTTCGCGGCCACATTGTTGTTGTTGTATTATTACCCGCTTGCGGTGTATCTAGCGACCTTTCATTGCCTATATATATGCCTAAAGAAAAAGATATACATAAACACGTAGAAAATGCACGATGATCAGCTACCGAAGAGCACTTTTGACATCGGAAAAGGAAGGGCTATGGTGACTAGTTGAAGGTAGGTGTTAAGCTGTAGACGACCAAAAGTTATACTCTGACCCACGAACTTGCGACCGGACCTTGACTTAACCCTCCGTTAAGTCAAACTTCTCCTTTTTAAGTGCTTACTGGTAGCTGAACTTCGTGTATTGTCAAATCCTTCACTTTGTGCGTGTGAATTTATAATTATATATTTATATGTTTAGATATAATATGTATACATAACCTTTTTTCGGATATACATTTTTAGTATTAGGAAGCTAAACGGAATCGATTCCCTTCACTCTCCCTCTTCCTCCACCTCCGTTATCCAAACAACCTCATAAGTGTCATTTAATTCATTCATAAGGAAAATTTGCTAATCCAGTAATTGCGCTCAGACAAAATAATTAAACAAAATCGGGTACGGAGTACCTCTGAATTTTTCTTTACAATATCGAATCCTTTAAACTCACCCTTACTTTTTCCGACTCGCTTCGCTAGTCCTCAGAATATTTAAAGCACCTATAAGTTATATTTACATCTCCAGACTCGCTTGGCCCGTCCTCGTACAGTAAAAAATCCGTTTTATTTCTTGTGGTCACCTATTCAGGTACTGAACTCGCTCGACACTGCTTAAATTAGTGATGTAACAAAAACCGTAGATACTAGGAGCATTGAAAATAAACTTTGTACACTAATTCAACACCGTAAGAAACATGCTTGTACCAAATTTCATCTCATTTAGTTTATTTATAGTCTTAACAATTTTTCAATAAGATATACAAGTCAGTTGATAAAACTTGAACTAATACTAATATTCAAATGGAACATAGCAAAAATATTGGTTTTATGTATGGCCACATGCGTGCAAAATTTTAGATCGATTTTTTATCATTTTAAGCAAGTTTTATAAATTTTTAAAAATTTACGACTTCATTAATAACAATTAATAATTATTTTACGAATAGCACAACAGGACTTAAAGAATAATTTTTGTACTAAGTTTTAACTTTCTGGCAAAAACACACTGAGAGCTACTTTGACAAGACACACACACATAAATACATATACGTAGACATATAAATGTGTAAAAACCACTCAAGAGGTCTTAAAACGCCTTAAACGGATAATACTGGTGAAAGCCTGGTTTCTGATTATAAGTGCATACCCAATACGTTTCCTAATATACCTATGGTATAGTCAAGGAAATGAAAAACATATTGTACATCATATTTATAATACTCTTTAAGTATTATTGAGTCTTAATATAGAGTCATATGCTCTCTCTAATGGCGCACGCCAACCTCATCAAACTTCTTTTATATTTTATCTTATGTTTCGATTTTTAATCACTTCCTTTTATTTTTTCACGGGCAACGGAAACAGATGAAATATAATCAAAATTACTCTTGCCTCTACGGTTGACCGCTTCGTCTTCTACAAGCCCCTGGGGCTTCGTAGCTCAGTCGACTAGCAACAAAAATACTAATATAACATCTTTTCTTCATACTAGTGAACTCCAATCATTTACTTTTTCTCATCCTGTTAATGATTAAATATTTATTACAAACATTAATTACATATGTATCGATCAAGTTTTTTTTTTTAATTTATACCGTAGGTATATAGGAAAATTAATGTGTTTGCAAAAAATACGAAACCGGGATGTTATCAAAATTATGTGTTTCAGGTGTTTTTAGACCTGTAAAGATTCTTTGTAAGATATATATTTTTGGTATTAAGAAGCAAATTTTAATTGATAAAAATTAGCTCCCAACTCACCCCTATACTTCCTTCATCCGAACAACCTCATAAGCGTATTTATCTATAAAAAATTATACTTATATTTTTTTAATTAATATACAATAAAATTGTTTAAAAAAATATATCATGAGACAGCAATAAATACGTTACAAAAATAATGTGTTATTTCGAATAAACTTCATTCTAAAAAAATTATACATATTAATATACGCAGTTATATAATATTAATATAATGCATACTATTAACCACCGGAATTTTATACTTTAAATAATAATTCTGATTATATTTTATTAGGAAATATTTATTAAAATTAATAAATATTTATTTTTTTATTAAATTAGACTAAAAATGCATCCGAATATTTGCATTTATGATGAAGTTTATATCCCTTAAGAGAGTAATTAAATATGAATAATATTTTAATAAAATAATATTGTTTTTTTTTAAAAATTATAATTATAATTAAATAAATTAATTGGAAGAACGTTTTTTTTACACATTAAATATCTTTAATATAATAATTTTTTAAACTATAAAATAATATAAAAGTAATATTAAATATATATTATAGAAAAGAAATAAGTAATCGTGATTTTAAATAATTAAACTTTAATACAATTTATGGTTATTATATTTAACTTTACTTACATTTATAAAAATTATAATTTTTATTTAAATTAAAATTTTTTATTGTTCTATGCTCGTTAATTTCTTTAATATTCTAATTAATTTAAATACTTTAATTGTATTTAAATCACTAACAGGAAGTTTGATTGACAAAAATCGTATTGTGTTGGATTTATACAAATTTAAACTCATTTTATTGCGCTTTATTTATTTAACTGTGTGTAATATATAATGTTTTACTGATAGTTAAATAATAACAATAACAGCAATAATAATAAATAATATAACATTAATAAAAATAATTTAAGAATAGAGAATATTAATAGATAAAATAATATAAATAGATAATAAATAATATAATACAAAAATATTATAAATAGATAATAAATAATATTAACTCAAAAATATATAATAATTGATAATAAATAACATTAATAAATGTAATATAATATAATAGATAATAAATAACATTAATAAAAGTAGTATAATAATAGATAATAAATAATATTAATACCAAAAATATAATAATATTATAATAAATAACATTAATAAAAATGTAATATAATTATAGATATAAATAATATTAATACAAAAAATATAATAATAGATAATAAATAACATTAATAAAAAAGTAATATATAAATAGATAATAAATAATATTAATACAAAAAATATAATAATAGATAATAAATAATATTAATGCGAAAAATACCTACATACCGTAGGTATGTATAGGAAAAAGGTATGTGTATTGTGTTTGCAATAAAAATACGAAACCGGAATATCATATAAATTATCCGTTTAAAGTGTTTATTAGACCTCTTGATTGGTTTTTACCTAGTTGTCTGTCTGTATGTGTGTGTGTTTTTCTCATGTTTCTCTGTATGTTTTTTGTCATCACAGCTTCCAGTGCGTTTATACTTGAGCGTTGAAACTTTGTACAGAAACCAATCGTTAGGTCTAGTTGTGACATACGGTAAATAATTTATGTTATAACTTAAATTAAAAAAAAAATTTAATACAATATTAAACATTTGAAAAAAATTAAAAAAAAATAAATTTTAATACAATATTAAACATTTTTAAAAAACTAATTAATATTAGGATCAACAAGAAATCCGTCAAGCTTACGGTCTTATATAAGCCCTAGAAATGCGCTAAGTTTTATTTCATTATGAGCTTTAGCTCATTTTGATAGGTTTATGTATAGGTGTATGTTTTAAAAAAATATTTTACTTAAAACAATACAACTTTTTTATAAAATCTTTTTGAAGATTATGAGTTTGGTTATAAGTTTGGATCTTTGGCCTAAGATCTGCTCATTATGTCGCTTACCATTTCCTTAAATCTGCTTGAAAAAAATTGAACTTTAATTATCAGAACATTTTTATTCAACAATTTAGTAATTTTTCCTAAAATCTTTTTAAAAATGTTTATTTTGGCTTATATCTTGAAAATCTGTTTAAAATATTGTTTAAGAAATAAATGATTGTAAAAACTTCGTTACTAATAAAAATAAGTTATAGTACATTTATAAAAATCTATATAAAATATAAGAAATAAACTCGCACGATTAACGTGGGAAAATATTCTTTACATTGCTATTGTTTTCTTCGATATTTCCAGACAGATAAAATGTTATAATAATAAAAAATCTAAAATAAATATAATGTTATATTATATCTGATTCCGTGATGTGCTTTTATCTATCAGTTTTATGTGTTTTCTTTTAGTTGTATTTTCTTTAGTATATTGAAGAAAATGGCAGAAAATATATAGACACAGAGATGATTTGTATTAGTTAGTGACTATAGTTGTATTTTAGTCAATAATATTTAAAAAAAAATATATCTTCCTTCCTTAATACCCAGGCACCAGCTATATCAATAAATTATTAAAATAATTTTAAAGTAATAATTAATTAAGTAATGAATACAGTTCTAAGTAGTTCATTCTAACATATTAAGTACTTGCCCTTCTCTGATTTACCTTAGGTGGCAGACATTTGGTCTTGCTATCGTTCACACAGAAAACTCATTTATTTCCAGACGGTACACAATGTAATGTTTATGGACTAGTTTTTATAGAGAGCAAAGAAGCACTTTTCACTCCCAAAGGAAAAAGTTACTTCTCACTCCCTTAGGAGTAAAAATAAAACATTTTCTCCCTTGGGAATGAAAAATTGTTTCCCATTATTGGGGTT
>JACMZG010001893.1:19745355-19817855 GCA_018340805.1 Microvelia longipes | reverse complement strand
TCTTTTCTAAGAAGGTGATTGGAAACACAATTTTCTAGCTGCAGAGTAAGAGGAAACTTGATGAAAACCCTAACATTCGAAAACCCCCCCNTTGTCATGTTTCAAAAATCAATCTTTAAGTCCAGTTATTCCCGAAAACGTAATTTATCACCGAAGTCATTAACTTTCATTAATGACCTCGGTTAATTATTTTTAAAAAAAAACTAATTTAATAAGGCGAAAAAATATTCGACGATTTGAAAATTTAGCAGTCTCGATTGTTATAATGAGACAATTCATCCCTGTAGCATATTATTGCGTTTCCTCATTTATACCGTAGTATATCGGGAAAACTATTGTATTTGTCGAAAAATCTGAAAACCGGAATTCATACTAGTTATCATACAGGTGTTCAAGTCCTCCTAAATGTTGTTCACCAAAAGTTGAACGTATGGTGGTGCTTGTATTTATCATCTTAGAATAACAAGATGATATCTATGTTACTCCCAGCGGTATTTTTGCTTAGAGAGTGAAATTAGATTCAAAAATCAATCTTTAGGTCAGGTTGTTACGTCATTAAACGCGGAAAAAATATTTTGATTGTTTAGAATACAAATGTATCATGGTATAGTAACCAACAAAACGTGTTCATGTTTTTATCTCATTATCGGCATTTAGTTGAATTTTTATCGATTTTACCGTATACGTTTGTAAAAAGAACGATATACTTATACGTTAGACTCAATAGTTCCAATTGAGTCTGTAATTTATATTAAATGAGTTCTTTATATGACGAATTAAGTATACTTGCCGTATTCGCTTCCCAATACGGAATAAATCTGCGGTTTTTGTTGAATCATAAAAGTCCTAGCAAGCTTGATGGATCCCATTGCGAAATAAAACAAATGTTATTGGACTATACTTAAAGACGAGTGGAAAACATTCCGAAGGACATGATGCGTATTCACTTGTGAATTTGTTATATTCTGAGGAAAAGGGAAGTAAAGTCTGAATTATGAGATGTGCATAAAAAAGAAATGGCATACTTTTTCCTCACACCCCCTTGACGGGTAGGAAAAGTTGCCGAAGTTCCCGTTTCCGCAACGCCAATTTTCAAAATTTCAGTTTCGTTATTTAAACAACTTATATGCTACGAAATAAAAGCTAACACAAGCTTGCCAGTCATAGAAGTAAAGCAAATCCTATGTATACAATTGATAAGAGAAATAGAAAAATGAGAAAGCACCAGCCCCCTCAATTATAGGGCCCAATTTAAACCACATAGTAAAATTAAAATTTTCATGCTTCTAGAATTGTTCAAGCCGTATATATGTGATTGAGTGGCGAAGGACTTGAAGCATTTATAGTAAAATTTAAAGCGAGAATAGTGATTTTTTGAAAATTGTTGCTAAATTCATTATCTGTGGTATAATTAGGTTGTGGGTTAATTACGTTATACGTATTTTGTACCAATCCAAAAAAAGCTGTTGAAATTAATTGTGTCTTCATAGAAAAAATCAAGGGCAAAAAAAATAGCCCCATTTCAGGAAAAAAAAACACTTCCTCCCACTCACCCAACCTCATTTACTAATTGTTTCTTTAAAAAAATTACAAAAGTTTCTTCGAAAATCCGGCTTAAAATCGTTTTTGCAAATTTTGCGAAATCGTTATAAATATTAAAATAGCATTAAAATTTTAAGTCTTTAAATGAAGATATGCCACTAAATATATTTTCTTCAATCTTTAATTGACTCAATCTTAGATGAGTCATTTAGCCTATACCTGTTAATTGAAAAAAGTCAACGAACGTACACCAACTAGTTTTAGTTTAACATTGTATATTTTGAAATGTGGATTTTTTTGCTAAAAGTAGGTCTACTTTTAGAAAATACACAAAATTCTCATGAACGATTTTTTTTCAAAGAAAAGTGCTTAAAAATGTTATCGAAAACATCACTGGGCTCATCTTCTAACCCCTCATATAATTCCAACGAGTTAAACTCAATCTTAAAATCCTCTTTGTACGAAGATTATCAATGCAAGAAAGATATATATATATATATAATTATATATATATAATATATATATTATATATATAATATATATATAATATATATATATAATATATATATATTATATATATAGTGTGTATGTATGTATGTGTGTGTGTGTGTGTGTGTGTTGGTGGGTGTGGTTAATATATATATATATATATAATATATATATATATAATATATATATATATATATAATATATATATATATATATATATTAATATGTATTATTTGCTATACAAATCCATGTCTGCTAAAAAAAGGTTATCAACTGAAATGATAAAGCTAATGACTGCAAAGATAATACTTAACAATGTTTCTGATAAAAATAATGTTAGATCTAAACGCAGTTTAGAACTGCGAATTGACTTTACATAAATTCTTCTCAGATTTAATGTAATGCTTTTAGATGCAATGCTAACCATACTCTTGTTCAGATCAGATCCAGATCCCCTGAGAGATAATAATTTAACTTAAGTAATTCTTCTGGTTCTTGTTCAATTTAATATTAATGTTTAAAAATCTGTCATGCAGTTTTTTTTAAACCTGGTTTATTTTATTTTAAGAAACCAAATAAAAAGAGACATTAAAAATGAATTTTTCTAAAAGAATTGCTTAATTATTTTAAACTCTTATTTTCATATCGAGTAAAAAACAAAGAAATTGAAAGAAACAAATTCAGAAATGCATGGTTTGGTTATTTTATATATAAAAAGAAATCAAAGAGGGGCTTCTGAGTGACAGTTCACTCCGTCCTAGAAATTCTCATTAAATCAAACAGTGACAAAAAAATTAAAATAAAAAAGAAAAAAAAAAGGGGGGCGGGTACTGTACTGGTGTCTGGAAAACTTGACAGGCTCCACTCAACGACAAACCCCTTCTCTAATGTAAATTTTTTATGATTTTTTTTCTCTTTTTTGACTTTCTTTGTATATTTTTCTGTTTTGAAAGAAATAAAGCCCAAAGACTGAGGGGGCGCTAATTATATACGTTGCCATGTCGACCTTGAACGTTTCTTTATTAAAAAAATGAAACATATTATGTAAAAGTTATTGAATACAATTTCAACCCCTTTTGTATAAACAAATACTTTGACCTAATTTCTTTTAGAAAATAAATTACTTTGCACAGGTTACGCCTTGTCTGAAAGTAGCATGGCAATTAAAATTTTAATTAATTTTATTATTTTTATTGGTTATCTTCCAGATGGCATAATTGATGTTGCACATAAGTGAAACCGCCAATTTAGCTTTTTACTATCATATTTACTGAGGAAGATTTAGGTCGTCCGGTGGTGACCGCGTCGAATGTAGATGAAGAATTCCGTTCCGTCGCCGTCCGTCCGTCCGTTCATCTACATTGACGCGGTCACCACGCGAAAAGACCTAATCTTCATTGACAATAACCCGCGGAAGCCTACGTAGTTTATCATATTACTGTGTGTTCTTGCGTTCTTTTGATTTTTACATTTCCTCATTATACTGTAGCTTATTAGCGAAAAAAATTGTGTTTGTTCAAAAATCCGAAACTATCCGGTTAGGTGTTTCAAGACCTTCCTGAGTGGTTTGAGATATTGTCGTCTGTAGGTGTTTCTGTGTCTGTTATCATTGTCTAGCTCCTAGTGTATTATGTAAAGGAGATTATAACTTTGTACGAGAATCAATCTTCTGGAGTCTAGTTTTTTATCACGTCAATAACCGGCAGGAAATGAGTGAAAAAAATAATTTAAAAAATTCATGCAAATCAGAAAATATTTATATTATAATTTTTATAGCATTAATATATTTATATTTTATTATGTTTATATTTAATATATTTATATTATATTATGTTTATTTAAATATTTAATTGTTTTATAATTATTACATTATGTGGTTCTGATTATCAGCATAAGTTCAATTTTTATTTAAAACTTGTATATACGTTATTAAAAATTGTAAAAACTAAAAAAAATAATGCAAATAATTTTAAAATTGGGCAAGTAATTCTCTTTACGTATAAGAATAAGCATGTATTAAATTGTGTGCCAATTATTAAAACTTTATATAAAGAAGATCACAAAAGTTTTAGCCTCGAGAGGTCAGTGCCTAGAAACGGTTGACCGAGGAGAATAAAAATTAAATTAAATGAATTGGGTGATTGTTATATGCTGAGGAAGACCGACTATAAGTTATCACTGAGTTAGCTTATTAGTTGATAGCTTGAGTATTTCCCTGTCTAACTGATGGTCGGCGTTTAGCCGAAACCGGGTCCAGGGATATTCCATTTTAACAGTAAAGTAGCGACGGTAGCCGATTCTCCGAAGAATTATTAACCGGAAAAGAATCTAATCTTAAATTAAGTTTGTTACAAGTATATCCCTTTACTAATAAATAAATATGCTAAATTTCGTTAGTCAAGTGTCTAGATGGTGACCGCTGCATTTGAAATTAAATTTATTTACAATCTGGAGGACAAGTTAGTTGGGATGAATTTAACGATTCCGAGGCACCCCGACCCCGATTTTTGTTATGTTTTCCATAAAACGTCTAAGGCCAAACTATGAATAGGTCCTAGGAATCATCTCATTAGAGTAAGTCTTTTGAAAAAAATCGCTTAAACAGATTTATCCAAAATCTTATACACATAAGATAAGTAAAATAGCATGACTGACATGATTTTAATGTCAGACGGAAATTGATTGATTTACATCCAGTTAACAAATTGTTATATATTCAGTAGGGGTTTATTCTAGTGAGTCGAGTAAAGAATGGAAGTTTTATCTGATTTGTAGTTTTCCAGAAGGGACATGATTTGTTGAGGAACGGCCCCCGCTGAAAAGTGAGTCTTCGAGGCAATTACTTGGTGAAGCCAGCTCACCGTGGGAAGACCAGCTAGGTAAAATGCGGCCTCAGAGCTCGCATGCCCTCTTTACGATTAGCTCCGATACGCCTTATAGATTTTTGTTACTGATAACAAAACCTAATACCAATACCATCCAGCCAAGCGTCTGTTAGAGTCGATACGATACGCTAACATACCAAACCGTTACAATTAAAGATAAAACTCATAATGATTACAGGAAAAAACTTCCAGACGAAAAAACCAATCCCCTTGTCCTTTTCCAAAATAAACGAATCATCATTAATTCATTCGATTATATTACTCGACCGAAACGTTGTGAAAAAGTATTAAATAAAACTTTTAAATAAATGACGATTTAAAAATCAAAACGATTTCAAAAGTTATCCGGTAGCTTTATTGTACATACTTTAGGTGCAATACAAAATAGGTTCAGACTTAGGTTCTTTTGCAAAAATACAAAAAATATTACACAATCAGATTAATTTATCCTTCCCATTACACAAAAATTAAATGGGGTAAATAAAAGGAAGAAGTTAAAAAATTTATTTCAGGGCATAAGCTAGCGCACCGTAATATAATATTTGGACCATACGTAGGTTTTCAAATACCAATAATAGGTTCTAGGACCTTAGTTTTTGCAAAATACAATAAAATATTACACAAATATTTCCCGCAACGCCGGGAAAGGGTAAAATTTGGGGAAGCAAAATCAGAGAATCTTATTTATAAGTATTTTACCAAATAACGCTCATTTTAGCCTCCTGTAAAGTAATTAAATTTAAAAAAATGTTTTGAAGGACCAAACAAAAAAACAGGACATCTCATAGAGTGTTTAGTTTAAAATCAGTTAAAAATTTGAACTGATTCTGTGACGTTAAAATTGGATTTTTTTATTTTTTAGGGCAAAAATTTGTTGCGGACCATTTAAAAACATTTTTTTCAATTTTTAATTTAACACGAGCGTTGAACGGTTATCAATTATGTTTTCTAAAATTTCTTAAAGAGCAATATCTAAAAATGTGCATTGGAGGTAACTAACTTTACATAATATTAAATGCAGGTGAGTTATTTGATATCATAGAAAGAAATAGAATTAAGGTAAAATAAAATGGGTGTAAATAAAGTTTAGATAGTTTAATTGAAGAAAATCGGGTATGGATACCTCGAATTTTTCCTCATCAAATCGGATTCGATACGCTCTCCACTATACTCGGACTCGCTTTGATCGTCCTTAGAGTATACAATTTGTCAAATGCACCTCTTTGGAGCTCGCTTTGATTCGTCCTTAAGTTATACAAATTTGTCAAATGCACTCTTTTGGACTCGCTTCGCCGTCTCGATATTAATTACATTCATTTCATCCTCAGCGGTCGCCCAAACAGCACTGACTACGCTCAATGCTGCTTAACTTTATGGTCCAACAAAAAGCATAGGGATATTCTTGTCGTATTAAAAATGAACTTAGTGTACTTATTTATTAGGTAAAGGTAATACGTGTACCCAAAGTTTAACTCAGTCAGATTGTTTTCGATTTTTACAATTTTTTTTTAAAAACTTACACAAGTCATTTAATAAAAATTGAACTAATGCTGATAATGAGATGATAATTTTTATACATGTTAGTCTTATACATAACTGTATGCGTGCTAAATCTCAATCCGATCGCATAATTTTTTCTGTGTTTTATGATTTTTGAAATTTTCGCTGACTCATAAAAAAAATATTTTCCGAATAGCTCAACTACAGATGCAGACTGATTTTTGTACAAGTTTCAACCTCTTTCAACTCTAGAATAAATACCACCGTGCGCTACGATGTATAACGACACACCACCAAAACTCACCATACAGAACAGACAACTTTAAGAAAAACTATTTAAGAGGCTTAAAAACGCCTGAAACAATAATTCGTTTATCCCGGCGTTTCGATTTTTTATCAAAACACAATACTTTTCCTATTACCTACTGGTATAAATGAGGGAAAAGTTAAAATACGTCGTAAAGTCGAGTATTTCATAGAAAAAGTATAATAATACTTTTTATATGTCATGGCCTTTTTTGCTCTCCATCCTGTATCTTTGAATGATCTATTAATAAGTTAAGAAAAAAAAGGATACGGTAAAAACTTACTGCGATCATTTTACTGCACTTGCCATAGGTGATTGTGGCAGTCCTAAACCTAATAATAGCCGCTTTTAAAACCTACTTAAAAACAATGATAACACCAAATAAGTTTGAAAAATCTCATATCTCATAGTGATTTACAGTTAAAATAACTTAAATCTGGATTATTTAAGTTATTTAAATAAAACTTTAAATAATGCTTCTGGAAAGCTGTCAATCATTAGAAAGCATTTTCCTATCTAACAAAAAAAAAAAACTTTATTAAATTACAAAAAAAATATGCTAAGTTTAAACTCAAAATACCACTAGAACTGTGCCAGATTAGATAGATTTGGTGAAGTAGGTAGAGGACAAAGACCACTCAGACACTACCTTAAGTAAAAATTACTACTCTAACACAAGTTTGAGTTGAATCGAGAATTAATAACTTTTTTTTAAAGTCATTGTGAATTAATAAATTATGAATATTTAATAAAATAATTGGGTTCTGGACTATCATGAGGTCGATTTTAGCAAATTTCCGTTAGAAGTAAACGGAATACCCCGACACCAAATCCGTTTGAGGGGTCCCTAATGACGAAAACATACGTTTCGCGAAACTTATGTTACGCTATAGCGAAGCGAGGCAATGAAGGTCGTAGATAACATGGCAAAGGAATAATAAAACAACATCATGTGCTGCGAAGCGTCAGAAAGGCCAAAACGCTGCGTAGCGAATACGGGCTGTAGGCCTTATTTCGCTATGTATTTTTCGAAAGAAAATGCGCTAAAACCTAAACAGTAATTAAAGCTTTGAACTAGTGCAAATAATAGTGTTGAACTCTAATTTTAGAAGGCATAGTTTTGTATAGCAACTGGATAATTATGCGCATTTCTTTGAAAAATACAGAAAATTGAGTAACTGCTTAGGATCTAAAGCATAAAGCCGGAACCTTAAGCAAGAAAATAGTTGTTAACACGGAGCATGCATTCCCACACGAAATTCGCCTGATAATGTGGACCTCTTGCGCCAGATATAGAGTTGGTAGGCCTATGATCGAATAAAAGCACCGGTCCGAAAGTTAATACAACTATCGTTTTAATAACAACATTAATGTTAATTAAAACCATTAATTGCCGCCTTTAAAACCAACTTAAAAACAATGATAACACCAAAATCTTTAAAAACTTTTTTAATTTTTTAAAGAATTTTAGGAATTTTGGGTGCTCTATCTTGCCAATGAGAGAGCCCTCGATAGTTTGAAAAAACTAGAGTGAGGACTCTGCTTCTGGTTTTATAATTAAATAAAAGTTGACTATAAATATACACTTTGTACTAAGTTACTCTATAGCTTAAGTAATGGCTTATAATAATGGCAAATAATTTTGTTTCAATAAGAAATAATACATCGGAAGTATTTCATAGAATAAAGTATAATAAGAACTAAGATTTTTGTAATTATTGTCTTTTTTTTCTCCATCCTTTGAATGGCAATGATAAGTTAAGAAAAGAAGGATACTGTAAAAATTTTCATCGATCTTTACTACACCTTTATTAGGTGATTGCGGCACCTAAAACCATTAATTGCCGCCTTTAAAACCAACTTAAAAACAATGATAACACCAAAAATGTTTAAAATCTCTAATAGTGATTTACAGTTAAAATAACTTAAATCTGGATTATTTAAGATATTTATTATGGATAAATATTTAAGAGGATTTTAATTTCTTGAAACAAAAAAAATTGTTGAAACAACAGAAATATCCTGATCGTAATCCCTTCCAAAATGTAGAATCAGTTAAGCTCATTAGCTGGTATTTGACCCATAAGACTCTTTTGGTAGCATGGTATCTCTTTTTGAATTATTTTCGACCTTTTATTTGGCACTTTTGTTAAAGTTAAATATATTGGATATCGTGAAATAGAACTTAATAAGAAATAAGTTAATAAGTTTGAGGATAAATTTAAATTAAAAAAAACAACAATATGACTTAATAATGTAATTTGTTTAAGGTTAAGATAAATCTGGCGTGGAGGTTCGCAAGCCAGGCGAATTTTCTTTGAAATTCGTGCTTTTTCTAAATCAACCCATTTCTTGCTTAATTTTTCAGTATATACTGCATAATCTAATCAGTAGCGTCACGACTTATTTAATTTTTTTAAGAAAATCCACATATTTATCCCACAGATTATATAATGCACAGCACAGCATAAATCGCACTCATTTGAAGATCAGTTCGTTTAAATACTAATTTTAAACGAATTTTCTTTGAAAAATTCGAAAAATTAAATAAAAAGTTGTGATGGCACTGCTCAGGTTCTGAAGCATATACCGAAAGCTTAAGCAAGAATTAGATTGATAAGCAAGCAAGCACGCATTTTAAAGAAAATTCGCCTGGCTTGCGGACCTTCGCGCCTGAATTATTTTGAAGTTATATAACAGTACATATGACTTTAAACTTATATACTGTACATATGACGATAAAAATTATAGCAACTACAAAGTTTCGAACCTTGGAACCCTGGCTTTGAGTACTTTAGATAGTTGTATTAACTTCGGACCGGCTTTATTCGATTCATAGAGCCCTATAAAAAATGAAAATGACACCTTGCTTAAAATTTATTGTTTAACGACTGTATCTTATTAACTTTTTCGGTAATATACCACGGGTTTTCAACTAAATGATCGTATCGACTACGGACCAAATTAATTTTACCGATTTTTTAAAAATGTTGCTAACTCAGCAAACAGGTTTAATGACGTCACAACAACCTGGTTTTCAATAGTGTTCCTGTCTACAGTGACAAAATTGAGACAATTTGTAAATGACCAAAGACAATATGTCTTTGGGTATAATAATGCCCAGAATAATAATTGGTAGAATAATAACTATAATAATGCCCTCTTTAGGGCCTTTCAGCTCATAAAGATATTCACCCTGCAGGAAAAACCTCAGGTGGGTAGCAGTCAAAATTCTCTAAGCATTAATTAAAGTTGACGATATCTTTTTTAAAAAAAAATACTATTCATATAAACTTAGAGCACAGACCGGGCTGCGAAACCCGGATCTCTGGTGCCGAAATCGAGTGATTATACGATTACGGCTACGGAAGCATGATCATAATAAACGTCTGATGTGATTGGGTTGTTACAATATTCTTTCGCTCGGTTTTAATCACAAACTTTTCTTCACGCGTCAGTTAGTTTATCTAAACTAAAAACCAGATAAGGGTTCTCCATTCAGATGAGTTAAAAAAGAGGGTGATCAATAAGACGTAGGAAATAAACTGATCGGGGAAATTGAGGCACATGCCCCGAAACTTGACGAGGATTTAGCTAAAACCCAATTATAAAGCTTTTTGAGGTTTCAGTGGTATAAAGTTTTTGTTTTTGATGGAAAAGGATCAGTAACCGATTGTTTTCCCTCCACTTATTGAGCTAGAGTTTCTTCATTACGGATATTTTGTGTTTTAAAACTTTTCAATGTGTTAGTCAAATGAGAGGTTAGATATACAAACCATACTAAACCCAAACCTAACGTATTTTTTTTAATTTTCCTTATTTATACGTATATAGAAAAAGTATTGTGTTTGCAAAGAAATCCGAAACCGGAATTCTACATGAATTATCCGTTATAGTTGTTTTTAAGACCTACTGAGTGGTTTTCACAAAGTTGCCGTCTGTGTTTGTGTGTCAGTTTGCAAGAGGAAAAACGCAACTTGTGATATTATGACTTTGTTTCCTAAAACCCCCTTAAACACCTCTAAAAATACTCTATCACAATGATTCCATCTCTCCCTACTTTTAGTTACTACTTGTCCTTTAAATGCTTATTTGGTCTGTTTAAAATTAAATAAAAATTTTATCTACTCCTTGCGTTGTAAGTTCTATATAAAGTCTCGTTAATTCGCCCAGTAAATAATATTTCCTTCTTTAGGGAGTTTAAATACTAGCACATCGCATCTGCAGACAGAACTCAGATTGATTACATTCGTTAAATGAAGAATAAAATTAAGGATATCTTTATATTAATTTACTAAGATATGCTTTTCCTAAGCATCGTTAGCAGCTCGTAAAGACTAGTGCTAATATAATTATTTTGTAAATAATTAATAATAATTAGAACTATATTCAGAAATTAATTTACCATGACTATTTAAGCATCTTATATCGGATTTAATGTATATATTTAAAAAAAATAATAATTAATATTATAAATATTAACTGTCTCAATTTTTTCAAACTTCTTAAAAATCTATTAATAATATACTAAATTAAATAATTTAGTCTGTCAATATTATGATAAATGTCATATATTTAAACAAAAAACAGATGGCAGTATCAATCATATAAATTAAAGGAATTAAAAGGTAGATTTTGATGTTAATATCTAAATTAAACAAACTAAAAACGAAATCAATAATAGAAATATTCTAATTAAGTGTGTCAGAATAACATGGAGAGCGACCAAAAATTGAAAATATAAAACGACTGGCATCAAAAAATTCATGCATGATCGCTACCCGGAGGGTTTTGGCACCTTTAAACAAATAGTATCTCAGGTAGGAGTTTAGCTTAACATTAATAATTTTTAATTATTATTTATTTTTCAGTGGTTGTTTGATATATGTGGTGCGGAGGAGTAGCCCCTCGTCACTCTGCCGTCTATATCATTATTAATAAATTTACACGGGGGCAGACAAACCGTGAAACGTATTTATAGGAACGAAATATGTGTGTATGTGTGGGATATGGACGGATACATTGGAATCATTCCAAGTGTCAGTATTTGTGCTTGATGCTATTGGTTTTTCTTCATTTTCCTTTATTCTCCTGTTTTAACCAAATTCTCAATTTCATGATATTATTCCTCCTCTTAAACCACCTCACACATCTCCTACCTCTCACTCTGTAGACTCCTAAGCAAATATTGATACCCCCGAAAGTATGATTGCTTATACCTCCACTCTAGCATCCCCTCCGCTTACTTTCATTTACCATTTTTTTTAACTCATATAAGTGAACTTTTGATCCTGGTAAAAAATTAATTACGAGCTTGGTTTAAAATAAACAGTTTTCCACATTTTTATCCAAATTAATACAAATCTGTGCATTTAAAGTTTTGAGTTTTTATGCATAAAATAATGACCGACGTAATTATGGTACTAAAATTAACTATTAATTCATAATTGTTAGGATAAACCGATCAAAGTAACTGACATCGCTAACAACTCTGAGACCGTAAACAAGCCCCAGGTTAGGTTGATGTTGTTTGACGGACAGTTTTGGTAAGAATTTGACAGATCCTGAGCATCATTACAGACGCTAACGTTATTAATAGACGGCTGTCTTGATGCGTAAATGCATTCCTCTTTTATTTTTATTGATATTATCCCAACAAATTTATGACGTCCCACTTAATGTCCTATATACATGTAGAAATAGAGCAGGAATTTCAGCGACTGCTGAGAACTTAAATATTATATATAACATACAAATAACATTTTTAACGTACAATTTGTGTTAAAAATTGGAATTTATAATCTTTCAACCCACTATAAAGTGAATTTTATGCTGATTTTTTTCAAAGAGAAAAAAGATGTAAACACAAGAGAATGTGGTTTTACCTAAGTATAAAAACCAAGGGGAATATCTATTTGAATTGGAGATGACAAAAAAAGCGACGCCGTTCTAACGGAATAATGGCTTTTCGATAGGGAGCCGATATTGGGACCTGTTGCTCCCCCCTTTCCAAGACTCTTTTTTTATAGATTTTTTTCCCTAACTAGCCAAGTGACTTATCCTTCATTGCTTCCCCCAAAGCCTGATCCCGGGATTTTCAAACATTTTTTTACCTAACTTTTTTATATGCAGGCACGAGCCTTTATAGGTATTCACAACACAGTATTACTTCTATTTAATTATTTACATAGGGCCGAAACGGGGATTTTTTTTAGCATGTTTACAACATTTTTTTTGGTACCACCCACCCTTTTATTTTATAGACACCTTTCTTTTATATGATTTTTCATACCCTAACATTAGATTTTGCTTTCTTCATTCGCACAGGATGTTCGAATATAAATTGAATATAAAAGTAGTATAACAAATCGGGTATGGGCTACCTCGGGACTTTTCCTTATCGCATCGGCTTTGCTACGCTCATGCTACCTACTTCCGACTCGCTTCGCTCGTCCTCGGATAGTAAATACATTCGTTTCATTCCCAACGGTGACCTATCTAGGGACTGACCACGCTCGATGCTGCTTAACTCATAAAATCGTGAATATACTTATTGTATTGAAATGATACGGTGTATTTATTTATTACGTAAAGGTATACACTTGTACTTAATTTCAACTCAATTAGATTATTTATCAATTTTTTAAAAAACTTACACAAGTCATTTAATAAAATTAAACTAATGCTGATAATGAGATAAAACCTGGGACATATGTTAATCTCATATACATGTGTGCCAAATCTTAATTCGATCTCAACATTTTTTCGCGTGTTATTAATTTTCAAAATTTTGCTGAGTCATGTCGCGGTCATAAAAAAGCTACTATTCGAATAGCACAGCTAAAAGACGTACCCAAGTCATTTATTAGAATATGAACTAATGTCGGTAATGAAATGAAACTTAGCACTTTTATTAGTCTTATACATATATGTGTGCTAGTTCTCAAATGATACATGTTTTGCTTGCCAAGCGTGATGGCGGTAAGAAAGCACCGCAAGTCTCTGGTAAATATTTTATATTATATTCTTCGGAATTTTAATTAAAGGTCAGAGTGAGTTCAGGCTCTGTCAGTGCCTGATGAGTTAGACGTAACGAAACAAAATGGGACATGACATTATGTCGAGCCATCGATGATGACGAATATCGAATGAAACATTTCTCAGATGTAGCATTGCATTTTGCATATTTTATTCCCTAGGTTACTTTCTAGGTCCGTTTGCACGGTTACCTAATTAATATCTATGTAGTAATTGTGTTTTTAGAACGCATATTGATTAAGTTTTTAAATCATTAAGAAGATTTCATGACGCATATTAGAAACATATTCTTGATTAAATAATCTGTACAATTTCTTTCTGTAATCAAATAATCCCTAACATATATGCTTTCAATATTTGCCGATTACCTTTAATGGATATCCTATTTTTTATATATATATATATATATATTATATATATATATATATATATATATATTATATATATATATATATATATATATATATATATATATATGTATGTATGTATGTATGTTATGTATGTATATATATATATATATATATATATATATATATATTATATATATATATATATATGTATTGTATGTATGTATGTATGTATGTATGTATGTATATATATATATATATATATATATATATATATATATATATATATAATATATATATATACTAAACCGAAGAAAACAATTAATAGGATTTGATTTTCGTATTTCCAAAACAAATTGCCTCGTAGGTTAATTGCGGAATCGTGTTCCCTTTTACTAGTTGTTGCGTAAGCATTGTACGCATCTTTAAGTTAAAAATTATAAAGTATGACTCAATAATTCTCATTACGCTCTATGGTCTTAAAAACTAATCATAATTTTAAAAGTAAAGAACAGTAGCGATTCATTTTTAGTAAAAATTACAAAGGATTAAATTAAAATCTGAAAATGAGAGGGAAATTGAGTTTTTAAGGTGAAGATTGTCGTAAACCACATGATGTTGAGATGAATGGCTGGTTGACTGATTGAAAGGAAGGTGGATTAAATCCAATTAAATCCTGTTAATTAGTGAGAAAGCGTTTACTGAATTGCATTCTAAAAGAAAAAATATGTCTCATCCGAGATTTTCCGATGTAAAGATTCCTGTTTCAATTTATCTCAAGGACCGTTCAGAAATATTCAAAAGGAGTTTTTTTTACAAAAAGAGAAGGAAATATCTTAATATTTCGATAGATCACTCACGAAAGAAATGACTTTAATAAGAGCTGCTGCCTTTTCTGGCGAAAAAGGATAAAAGTAGCTGATGGAGGTGGGATTCAAGTACCGCACTTCGATTCTATCCATAATTACTTGTGCAGTGTTGCGGGTCCCGTCCCTCTCAACCCACCCCCAGTCCCAAGGAGAAAGACCTCCTTTTCAAATATCTTAATTGAATCGGTGTGTCGTTTAAATGCTCCGACGCGTAGCCTTTCTAAATTAAATACTAACGTCACGTTGTGATCGATACATTTTATTCGAGGGCATTCACTTGCACGAATATCCCCCCCTAAGCCACATTCATCTCGAGCTCTTTGTCAACAACTCCTTGCTTAACAATATACGAAGGATATTAAAATGCTTTTCCATTTGCCACATTAAGGATGATAGAATTCTTTATTTGCTTGGTACAGTATTTATAACAGGCTTTCGCTTATTTCTAGGTCTTAAATTTCTGTCGAAAATCAACATTGTGAGAGTTAAATAATACCATTGACAACGCTAGAAATATTTGACTTTAAGCATTAATATTGACATAGAATTTAAAATAGGTAATTGATAATTGATTTAGATCAATAAAGATTTTCACTCATCATTATGTCGCACTTTGATTTGCTTAAATTTATCGCAGCTTTGTAAGAAGAAGAGTTAAATGAGGGTCATAGTTCCTAAGCTACGACTGCACTATTTCTTCAATATCATTGTTTTTGTTGATGAATTCAACACCCTTGTAGACAGCAAAGTACATTTTTAGACAGCAAAATCGATATAGACTAGCTGACATTTAGGCTTTTAAAGCAGTCTGTACTTAAGACAAAATTATAACTTTAGGTATTGTACCTTTACAAAATTGTATGCCGTTAATCTCATTCTTTGGAATTCGTGAAAACAGAGAGCACAATCAAGATTTTAAATTCAAAACTTCCTGTGTTTATGTTTAACTGAGATAATATACTGTGTAGATCAAGAGTTTTTAGCCCATAAAAGTTTACTGTCTGTCTTCTTTGAACTTTTTAAAATTCGCTCGGGACTAGTTAAATGCTAGATGAAGATCCCCTTTCCCATTCCACCTGCTCGATCACAGGGTTAGTGGGTATAGATGTAGTATGGGTTAGTTTATTTAGCTGTATATGGAGACGCTTCTCTTACTTTCTTATATACTAAGCTTGAAAATTACTACCTACCATTAATCGCCTTCTTTATTATATTTATTTAAGTAATTTATAATTAAATGTAAAAATTTATTTGCTTACTTCCTCGCAGAGGCTCGAGTACTCCACTTGGATACCAATAAGTTTTTTGCTAAACCATAATGAATGATGTTTATCTGTTTGGTAAACAAGAGTTTAGTATGTTTACTTGCTTAATGTATAGAAAAAGTATAAGAGGTGGTAAAGTAATATAAAATTACTCAGGCAAGTTATTCCTAATTCCATCCTAACATAACCTACAAATAAACAACTTTCTTCTTCTTCCTCTCTCAATCTTCCTAACACTTTTACCTCAACCCATCGCGTGGGGGTTTTAAAAAATAGGAAAAAAGAAATATTTTTTCTTATTTATTGTCGGCTTGCCAAGTACTCGGTAGGATCGTTTTCATACCCCCTATTCCTTCGCACATAATTTATTCGTCGGAACAGCGATATTTCCTTGTCTGTATGAGGGAGTCGGTTCGTATTGTATATCTTTAGGATTTGGTAAAGAATATTTTTGCGTCCGCAGTAGTAGAAAAATAGACGAGTGTATTCAATTAGATTAAGTTTGCTTTTTTAGTGCTACTCTATTAAGTTGTTCGGCTGCAGCAAAAAACAATTTACTAAATTTGAAACCACAGTTTTGCTGTAGCTTAAGATTTAGGTTATGCTTGTATATTATCAGTTTTTTACTCTTAGACCTACTAATTCTCTTAGAACTTTTTCTCTATATATATTATCTCTATTGATTTCAGTTCATAGCTAAAAAAGACTTTTTGTTTTTAGCGAATTTTATCAGAAAATTATGGTTGTGAGGTTGTTCGGATAAAGGAAGTGGATAGAGAGGGGAAATCAATTCCGCTTGGCAAATAACTTAAATGTACTGTAGTTTTTTATTAGGTTTTTCGAGGAGCATGGTCGAATTGAACCGGTCAAGACACGGTACCTTCAGTACCACTGAAGGTACTTAAAGAGACTGGATTGAATATTGGTTTCAGAGATAATTTTTAATAGTTTTATTAATACTATCTACGCGTACAGCACCAAACAATACGTCATGCAGTCCTTCATGCCACGCGAATTTCTTTTGGAAACCTTGATTTATAGCTTAACAGCCTATTTTGGTTTTTGTTTTGTTTTACACGTTAAAGTTTAATTAATACCATTTTAACATGTAGGTAAAATTTTCTGGATTTTCAAAGGAAATGCGATAAAACTGTTAACTGTTATCACTGAATACATTTTTAATAAGTGCAAAAACAGCTGATTTAGGAAAAATAGCATAGTAATAGACTACTTATAAAACAAACTGGAGCGTTCCTTGGATAAATACAACCAATTTCGGAGTTGCTTCACTCGTCCTCAGAATATAAAAATCACCAAATGTGACTTGTGTCCAGAATGTTTAGACAATTTTTCGTCATTTATTTACACATTACAACTTTTCCTCATTTATGCCGTAGGTATATAGGAAAAGTATTGTGTTTGCAAAAATATACTAAACCAGGATGTTTCCAAAATTATCCGTTTTAGGCGTTTTTAAGACCTCCTGAGTAGTTTTCTCAAATTTGTCCGTCTATGAGTGTGTGTCTGTTATCATCGTAGCTCCCAGTGTATTTATGCTAGAGAGTTGAAACATTGTACAAAAATCAGTCTATATCAGTCATCGGGCTATTCGGAAAATAATATATTTTATGATTTCATTAACCCTCAATAATGACTCAGAGAAGATTTCGAAAAATTATAAAACGTGAAATTATGTTGCTGATTGAGATTTGGCTTGCATTTAGCCATGTATAAAAGTAACATATGTGCCAAGTTTCATCATATTATAAGCATCATTTCAACTTTATTGAATGGCTTATGTAATTTTTTTTTAAAGTTGAAAATAATCAAATTGAGTTGAAATTCGGTACAACAAGTGTAAACCTGTACGTAATAAATAATTACACTAAGTTTTGTTTCAATAAGACAAGAATATCCATGATTTTTATTGCATCATAATAGTTAAGCAGCATCAAGGATTAGTGCCTGGATGGGTGACCGTAGGGAATGAAACGTATGTATTTACTATTTGAGAACGAGCAAAGCAAGTCCTCAAAACCCGGGTTCAAGGTGCCTCGAACCCGATTTATAAATTTTAATGGATAGTATAATATATCGATAGTTCTAATCTTAATTTTTAAATAATAATTAATTGATTTCACATTAATACGATTATGTTATATTTTAATAACAGACATTTACCTGGAGGGACAAAAACAAGTATGTACAAAACATTAAACATATCTTATGTTTAAAAAAACACAAAAGGAATGATGCCATTAAATTAATAAGTTTGAAAAAAAACTGTACCCAAGTTAAACTTGAATTCATAAGCAAAGGTTGTTTAACTCTTATTATCTTAAATGACGTCACTAAATATTATCAGTATTTTGTAACAGTTTGATAAACTAATGATTAAATAAATTAGAATCAAATAATTGTAGAAGTAGAGTTGAGCTAATAGTAATCACAAGTTTAACTTAACTAATAATACTAAAAATGCATTGCATCAGGAACTCACGTCAGATTCTAATACAAATTGCTAATTTTAAAACTATCTGTCATTTTTAAACTTCTACTCTGCAAGAGGTTTAACGATATGCAACACGATTTTTTCTTTCAAAATTATTTTTTCGTACCATATTGGCTTCGTAAAAAAGATTGGTTGCACTATACCCAAAAACTATACAGCTCTCATATTAATTATAACTTCACCCATACTAAGTATCTTTTACACATACCATACACCCATACTAAAGTATCTTTTATACTTTACACCCATACTAAGTATCTTTTCATCTTTTACATCCATACTAAGTATCTTTTACACCCATACTAAGTATCTTTTACATCCATACTAAGTATCTTTACACCCATACTAAGTACTTTTACACCCATACTAAGAGTATCTTTACACCCATACTAAGTATCTTTTACACCCATACTAAGTATCTTTACACCCATACTATCTTTTACACCCATACTAAGGTATCTTTTACACCATACTAAGTATCTTTACAACCCATACTAAGTATCTTTACATCCATACTAATACACCCATATTAATTATATTTACACCCATACTAAGTATCTTTTACACCCATACTAAGTATCTTTTACACCCATACTAAGTATCTTTTACATCCATACTAAGTATCTTTTACACCCATACTAAGTATCTTACACCCATACTAAGTATTTTACACCCATACTAAGTATTTTTTACAGTATCTTTACATCCATACTAAGTATCTTTTACACCCATACTAAGTATCTTTTACACCCATACTAAGTATCTTTTTACACCCATACTAAGTATCTTTACATCCATACTAGTATCTTTTACACCCATACTAAGTATCTTTTACACCCATACTAAGTATCTTTTACACCCATACTAAGTATCTTTTACATCCATACTAAGTATCTTTTACACCCATACTAAGTATCTTTTACACCCATACTAATTATCTTTTACACCCATACTAAGTAAGTTTACGGCGGTTGTCGTTACACGTCAAACCGTATAATTATTTATGTAAAAAATGAACAAATAATTTTAGAATATTAAATCTAACTTAATAATCAATTAATTTAGCTAAACCAGAAATATAAAAAATCGGGTACAGGGTACCTCGGAACTTTTCCTCATCACATCAGATTCGCTTCGCTCATCATCCCTTCTTCGGACTCGCTTCGCTCGTTCTCGGAATATACCATTAGCCAAATTTATACTCCAACACGTCTTTGAACTCGCTTAACTCGTCTTCAGATAGTAAACACATCCTTTCATTCTTAGCTGTCACCCATACAGCACTGACCATTCTCAATGCTGCTTAACTTTTATGATCCAGCAAACACCATATATATTCTTGTCGTATTAAAACGAAACTAAGAATACGCCTGTTCAGCTCAGGCCTTGGGGCCATCATCAACAGGCTAATCTTTTATGTTTATTGTATACAATGTCAATTAGTTTATAAATAAAGATAATTTAATAAAAAAAAAACTTTGTACACTTATTTATTACCTCAAGGTATACACTTGTACCGAATTTCAACTCAATTGGATTATTTTCCAAATTTTTAAAAAACAGATACAAGTCATTTGCTAAAAATTAAACTAATAATGATAATGAGATGAAACTTAGCAAATATATTAGTGTTATACATGACTACTTGCATGCCAAATCTCAAAATGACCGCAACATTTTTCCGCGTTAAATGAGTTTTCGAAATTTTTGCTGATTCATAATTGCAGGTTACTGAAGTCATAAAAATAAATATATATAATTTTCGGAATAGAACAACTGCAGCTATAAAACTTCGTACAAAATCCCAGTTCCAGATTAATTTGCAAACACAATACTTTTCCTATATACCCACGGTGTAAATAAAAATAGATCAGTATAGCTGTAAACATTTTAGAGACTGTGACCAAAAAGTATGCGATAATATTGTTCATAAAATACAAGAAAAGTCCGTTTAGAGAAATTCACCTTTATATTAATGACGTCATACCTTTACTTCTAAGGACACATCTTCAACACATCTTCAAAGGACACGTGACTCGCAAAGGCAAAGTTAAATGTCTTGCAATGACAGGTTTTTTTTTCGAAAATATCAAACAAAAATATGAAAATAAAAAATGCCAATTAAAAAAAGTGGCGGCGGCATGAGTTCAAAACGTTCGGCAAGTATTCGACTGATCGATTTTTTCATTTTTTACGCACATAACCTCCATTCTTCTTTAATTATCACAACTATTTATATTGATTGTATTCGCTTATTAATATTTTTTTTTAAACTAATTATCTTACTTTTTATTTATTTATTGACCAGTATTTATTTATCATTACCTCAGATTAAATTTTTCTGTGAAATTAAATGCTTCTGATGGATTACTTTACTGTTTACTGTACACTTCACCTGGTTATCTGTCATATTTGGCTTATTAAACCCCCTTAAAGCAAAGTATACTCCCTTATAAGTGCATACTTCTTTATGCACTTTCTAGTGCATAAAGTTTATTCTCTGATATTCATTCAGTGAATTCAACAATTTAGTTGACGTCTTCGGACGACGGAATTGGTGGGAAGATTGAGAATCGATACCGTTCGACTTTCTGATTTCAAAAATTTATTTTGTCAATATATATATATATATATATATATATATATATATATATATATATATATATATATAATATATATATATATATATATAATATATATATATATATATATATATATATATATATATCCTCCCCCCTCTTCACATCCACCTAGATCTCTATACATGCATATATATATATATGCATGCACGGATGTTGCGAAGCTTTTTGTTTGTGGAAATTTAAAAATCATATTACATCGTTAAAATAAAAATAGAAAAACTTGAAATGGTGCTATTTTATCATTGCTCTAATATTTGCTTAATAATTTCTATACCATTGCGGATAAACTCCTTTATGCACTTTCTAGTGCATAAAGTTTATTCATTCAGAGAATTCAACAATTTAGTTGACGCTCTAACAATTTTGCCTTTTAAGGTCACCCGGGAATACATGTAGGTATGCCAGGTTCAAATCTCTGGCAGGCCCTTTGGTCTACACGTTTAATAGCGGCACTCCTGATGTTACTTTCTTTTCAAAATCACTGTAGAACTGGTCCTCAAGAGGTTGAATGAATGTAGGGTGGTCTTTAACATGAAGGCTTGCTGATTGACAAGTTTATAGATGATTGTTTAAGACGCAACCAGCACTAAAGACACATTCAGAAGAATACTTTTTGCTTTTGCTCTAGGACTCTAAAGTAAGACCGGCGAGAGCTCATATTGCTGTATAGCTTAATACTGATCAGAATAACTTCATACTATAAAGCTAGAGTGAGGCAGATAAACTGTTGAAACTATAGATCTATCAAGACTGCTTACTCTAGAAAAGATAACCATGCAGAGAGATTGAAGTAGACTAAAAAAGATGACGATTAAAATGAAAAAGTCAGCAAAATCAGTGTAATAGTTTTGGTAGAGTTATAGGTTAGTTATAGTTATAGTATGCTGTTGTAGGTACGGGCTACCTAGGAAATTTTCCTTATTAGATCAAATTCGCTACGCTCCTCCTCCCTTCTACGTACTTGTTTATCTTATCTTCAGAATATAAAATTTACCACATTTATAGTGCAAGACGTCTTCGCTCGTCTTTAGACAGCATATAAATTAGTTTTATTTCCAGCTGTCACCCATCCAGGCACTGACCTTGCTCGATGTTTATCATTATCCAACAACCGTAGATATATACTTGCCGTATTTAATTTAAACGAAATATACATATTTATTAAATAAAGGTATACACTTGTATCAAATATCAATTTAATTTTATTATTAACGATTTTTCAAAAAAAAAAAAAAAACACTTATAATGAGGTGAAACTTGGCATGAATACATACATACCAAAACTCAAAACGATCAACAAATTTTCCGTGTTTTCCGATCAGAAAAAGTATTCAGATCACTCAATGTTTCCAAAGTGCTGGTTGCTTCTCAAACAAGCATCTATAAATTTGCCAATCAGCAAGCCTTCGTGTTAAAGACCACCCTATATTCATTCAACTTTTTGAGGAACAGCTCTACAGTCATTTCGAGGAAGAAGTAACATCAGGATTGCCGCTATTTAACGTGTAGATATAAATTTTCGACATTTTTGCTGAGTCATTATTGCCGGTTAATGTCATTATAAAAATACTTTCCAGATAGCAGAACTAGACGAACACTATAGAACACATTTTGATTTTTGCACAAATACTCTGGCATAAATACACTGTAAGCTACGACGATGACACATACACAGACGCCATATACACATTGAGTGAAACCCCTTAAAGAGGTGAAAACACCTTAGGACGTCTTAAAAACGCCAAAAACGGATAATTTAGTTGACATCACGTTTTGTGATTTTTAGTGCAGACACAAAAACTTCTCCTGTATCTACGGTATAAATGAGAAAAATCAAAGGGAAAATAATTTAGCTCACTTTCGCATTGGGAATGAGATATTTGTTCCAAACAGGATTCGTTTTAAAAGCCCTAGAGATATATACTAGAGGGGGCATAGCCTATTTAAATACATTTAGACGCCTGAAACATCTTTTTGGGGCTTTCAGGGCTCTGTGTAACCTCATTGAAACCTCCTTTAAGAGTGAGTTAAGGGTATAATTAATAAATTTCTTTCGGTTTCCCGCACATTGTTCGTGTTTTGATTTGTATGCTTAACATTGTCATATAAGTTACTGTAATTTTGTTCTGATTATTTGATTATATTTAAAAGCGAAGGGGGTCAGGTTACTTTTTTGATGTTTTGAAATTTAACCTATAGGGCCCCTCTAGTAATAATATCTCTATGATAAAAGCCATATATACGAGTTGATGCATCGATATCCTTGTATCTATCACAGAATTAAATAAACAATAACGTTTTGTTTACATCCATTAAGCTTAGTGTTAGAAATAACAAAGAATAACAAAAAAATAAAGAAAAACAAAGAAACAGAAACGGCTCATCCATAATCGTTATTGTTTTTGTAAGAATAAAAAAATGTTCCCCTAACCAATGTTTAGAGCCCCTCTTTAGCGACAGTTAATTTTTTCTGCTCGGTCGAACATCCCTTGTACAATAAGCTAATTCTTTTTCTGATAATAAGAATATCGCGTAAGAGCTATCTGGTAATAGCAATATTTACCGTAAACAAGGAATCGTGGCGGAGAAAAGAGCCAAACTTTGGACAGGGGAGCATTAAGATGTACGGATTATGACTATGTTTCCCTTCTTTAATTTGGAATTCTTTTTTTAACATTTTCTTTTGTCTGGATAAAATGTATTAAACCTGTTGTATAAATTATAAAAATATAACTGGAATGGTCTAACACTTATTTATCAAATAAATTAAATGTCATAGTCATGGTATTTATTTCTATCACCAACGTTTTTTCAATACTTAGGTTAAAATTTGTTTGTTGGTGATGATAATTAGTGTTGATATCGCTAGTAAGCATTGGTCACAACTTAAGATAGCCAGTTGTAATACAAAACTTGTATAGTTCTGTAGAAATTAGTGCTGAGTTGTAAGTATTCGGCGTGTTTCAGCAGGTTACTTATCAGATGAGATGCTTGATGGTTTACATGATGGGTGGTAGGGGTTATTAATCAGGTAAAAAATCAGAAGAAGGAAAATACCGTTTAACGCGTTCCTCTTGAACCTGTTCAGGTTACTTTAACTAGCTATCAATTATAATTCAAGAATACAAATTTATAAACACCACAGAATACAGAATTAATATATTGAACAAAACAAGAGGCCTTTGACCACTTGACCACTCTGCGCCTCCCTGTGGGGTCAGTTAATGACGTCACACATATTTTTTAAAGAATAAGGTTGAGGACATTAATGAGGTCGATTTTCGTCCCAAGTTTCGAAGTTTCCCAAGCGTTCGAAAGTTATCGTGTCCAGAAACGTCCTGAAAAATCTCCTTCATACATACATACATACATATATATATATATATATATATATATATATATATATATATATATATATATATATAACAACAGCTATCTCGACCGTAATACGATAGTTGATCACAAATCTCAGGATTCTGTCAAATGATACACCAGCAATTACTTCTTTCCCAATGTTTTGATGTTATTAAAATTTTTAACTAAGGGTTACAACAAAAACAATAACAAAAGATAAATTGAAAGCATATTATATAACATTTATATAACAAGTATATAAATAATAATCTTCATGGTACTAACTTTATAGGCCCTTTCTTACCTTAAAAATTCTCTAGATTTCCATTTGTTGAAGGTTTTTATAACAATACTAAAAACTTCTAAAAAAATTAAACCTATTTACTGAATTAAAAGACAAGGTTCCTCGGCATTTAGAAGCTTTTGTTGTTTATGCAATTAAGTGCGAAGTGATTTATGTTACTTCGGTGAAACATGTAATTTTACGCCGGAAAGAATTTATAAACATAAGTACAGTGCAAGGATGAAAGATGTGAAGATCACTGCATTAGCAGGTCACTGTGTGAGAAGCAACCACATTATGGACAACGACAAGTTTACTTTCGTAACTTGAGTCGAATAAATATAGGCGAAAAACTAAGGAAATGTTGTTCATTAAACAGGATCCTAATTATATGATTTTTCGTAGTGGTATAAATAATCTTAGTTCCTATATCATTTGATACTACCGAGTTTTGCAAAACATGAATAGTTGACACAATATAATTGTGCGAGAGACACCTAGGAAATGTAACAAGCAAATGCAATGCTACATCTGGGAACTGTTCCATCATTCGACATTCGTCATCATTGATGGCTCGACATAATGTCATGTCCCACTCTGTTTCGTTACGTCTAACTCATCAGGGCGCCGACAGAGCCTGAACTCACTCTGACCTTCATGTTTTGCAAAACTCGGTAGTATCAAAATGATATATGTTTTGCTTGCCATGCATGATGGCGGTAAGAGAGCACCGCTCGTCTCTGGTAAGTACTTCACATTATATTCTTCGGAATTAATTGAAGGTCAGAGTGAGTTCAGGCTCTGTCGGCGCCCTGATGAGTTAGACGTAACGAAACAGAGTGGGACATGACATTATGTCGAGCCATCAATGATGACGAATGTCGAATGATGGAACAGTTTCCAGATGTAGCATTGCATTTTGCTTGTTACATTTCCTAGGTGTCTCTCGCACAATTATATTGTGTCAATCTTAGTTCCGTTTATTCTGGTATTATTCATATGAGTAAAACTTTTCTTTTGTGTCCGCCATAAGTTGCTGTTTCATCTATCTCTAAATTTATTAGTGATAAACACGCGCAATGTGTTATAAAAATTCCTGTGTTCACTAAGCGCCCAATGATTTACAGCTGTATTACTTAAAGCGCCAATGATAAAAGTATTCCTGTGTTCACTAAGCGCCCCAATGATTTACAGCTGTATTTACTTAAAGCGCCAATGATTGTTAAAAGTATTCCTGTGTTCACTAAGCGCCCCAATGATTTACAGCTGTATTTTCTAAAAGGTGCCAATGATTGTTAAAAGTATTCCTGTGTTCACTAAGCGCCCCAATGATTTACAGCTGTATTTTCTAAAAGGTGCCAATGATTGATGAATATATACCTGTATTTACTGAACACGCCAATGATTGTTGGAAGTTTAGTCTGGTAGCTGTGACTTATTTTTATTCGTATTATCAAATACGTTTCTTATACTTATTTTTTCAATAATAATAAAGAAAGAAAATGTTAAAGTAACTAAGAAGAGGGAAAGAAATAATGAGTATTAATATCAAACCTACCCACGACTCATTTCTACTGATAACTTTTTCTTAATATTTTTATGCAAGAGGGAGAGAGAGACTGTAATGCGTGTATTAGTACAAGAGAGAGAAAGAAATAAAATAAATAGTAAGGCTCAATGAGAAAGAAAAGAAACACTAATGAAAAGAGTATTAGGCTTGAACAAAAAAAGGGTGCGTGAAAGATTCTAAAAGCAGAGGGTGTTGCTAGGTGGGCTCTCAAGTGTTACCTGCAGTTTTTTAACTTCGTTTAACTTGAAGACAGTCGTGTACTTGTTACTTTAAAAAGTAAAAACTATAACGAGTAAATTTTTAAAAGTCTGATGAAAGTAAAAGTATGTATTGAAAACATAGGCAACACATTCTAGGTGGGGGCAAAGGAAGCTTCAAACTCCCTGGTTTGAAATTAGTCTCCCCCCCCCAAAAAAATCATACTGCCTTCACCTACTAAATTTGACATAAAAATATATAAAGAAAAGATTATTCAAAAATAATCTAATTAATTAGAAAAAATCGTACATTCACAGTGCAATATCAATTTTGCAATTTATATTATTTTTTAATAAATATTATTATACTTTCTCAATAAATAATTTGTTTTTTCTTACTTACATGACAAAATTAAACTATGTTTAAGTTTTTTCTTCTAGTACATATAAGTATATATATATTTTTTATATTAAGAAAGTTACAAACTATTCGATAATCCGATTCTATTAGCAAATTATTTAAAATGACACTTTTTGACAGAATGATGTCATTAAGTCAAATAACGTTGGTTGACAAGATATAATGTGACAAGGCACTAAAGACTAAAACAAACTGATAAAGAATCACAAATCTTGATAGGAAATTTAAACACAACAGCTTAAAGTTCTATAATAACAACACAAACTAATTATTTAGCTATATATTTCACCTAACATTGTAGGCATCTTCAGGAATCACAGGTAAATTTTTTACTAAGTCATAGCTGACTAGACAAACAAAAACTTAAAACTAATATCACTGTGATATTAGTTTTAAGTTTTCGTTTGTCTGTGTAATTATCTAGTTAGCTATGATTTTGTAAAAAAAAAATTACCTGTGATGCCTGAAGATGCCTACAATGTTAGGTGAAATATATAGCTCAATAATTAGTTTTTGTTGTTATAATAGAACTTTAAGCTGTTGTGTTTAAATTTCCTATCAAGATGTGGGAGTTCTATAAAATAAATAGTGCTACAAAAGAGAAATTACTGAATCACAAATCAGCAAACGTAAACACTTATCAGTATCAGCAAAAGTTTTTTTATACTTTACAATTATTGCCTTGGTGAGTAAAAGGGCAATCCTTCTTATTCTTCTTAACACTTCATCTAACTTTATTATAGTCAAAGTAACTATTTCAAAAAATATTCATCACATTACTCATTTTGTGTTTAGATTATTCATAATGACCAGCCAAAGTAATTAATTAATAACTTTGGCCAATCGTTTTAGTCATTATGCCTAAATGACTAGATATTATGCTTAATATCCAACCAATATATATATATATATAATATATATATATATTATATATATATATATATATATATATATATATATATATTATACATATATATATATATATATATAATATATATATATATTAGGTATTGTAATAAACCTGACTCAGTGAGTGCTTTCTGTTTTTCTCTTCGTGTGTTACAAGTATTCCTATTTTTTACCACCTGTTTAGCTTAGTCGTGTTTATATATATATATATATATATATATATATATATATATATATATATATATATATATATATATATATATATAATATATATTCTATTACCTAGCTAATTTCCTTCGTGTAATTGATATTAATATTTTAATTTTGTATATCTTTCTAATAGTATAACGTGAGCTTATTTCTTTATGATTTTTCTTTTATTCATATTTTTCCTGTGTTACTGATAGTCTTTGTAATTTGTTTTTAGTTCGCTTTGAATGATGTTAGCATAAATACAGTTACCAAAACGTCGGCTTTATTTACTGACCAATTACCTGAGTTAAATAATATATATATATATATATATATATATAATATATATATATATATATATATATATATAATATATTATATAATATTATACGTATATGTATATAATATATACAAAGGACCGAAGGTCTCTAACAAATTGCGGCTTGCGGCGAGAGGGATCGGGAAAGATGGGAAACATTATCCCGATTCGTTTACACTGTAGCAAATCAACCAATAACTTATTAGAATAATTGATTTTTAAAACAGAAGATATGGAGCACGATAACCATTTTATTTTACCGTTAAGACCACAGACAGACTGTGCGACTCATATAACGCATACAGCCCTAATAAATGAAGTGAATCGCGATCCTTGATAAAACTACACATTAACGTGTGAATATTGATTCTGTTAGTAAAATTCAAACAAAACTAGCGTTACATTTATTACCTAAATTATAGGAACGAGTGTAACTAATATTTCGTGGTGTTGTTTTTATTTTAATCAACGTAGATGCAAATGTCTTAGAGGGTTCCTTATTAATAACCAGCTGTTTAAAAATAAAAAAAATAAAGAATATAAGGGTGAATAAATTAATCGAAATCGTTATTCCGTCACACTAGATTATTTATCATTTTTTTGTAATCTATATAATCTTTAATAACTTAGAATTAATACTCGAAGTATTAACTCGAATAGAAAGTAATTTTATTTATATATTAGGTGGACATTAGACAATTTCAATTTAAATTTCCTTTAATTTAAAAATCAAAACTCCAAATTTCAACGCAATTGGATTATTTTCCAATTTTTTTTAAACGGCTACACAAGTCATTTGATAAAAAAATAAACTAATGCTGATAATGAGATGAAACTTAAATCACATGTTAGTCTTATGCATGCGGCTTTATGTGTGCCTAATCTCAATCTGATCGTATCATTTTTCTGGGTTTTTATGATTTTTCAAAAACTTTTTCGAAATCTTTATTGCGGATTACCGACGTCGTTAAAAATATTTTTCGGTTAGCTCAACTACACCTATAGACTGATTTTTGAACAAAGTTTCAACTCTAGTATAAATACACTGAGTGATGACAGACAGACAACTTTGTAAAAACCACTTATGAGACCTTTAGAATACCTTAAACATAGAATGCCGGGTATTGTGTTTGCAAACACAATACTTTTTCTATATACCTACGGTGTCAATGAACAAAAGAAACACATTCAGACAGCGAATTTCCTTAGACATGCGTGCGTCCGTGCGTTACTATCCATTTCTTGCTTATGTGTTCGGTTTTTGCTATTTTACTCCATTTTTTTAACTAAAACGCACTAATATATTTTAAAGATGAACATCATCATTATTATTATTATTATTATTATTATTTTAATGATTGGGGTTGGAGTCGAGGATAGACCCCATTTGCACTGCGACTGGAAATCTATTGTAAAATCACCTCAATTGGTCCAGGTCAGAATAATCCTTTTCCCCGGACTAGGTCTAGAATATTTTTGACCAGTGATTTATTGGTAGAGTCAAACTTAAAGAGAGTGCTGCTACCAAAGTTGGAGAACCTTAGAAAGACTAGGGCTTCACATCTCAGAAGTATATGAGAGGCAGTTTCAGATGAACATATACTGAATTTAAAATTAGTACCAATCCTGGTGTTCCAGTGCCAATATTTTAAATAAGAGATGTGTTGCTTAAACACGGGGTTTAGGGTGGTGTAAATGGGTTTAGGGTTCAATCCTATACTAAACTGTTTCTTCTACAGATATCTCCAACTCACCTCCAGATAACCCTAGCCATAGAATAGACTTGAAAACAATTTTTTTCTGATTTTGGAAATTTAGGTTTACTTTTTTTAGCTAATGTACAGAGTGTGAAACGCAAAATTTGTATCCACGTTAAAAAGGAGGTTTTTTTGTACGGTGTACGAAAAAACTTTTCTTCAACAGCTGGGAGTTCATCTATCAGCACAAGGAGCGCATTCTTGTATTAGTTCAGCTATAGTTCCGCTAGATGGCAACACTGTTTTTACAGTATAATTTTCTTTCTATTATATATTTCTTGTATCTTTACTATCAATTTTAAATTTAAATTAATGACATATTAATTTAATAGAAAGTACAATTTAAAATTTTTAGAAGTGATATTAAACAAGTGACACTTAGTTGGTAGCAACTCCACCAGAGTTAAAAAACTTAAGTGAATGAAGCGGTAAAAAAGTGTGTTGTAAATGTTTTTATTATATTCTTTACCTCAGAAAAAAAACATGCACTTCATGGCTGTGAAATATATTTTTAACCTCAGCTCCTTTTACTGTCTTACTTCGCTCGCTAGCTAATATAGTCGCTTCGGTTTAAACAAAAATATTAATTTCACACCCTAGTAGTATAATATACTATTAGTCTGAGAGCTAGACCTGAAAAAATATGACTCATTTTGTACTACTTCAAACCATATTTTTCTGAAAATATACCTTAAAAAACATAGTCTGTCTACCCAGAGTGGAACCCTTCATAAGATTGCGTTTGCTCAAAAATGTTTAAAATGGCACTCATTTCAGTTATCTTAGAATAAGTGGTTCCCTGTGGGTCGTGTGCAAAACATAAAGAGAACATTTTTTAAAGCTCATAAAATTTTCTATCAAACGATTGTTTATTCAACAAAATCAGATGACTACAACCTAAGTTATGGCTTTTTTAAAAACAACAAATAAAATGGTTAATTTTTAATTAATGGTTAATGCGAAATTGGTGAATTTCTTTAAACAAATATTGGCTTTTTTCCTTTTTTTGGACATTTAACAAATGTCATAAATTTATTTGTAATTATCCGATTTTGACGAAAAAACACTCGTTTTATAGAAAATTTTATCAGCTTTAAAAACTGTTCTCTTCATGTTTTGCACCCGACCGACAGGGAACCACTTAATGCAAGAAAACTGGAATTTGTGCGATTTCATAATATTTTAAGCGAGCACATTCATATAACGGGCACCACTCTAAATAGGCAGAATATGCTTTTCCTTCATAATTGAAAGTATGTTTTCAGAAAACTTTGGTTTGAAGTAGTACAAAATGAGTCACACTTTTTAGGCCTGGCTCTTGGACTATATTATCTACAATAAAATTGTAATTTTACCATAAATAAAGTCATTAATTTAACAGCCGTTTACACGTACTGAGGAAAAATAGCGGAATCGAACCACTCTCACTTTTGTCAACCTATCAACCTCATAAACGTCATTTTCTAATGAAAATACGCTAAAAGCACAGCTACTTAGATAGAAGGTTACTTTAAAGTACAAGTTTTCTTAACAAAAGAACCCTCGAGTAAAGTTGACAGACTGACATCGGTTCATTAAGTTCGTGAGCCAAATATAGAATTATGTTGAGTAAGCAGATAAACCGTCTTAGGTTGCTTTTGTGTTTATGAGCTAAATACTTAGAAATTGTATTTCATTGACCTAAATCCAAGGTCGTTAGGTACTCAATGCTTAACACTGGTTAGAAAATAAGATAATGACCCAAAGTTGGATGTATAGCACATGAATCATATAGGAGATTAACATGATAAATTGAAGGAAAGCAATAATCAAACCATGAATAAACTTTTTAAAAACTGCTATTGTAATAAGAAATCGTTATTTCTTGTATTTGAAAAATCAGTGTACTATGTGAAAAATATCAAATGCTGCAATATCAAATCCTAAAACCTACAGCTTAAACATTGTCCTAGAATTTAAAAATAATTTCTACTCTTGGAGTTATATTTGCTAGTATTTTTTGGTAACTATCACCAACTATTCTGGTAATTTTGTAAATACTTTTGGTAAGTTAAATTGGATTATACCTTAATAAAGACTCAGTTATTGGATTATAATCATAAAAGTTACCCAGGTTATGGATAGATCATAAAAAATAATAAATAATCTGGCGCGGTGGTCCGTATGCCGGACAAGGAATGCGTGTTTCCGTGCTAATAATCCATTTCTTGCTTAAGGTTCCGGTTAATGTTTTGTGGCTTGAGCAGTTAGAGAATAATCAAACACTAATTCCAAATAATGGTATGCACCTCCAATTTTAGAGGCATAGTTTTCTAACGAACAGGATAATTCTTAACTCATTTTTCTTGTATTTTTCAAAGGAAATGCGCATACTTTAAAAAATACAGGAAAAATTAGTTATGAGCAGCGTTTGATGCTTAAATTATAAAGAATAACCCGGAACCTTAAGCTTGAAGAAATGGATTGTTTAGCATGGAAACACGCATTACAAAGGAAATTCGCCCGACATGCGGAACACCAAGCCAGAATTTTTAAAACTTAATGTAGACGCATCTAAAATATTCTACCCGGTATAGTCTGTTGTCTTAATCTATTAATTTATCATTATGATATATGCTTCAGTTAAAATAAAAATAGCACTGTAACAAACACGTAAGGTTTCCATTTTTTATGGACTTAAAGTACTTTGCAATTCTAGCGCGACCAAAGTTGATTAAACAGCTTTAGGAGATTAAAAATATGCTTATTTTATGTGGTCTATTGGTTTAGATTATAATGTTAAAACAGGGGTTGGAAAAGTTTGTAAAACAAGCGAAATTCCCCCCCCCCTACAAATCATTGATGAAAATTCACCAAAAAATAAATTTCTTTTGCTTTATAAACTTTTTTGCTTTAACTGTAAATTTGAAACATTTCATTTCATAAAATTTTCAACATAAAATCATGCTTCAATCATGGTTTCTTTTACAGAACAAGAGATAATTTCTATTTCATTTAGGTTTTAGTAACTGAAGATTTTTTTCATTTTATGCCATTTTATAACCGGAAATTTTGTGTATTTCATCTATTACTCCATATTATGGCATGATTTAAAATATTTTAAATTTCATTTTAATTTATTCAATTTATAACGTACTTTCATTGATATCTCATTATTATTTTGCAAAGAAATTATAAAGTTATACTTTAACTGTAGCATGAAAGAAACGTAAAATTCATTCCTGATTCTCTTATCTACCACTAGAATGCACCACTGAGGGTATAATATTAGAAAAATTCTACCCCGATTCAACCCAAGTTTTTCCTTATACTTGTTATAAAATTCTGTTTATTTTATTTTAGTTGTACAACGTTTTGTAATGTTGTTTAAACAGATTGAAATTATATTGCAGTTTTAAATTTACATTATTATAATTGTATGCAATTTCGGTATTTCTTAAGGAAAATAAATTATAACTGAATAAATTAAAATGTAATTAGTAAGAACTTAAAAACTAGAATCTCTACATAAACAAAAGAAACAAAATTCTTATAGCTTACTTTTCCGAAGGAAAAAATAAGACAATGATATTAGTTTATTTTCATACGGAAAGAAGGGAAAAGTGTATAGTATATATATATATATATATATATATATATATATATATATATATATATATATATATATATTATATATATATTATATATATATAAGTATTATTTAACCCTATAGTTTATCATATATGTTTGACGTCATAACCCACAATCATGAAACAGTAAAAAAATCATTAAAAACCGAAAAATTATTGGATCGTATTGGTCCCAGTCTTAATATCATGCAATTCACAAATCTTATCTAAGTAATAACCAATGCAATTATCAAATTGTCATAACAATTTATTCTTAAATCCTATAATATTTCACTTCAATCATAGTATATTACATTATATCCCTTGGGTACTTCTGTCGTTTTGAAATAGTTGATTAAATTCACTCCCAGATTATTGTGCTGTAAAAACGTAAAGATATTTTTATCAATACTATGATATTATTACATACTATTAGTTGTTAGTGTTTATTGCTCTCATAATATTAGTTGTTAGTGTTTAATAAATATTATGCTCCTAATAATATTGTTTTAGTGTTTATTGCTCCTAATAATATTATTAGTGTTTATTGCTCCTAATAATATTAGTTGTTAGTGTTTATTGCTCCTAATAATATTAGTTGTTAGTGTTTATTGCTCCTATAATAATATTAGTTGTTAGTGTTTATTGCTCCAAATAATATTGGTAGAAATTAATATCAATCTTAAAATAATTTTTTTGGATCGATAAAACTGTTAAAGTTAATGATAGTTTTACAAACATGAAGAAAATTATACTTATGAATACATATATCAAAATCATACTTTAGCATATATCTTTACTTATATATATAACAAGTAACTTAACATTTATCTTTACTTTGTCATATACATACTTAAACATATATCATTGATACTACCGAGTTTTGTAAAACATGTATAGTTGAAACAATACATTGTGTCTCTCGCAAGATTATATTTCACTCATAAATAAAAGTTGATAATAATTAACAGTGAAGGGTTTCGCGTTTATTGTCATTAAGAATTAAGTCTTAATGCTGTGGTGACCATGTCAATGTAGATGATAAATCCGACGTTTCGTTTAGGTGCCTCAAGGTGTGAGGCATTTTCAAGGATGTAGGTCATCATGAGTAATAATAATAACACAACTATAATAACACAAGGCTGTACTGGAAGATCAGAAATCCAGTTATGTACTGCATTGTGTTTTCATCCATGATGTCCTGCATCCTTGAAGATATTCCCACAGTGGAAGCAAAATTTCAGATTCATCCGAAATTTATGCGATTGATTATTTAGAAAATTAATGAGAAATTGATGCGATAATCACAAAAAAAACCTAAATCTTTACAATTAATAATGTAAATTTCAATAAATAAGTGATGATAAAAAAATCGGGTTCGGGGTACCAAAAAAATTAGTAGTGGGTTTAACCGTGGGGCTTAGTGGGGTAATCATTATAATAATAATAGGACTTAAAATTCTTTTAATGAGTTGATGAGAGGATTTAATGAGTGGATAATAATCCAAAACCATTAATACTTGTAACCAAGAAATGTTTTTATTAATTGTTTTTTACTGAAATATTTATGCATTTGTTTGATTAAATAAAGGAAATTTTTATTTAAAAAAACTTACATGATATCATTAAGTAAACATTTCAGTACATAAAAAATAATTTAATTTTTTTTTTCATTTGATTGATTAAATAAACATCAACATGATGTTGATTAATAACATCATTAATTTATAGTGAAGAGTAACGGAGCAAACAGCGATCCTTGTGGAATTGCTAATATTAGTTATAGTATCTTATTTTCAATCGAATAACACGTAATGATCATTAGACGAATATTAATTGTTGATTTGCAGCAAAAATGCGATATGAGATAAAAATATTGTTTAAAATGCATGACTAGTTTATGTATTAATTAAGGTACAGAGTTGTGATGGTTAAGTAAGTTTTCAACTAATGTGAATACAAATAGGTTTTTTTCTTCATTATAGAAATGAATGTTAGAGAATTATTATTATAGAAACAATTTAAGTTCTGTCGTAACAGGTTTTTAAAATGAAATCTTTAGATAACAATGATAAGCGTATATCTCTTATCTTGCTTTTTAAAAATAAAAAGAGTGCATCGTTGCCCCCCTAACTTTGGCTCGATGCTGGGGGGGTTGTATAAGGGGGGGCAACATGGCGGAGTCCTGTGAACGGAAAAAAGTGTCGAGGGGTTAGGGGGGGTCGTCCCGATGTATCGATAGATAATACATGAGAATAGAAGCGCATGCTTGGCCGGTGGGCGGGACGAACCCCCAATTCCCAATCAATCGAAGGCGGCGGGTGAAGGAACGGCGCATGCCCAATAACCGGCCGAAGGCCAAGCAGGAAAAAATGCGCGGGGGGCAGAGTGGGACTAGTGGCACGGGAGCCTACAACCCCCTCCTAGGAGCAAGGCTGATAGCTGGACTCGATCGGAGCCACTCCCAATACTTTGCCGATACATAACCAATACATGGGCTCCTCCCCTCTTATAGACTCTGGGTTATACCCCTTTATAGCTTTTATACCTCTCTATCGGTTATCTATCTATACAGTATACCTTACCTTTACCTACCTGACACAACTCCGCTCTACACCCTAACATATTACTTACATCTATGCATTGAAAAAATATTTTACTTTTGTGTAATAATATTAATCTAATGAAATGAATGTATAAACAGTAAAAAGAGAATTAAAGAAATCACATAAAAATGAGAAAAATAAAAAGAAATACAATGTTTTAAGGAAAATCAATATTTATTTCGAGAATAAAAATTAGAATGAAATGAACAAAATGTTTCTCTGGAGAAAAGGAAAAACATATCGTGCTAACATTTTCTGAATGTTTCAGCATCGTGTTATAATGACACTAATTAATTTACTTTTTGTGTCCTCTCTTTGACGTAATACAGATGTATTATAAATTACAATAAATCTAATTGTAGTACAAATAATTACAATGACATTAAAATTTTCTCTCCATGGCACAAGATATTTGTTTATCTTTTGTGGAGCGATAAACCTGATTAATTTTACATATGTATTTTGATGGTTGTCTATAAGGTTATTTTTTTAAAAAAAATAACGTAATAATAACTTTTATTACACTATAATTATCGTTCTCTACATATCATTCCTTAAGTTTTTCTTTAATTATAATATGATTAAATATAATTATAATATTAATTTACCAAAATATTAAAACGAGGAATAATGAATATTTTTTAAAATATAAACAAATAAATAAAAGTAAATAGTGTAATAGATAAAATAAAAGATATAAGGAAAAAAGAAGGATGCGATAAATGACAAGGGTGACAATAAATATGATTACCCAATTTTATTTATAATTTGGTGTTGTATATTGCTGTAATATTTTAATGTTTAAATTTTTAACAAAACTTTCTTATTATATTAAGTAAATGGGGGATAAATTAATAGTTTTATAGACTTATAAATAGTATCTTCTAAGTACTACTTAATGTCTCGCATACTTGAATGAAAAACTTAAAAAATAGTAAGTTGTATAAAGTAAAATAGTAAAAATGAAAAGAAGAAGCATTTAAAAACTCTTACTGGATTTTATAACTGGAGTGAGAAGGAGAGATATGGAAACAAAACAAAGATAGAAAGAGTGGCAAGTTTGCCCCCTTGATACAAAACCTTTATAACTTCACTCTCACTAACGTTTTAAACTTGCTTCTAGTATAACAAGATATTAATATACTAGCTTTTACTATTATTAAACCGTGTTGAATATTTTAAACTTTACTATAAGTAGTATCCCTTTGCAAAACACTAAATATTAGGGATCGGATACTAGACTGTTATTCTAAATTTTATGTATGGAACGTTAATGAAAATAGTTTTATGTTTACTATGACATGGCATGATTCTGTAGGTTGAGAATTACAACCATGGGCTGTAATGTTGATTTCTATTTTAAAAAATAATTTCGTTAATTCAGGATAATTAAGCTAAAATGACCTTTGATAGCATCCATTAAGCACAGACAAAATAGTATCGGACCTACGATTGAACCTTGAAGCACACCTAAAGAAAAAGAGAATCGTTTGCTAGGCATCAAATTGCTCCACAATGTTTTTCCATTGCAAATTCTAAAAAATGAATATATATGTATATAAATACACACACAAATGAATAAATAAATAAATATAAATATAAATATAATATATATTATATATATATATATATATATATAATATATATATATATATTATATATATATATATATATATATATATATATATATATATATATTATATATATATATATATATATATATATATATATATATATATATATATATATAATATATATAATATATTATATATATATATATATATATATATATATATATATATATATATATATATATATACATATATATATACATATATATATACATATATATATATATATATATATATATATATATATATATATATATATATATATATATATATATATTATAGAGTTTTTTACCTTTCTGTTAGGCACACGATAACACTCGAAACCAAACTAGGCATAAGGTAAAATATAGGAGATTACGAGGTTATTTTGTGAAATTTATGAGACGTCATTAAATTTTGAATCTTGAAATGGCTTTAAACAAGGGGACCATTTTTTAAGTCTTTTGAAAAATCCGATACCGGGATATGATCTGAATCGTTTGAGATGTTTTTAAGGGCCCGATGGAGTGAAAGTATTTGGCATTCTTTTCCCAAGACATAGCGCTGCATGAAAATCAAAATCGCCACTGTGTGTGTGAGGTGGGTGGGTCCAATTTTATTAAATACACCCCCGTGTACCCTCGGCTCATTACCGCCATACTTAACCGTAGCAGGTATAAGATTTATGAAAAACCTTTTTCACATAGAACACTAGATGTCTATGTCTTAGTGATTTTCACAAAGTTTTCTATCTGTATGTGTGTGTGTCTGTCTTCATCGTAATTCCCAGAGTATTTATGCTAAAGAAGAAACTTAGTTCAAAAATCTATCTTTTGTTCTTGTTGTGCTATCCGGAAAATATGACGTCGCAATAATGACTCTCTATTATTGAAGATTTTCATTACATAAGAATAAATTTCTTAAACGCGGCGAAATTTGTCGATCTGTTAGAGGTTTAGCACTCATGTAGTTGTATATAAAAGCGACATATGTGCAATTTTTGATCTTATTATAAGCATTAGTTCAAGTATTATCAAATGTCTAGTATAAGTTTTTAAAAAAATTGTAAAAATCTGAAAATCACAAAGTATAGTTCAATTTAACAAAAATATTACAAAGTTGGTACACATCCCCCCCTCTTTACGTAATAAACAAGTATACTAAGTTTTTTTAAATACTGCAAGTATATCTATGGTTTTGAAGGATGATAAAAAATAGACAGCATCGAGAAAGGTCATTGCCAGAATGGGTGACTGCTGGAAATAAAACTAGTTTATTTACTATGTATAAGGAGGACCGATGGAAGTCCGAAGTAAATAGGATGATCGTACAGAAGGAAAAGTTCTGAGGTTCCCCTACCTAATTATTTGTTATTATGAGTTAGTATTTATTATTTTTATGTATAATAATTCTTTAAGACCATTTATCAAGCTCGAGGAGTACTTTTTTAAGAATGCTTTAACATATAATTGTCATATTTAATCACATAAATACAGCCAAACCAAATTTTGGTCGAGTTAAGACACATTTGTCCAATTTGTTGTGAAAATTGTAAATAAGACAGAGGAAACAATTTCTAGGTTTGGCTTCGTCTAACGACCTCTCATACTGACAACGGCTCTGAGCGACACATTGCTATACTTTTTAAATTATTGATATAGACACAATGTAAATTGTGCGTAAGACAAACATCGATAGTATCAAATAATGATATAGATTGAAAATACTTAATATTATTCAGTAGCAGAAACATGGGAAAAGACAAAGAGGGTAATCCCAGCCCCCTTTAGGATTTCCAATCTCCAACAATGTTGAATATTCCACATTTTGTAGGCAAAAGTAAGAAACAAAAATATTATTTTTAAATATTATTACAATTCCCCATGAGTCTGTTTTCAAAATTTTAGTTACTGTTTTACTATTCAATACTCGGCATTTAAAAACTCCCCTTCCTCTTATCGTTTCGGTCATCCCCTCTCTTCCAGAAGTCATCCCAAGTTGAGTGATGAGCTAATACCGTCATATTGTTAATAATAGAGTTGAATTCCGATAATCTATTGATAATTATCAACTGTAATTGATACTTATCAATTACTGATACTTTTAACTGATCAACTACAAGGCCAGGGAGGAATTCCCTTGTAGATGTGTGAATTTCGCCCCGCTCAGAAATGTGTCCTTCCCCCTCACGGGTTTTAGCTGGCCACGGGCCTGTAATCTGTTGCCTGTGAAATCTATTGATCATATTTTTACCTAATCAATGTATCTATTGATCTTTTACCTAATCAATGTATCTATTGATCTTTTACCTAATAAATGCATCTATTGATCATATCTTAATCATATTTTTACCTAATCTATGTATCTATTGATTATATTTAATCATATTTTTACCTAATCTATGTATCAATTGATCATACTTTAATCATATTTTTACCTAATGAATATATCTATTGATCATATTTTAATCATATTTTTACCTAATCAATATATCTATTGATAATATTTCAATCATAAGTTTACCTAATTAATATCTACTGATCATATTTTAAATTTATCTATTAAATCACTTTTTTAACTGATCAATTATTATTTATTGATCATATTTTTAACCGATAAATTTATCTATTGATCATAATTTTAACTATTTTTGTTCCCGATATGGTTTACTAATTTACTACTGATATAATTTTGTTACATCCTGCTGAATTATGATTTAATTAGATCTTAGAAGAGGAAATAAAGAGGAAATAGTTGGATAATGATTATGAGTTAAAAGTTTTTAGAAGTTGCTTTGTTTAGAAGGTTTACCGCCTTCCCCTTCCCACTAAGAGGGGAGCGTAAAGGCCTCGGTTCCCCTAGCTCTCTCATCTCTCCCTTTCTATTTTAGAATGACGGAAGCATCTAGGGCACTAGGTAACTACACCATCACTACAGACACAAATATACCCCACTTCCCTTTTATATAAATAAACAAAACAAAATATAAATAAATTATGTAATGAAAAACGAAAAACAAAAAAAAATTATTTAGACAAAGAAAATAAAATAATAAAAATTAAAATAAACAAAACAGAAGATACAAATCTATAAAGATAATTATAAAATTATAATTTATAACATTATTACATGTATAAAGATAGCGAAAAATTAGGTATGGGGTAACTCAGAACGTTTCCTTATCACATCGAATTTGCTACGGTCATCCTCACTACTTTGGACCCGCTTCGCTCGTCCTTAGTGGATATTCGACATCGAATAATTTAAGTGAAACTGGGTTTCGATTTTTTTGCAAACATGATACGTTTTTTTCTATATACCTACAGTATATATGAGGAAAAGTAAAAATACCGGATGAATAAAAATAAATAAATAATACAAACAGTTTCATAACTGTTATTTTCTGAAGAAAATTTCACTGAAATTAGAAATAAATAAAAAATTATAATAGTGTATATTATAAATAAATAAATAATATATTTATTTATACTAAATTACACTTAAAAAAGAATACAAATTATTACAATATTAAGGAAACCGAATTGCTTATATGGAAGCACAGACTGACTGAGACCGCCAAACATAACATTATATTCTTTGGATTGAAACTATTCAATCACTACCTGACTCGATAACTACTTTAAATAAGAAACCGTTTCTAACAAAATAAAAAATGTCTGGATAATTCCTTTTACTCAATTGATGAATTCTTTTTAATTAAATTTGAATAAATTGGCACAATTGCTTTATTATTTTGTAATTTCTTAGCGTTAATAATTACTGAGATTTAATTTTAAATCCTTTACCCATTTAATTTTTTTTTTTGTAAACTGTTGAAATCATATTTTTTGTAAAAATTATTATTGTAAATTATTATAATTTATTATTGACATGTTGCAATTGTACTTTAAAATTGTACTTAATGCATATAAAATTTATTTATTTTATAATTTATTTATTTCAAATTTGACATGAATTTTTGTGCAAAATAGACTGAACTCTGATAAAATTCAGTTCTTTCATTCATCCTGCAATAATAAAAAAAGTATAATTGTAAATATTTTCTAGCAACCAAAATATCTTAATAATCATTTAAAGGATTAACAAAGTTATTAGTGTATAAAAAATAAATTTTAAGACATAAACTATACAAAAATAACAATTATTGTGCTAATTGTTGCATATTATATTTTTCATCTTCTGAAATAAGAATAACTTCTAAGATTTTATCTTAGAAGAATATTATCAATAATATAATAATAGCCAGTAATACAGTGATGACTGACGTCATTACTATATTACTTTATATTCTCTCATTAGCTTCTTCCTCAGGCTTTATTTGGTTTGTATTACATAATAGTTATTTATGCACCAAGGGAGTAAAAAATGATATTATTTCCCTGAGCAGTTAGTTGGTTCCCAAGACGTAAGCCGAGAGAACCAAAGTATTTAACTCCCGAGGAGAAGCCGATAAGCCGAGTGTGATAACTGCGAGGGGGAAAATAGCATTTTACTCCTAACGTGCAAACAAGATTTTATTTTAATACGTTTTGTTGTATTTTACTTTATTTTTTTTGGGTCGGACCTATAAATTTAGGGGCTGCTGCCTCAAAAAAAAAATTGCTCCAAAAACTTTTTTTGGCCTGAAAAGGATTTTGAGCCTATAAAAATCTTATTTGGTCAGGTATAAATTTTAGGGGTGCCACCCCCGGGAAAATTATAAAAATTGATTGTTCACCTGTATAAATTTAGAGAATATCCGTCCCTTAAAAAATTGATTATATTGGCTCTAATAACCCAAAAAAAATGATAAAAGATAACATTATTGGCCAGAATATAAGATAAAACACTTTCCTCTATCTTGGCTATTATCTATATCTTATATATTAGCTTATATATATATATATTATATATAATATATATATATATATTATATATATATATATATATATTATTATATATATATATTCATATATATTTATCTATATATATATAGGTATATATAGCTATATCTATTTGGCCAGAATATAAGATAAAACACTTTCCTCTATCTTAGCAAAAAGTGCTTAACCACGAGGCCTACTTGGTAGCTGATCTATCATAATTAAATCCGTCATTTCGTAATTGCAAACAATGTCAATAAGCTTTTTAACAAATAGTGCAAAGAGCGTGAACTGAAATGCGTCATCCAAAAGCTTGAGAAACATGCGTCTTAAAACACGTTTAATACCTTTTAATTTAATCTTAAATAAAGCATGTGTTAAATCACTCATTGTAGAACATAATCATAATATTATAATCTAAAAAAAACTTAAAGCTTGCGTGTATAAACAATGTACTTACCACATTTTGTTAATATCATAAATAATATAATAATTAACATAATAACAAACTTAACCGTATCATTTTTTTCGTTTTCTAATTTTAAATATGTGAATTAGAAGTTATGTGGCTTTTTTATATTCATTTTACTGAAGTTTTGATAAAAACTTGCTCTATGCGTAATAACGCTGATAACTGATAACACATTTACATTTTATATCAAAGAATATTAAAATGAGTCTGAAATAGAAATATAATTTATTTTAAATTTATAATAAAAATATTTGTTGTTAATTGTCAAGACGGAAATTTTGGCATAAACGTTACATTTCTGTTTAATTCTTTAGCGGGTTCCCTTTAGGAAAAATCTCTGATGAGTTGGGCAGCATGGCGGGAGTTGTTAAAATCTGTTTTAGAGGTCTCTTATCGCGGAAAATGTAAATATATATATATTATATATATATATATATATATATATATATATATATATATATATATATATATATATAATATTATATTATATTTATATATTATATATATAAACGATGGAATATATATATATATTCGATGGGACCAGGGCAGCCCTTCATACGCTAACTCTTCATGGGTAGAATTGAGACCCTCTTCCTTCAATCCCAATCCCTTCAACCTCTTCTATGGCGTCGTTTTATCGACGAATATTTTTCCTATGGCCTCATGGCCTTCCTGCCCTTGAGAAATTTATATCTGATCTAAACTCCTTTTCCTCACTCCGCTTCACCTCAGAATACTCCCTAACCCATGTACGTTCCTTGATGTGGATGTCTATATCCAGGGTGACAGACTGGAGACGGCAGTTCACATCAAACCCACTAACCTCCAACAGTACCTACATTTAACAGTTGCCATCCCCATTCCAGAAAAAAATCCATCCCATTTTCCCTTGGTCTCAGAGGAAACAGGATCTGTTCCAATGAAGCCTTCCTTGACCGGTACATTGTCTCCTTAAAGACCTCTCTCCTTTCCCGAGGATATCCCTCCCACATAGTTAATGCCCAAGTCACTGCATCTCTTCATCCTAGACCTCCTCGCCCTCTTGCTCCTCCCGCTTTTTACCTCTTCACTACCTACTATCCTGGCCTTAGAATCCTTAATACCTTCCTTAAAGACGGTTTCGCCACTCTATCCTCAAACCCTACCACAGCCGACCTCCTACCCAAACCTCCTTCAGTAACCTTTAAAAGACCCCCTAACCTTCGCAACCTCCTAGTTAATACCAAACCTCCTTCTCCGCCGGCACAACCTCATCCTCGAGGTTCCCATCCCTGCAATAGAAGGCGCTGCTTAACCTGTCCCTTGATGAACCCCTCTCCTACCTTCACCAGTCCCTCCACTAATGTTACTACCAAATCCCTTCTTCCTCTAACTGTACTTCTAGAAACGTGGTATATTGCCTTGAGTGTCGGCGATGTGATTGTTTCTACGTAGGGGAGACTTCAACTCCTTTAAACCTACGCATTAACAATCATAGAAACTCATGCTTGGACTTGAGGAGTGATCTACCCGTTTCAGTACATGCTCGTTCCCATCAAAACATCCTCTTTAATGACCTCTACCAAGCTCGCGTTCTTAAAAAACTTCCTGAAGACACTTCTACTCCTATCCGCCGTAATTGGGAAATTGCCCATCAGCTTGTCCTCAAATCCCGACTCCCCCTGGCATCAACAAACAGTAGTGTCTATCTTTTTTTTTATTTTATTTTTATTTTATTAATTTATTATTTATTTATTTATTTATTTATTTTTATTTTTATTATTTAATTATTTATTTATTTTGTTTAATATCATTATTATTTCCTTATTTATTTATATTTTATTTAATATCATTATTATTTCCTTATTTATTTATATTTTTATTTTAAATTTTCCTATTTTTACTTACATAGCCTCCCTTTTTATTTTATTCTTCTTATTCCATACGTTTCACCATTTATTTCATTTAGTTATATTTCCTTCTTATATATTTTTTATTCATTTATTTATATTGTTTTCATTTTTATTTTATATATATTTTTATTTCTTTGTATACTCTCTCCTTTTTCACCTCACTCCCTCTTTCAGCTTCTCATTTATATTTTTTAATTTCCCTCTCTCTTTATTTTATTTTTTCCTGTCTTTTTATTTGATATTTCCCTTGTATTTATTTTGTACGAATGATTGATTTTTGAATATGTCTTTATGACGGTACGTGGTGTGAAATTAAGTATGTTGATCGTATAGAGTGTTTTCGAGCAGTCTATTCCTGTACATGTCCGGTACCGTGCTATATAGTATACCTCCTTCCATTGGTCCAACCCCCCTCTCTTAATACCCTCCTAATCCATTTCCTGTAGATCCTATCTCATCTTTACCGTTCAGTCTCTCTTCGTCTGTGGAAGAACTTTAACAGTTCGAAACGTTACGTTTTTATTGTAAGTTTTCTTAATGTTTCTATATCTTTCTTTATAATTAATATATATATATATATTATATATATATATTATATATATATTATTATATATATATATATATATATATGCATGTATATATTGTTATGGCGTTATTTACCTAGTATATAGGCTATCAGCTTTTTTTAAATCAGCAAATTTAAGGGTTTAAACGTTTATCCAAAATAAAATGTCTTTATCTAAGTAATTTGCATTGAATTTACCATTTCTTAGGTGAAATAATCCTAGTAAATAAACGATAAACCTAATATCGAGGAGGAAGTCGTATTAGTTGAATGAAACCGGTCTATATGGAATACACTTAAAGCAAGCGTTTTCAGGTTTGTATTTTGGTACGGGGAATAATTTGTATCGTTATGTAATACACTATAAAACAAATGCTGGTGCAAAGGTCCGCAAATCGAGCAAATTTTTTTTGACATGTGTGCTTTTTTTTACTCAACAATCCATTTATTGCTTTGGTTTTTCGTTTATAGTTTTTAACCTGAACCGTAACATTACTACTTCACGATTTTGTTTCTGATTTTTCAAAGAGAATGCGATGAACGATTTTAAAAGTTTGATTAAACTGATAACTTAATGAGTTTAAATAATGCTTTGCAGTGCCGATTACTGAATGATAACCATAGTTTATTATAACCTATACAATGAGTAAGCACATTTACCTTGAAAAAATGTATAAATTAATTAACAATTACTGTACTGCAGCACAGGTCATGAAGCATATACCAACAAGTTAAACAAAAAATAGATAGTTGATCAGAAGCATGCATCTCAGAAGAAATTTGCCTGCCTTCCTAAAATTTTAAAAATTTATACACCAAATGTTCCATATTTTGTATAAAAATAAGAAATTTCTTCTATTAAAAATGTGAATTTGCTGTATGATTTGAAGAATTGGATACTTTGAGGTTGCGTATACAATAAGTATCACTTAATTATACTTTAAATAGACGCTTTACCTTAATGGTTGGAATAATTCCAATTGTATCACATAATGTATACTATAGTATAATACTATCCAATTCTATTCCAAATATCTAATAACCCAGAAATATGAAACGCTTATAATAAAAATTAAGGTTAACTAATCTATATACCAGGTGCCAGGATGCTTGCATTATTCATTATACTTCTATTTGCCCAAATATGTTTATGAACGGGTTAGCCGAAAGTAATGTTCTGTAATATAAATTAAATTATACACGTCAAACGATAAAATCAAAACCATTGATGGCTATATAGGATCTTGAACAATGTCGATAACAGCCTAAGCCGATTTTCCATAAAACGAAGTGACCACGTTGAGGATAAAAATTGAAAAAAATCCATCACAATCATTTACCAAAAACCAACTGCTCATGTTTGGTACGTATATATATATATATATATATATATATATATAATATATTATATATATATATATATATATATATATATATATATATATATATTTGTGATTAGTGTGTGTACGAGATTGAATTTGTTCTTAGACGTTGCTATGCATTCCATCACACTAACAATGACCCGAAAAGAATTTAATTTGGTTTTAGTGTCTTCGTCAAAGAATAACAATAAACCAAAACAAAAAAAGAAATAAAATCAAGACATTGTTTAAACCGTAAAAATATTTAATAAAATAATACTCTCATACATATTATTAATACATTTTCCTCGAACAAAACAGAGGGAATTAACCAAGTCAGACATTTTGATAGTTAGATTATAGATTTTGATATATCCTTGAGGCATTGTCAGGAATTATTTTCCAATGTTCATAGCGTTATGATTACTAATTTTCTATATGGGTAGGTCGATTCCCTATAGAACCCCTCGTTTTTAGGCGAACCTTTCAAAAGGCTTTTTATATACATCTTTTATAATACAAGTTTGAAGTCAAACTGTGCTCCGGGGCAGTGTTTTGATAGACATTCCCATATTCCTAAACCTATCTTTAACTTTTGAATTGTTTCATCTTTTTCTTCCTTTTGTTAATGAACTTTTAATTTTTATTTGATGTTTGTTTTTACTGGAGATTATTTATTTACATATTTACCCCTCACTTATTTATTTTTATTGACTATTTGATCAAGTTTTTTTTCACATATTAACTCTTTATTTCCTTTTCTTTGTAATTTTTGTTGTTTCATATATTGTTTGTCGTTATTAATTATTGTTTAATGTTATTTTTACTATTCCTCATATGCAGAAAGAGTGGGTTAATGCTGAAAATGCGAATTTGGTATTTCACCTGAATTATTTCTGGTGTTTTTAAGACCTCATGGCTTTCACAAAGTTGTCTGTCTGTATTTGTGTGAGTTTGTTTGTGTGTGTCGCTTTTTTGTTATCCAATAGCTCCCATTGTGTTTAAAATCAATTTAAAGATCTTAAAATCAATCTTTAGACCTAGTTGTGCTATCCAGAATATAATTTATCTATGATATCGCATTAACCAGCTATAATAAACGCGGAAACATATTTCGATCAATTTAAAATTTAACACGCATGTAGTCATAAATAAAAACAAAAACATGTACCAAGTTTTATCTCATTATTAATTCTTTTATTCGTCGAATAACACGCATATGTATTTTAAAACATTGTTAAAAATCAGACAAATAATTCCATTGAGTTGAAATTTATGAACAAGTGTATCCCTTAATGTAATAAATAAGTATACTAAGTTTCATTTTAACCAGAGCCGTATATCTACAGGTTTTGTTGAATCACTAATGTTATGCAGCATTTGTCTGGAAGGGTGACCGCTGGGAATAAAACGAATGATAACTGTCTGACGACGAGTTAGGCGAGTTTGAAGACGTATTACTGTATAAATTAGCTGATTTCTATGCTCTGAGGACAAGCATCGCTACTATTTGTTTATTCTGAGGACGAGCGAAGCGAGTCCGAATTAAAACGGATGAGCGTAGCAAATCTGATGTGATAGAGAAAAATTTCCGAGGTGTCCCGTACCCGATTCTTTGAATATGCTTTTATTCACTTATGCATTCATGGTATAATTATCTGTAAGTCATATTTGATTCTTGTTTCGATCTTATTTATGTTCACTTTTAATAATATACTATAAATACTTAGTATATATTCATATTGCATTATTAAAGATCATTGACTTAAGGCAGATGACAGGATACGCAAGACCGGACCTCAAATTATTCCTTTTAATAACACTATCATTTTATAATTTCATATCTAATTGTCTATAGTTTTTAAATACAAAATATTTAAAATATACTAATAAATTAATTGTGTAACTTTTTATACGTGTAGATGTAGTGGAAGTACCTGTAATATTACATTCCTTAAATGAGTTTGTAGGCACACGTCCAGGTAGGCTGTCGGTGTCCGTCCTGTCGCTGTGAGTCCAGTTTTGGAACACCTGCCCTGTTCACACACACTCTAACAGTTGTCACATTATTAGACTAATGTTTTAACACATTATCACCATGACTTGTAACTTTTAACTTCTTATTTTAATTATTGATAAAATATCCTGATTACAGTCTACTGCAGGACATGACGAAACATACGAAGTTATAAGTTACAGTTGAAATTTTGAAATTACTTATAGCCTAATTTCCAATCGAGAGGAAACATTTACTAGCTATAAAGCTCTATAATGAATTTTAGTGTTATTTCAATAAATGGATCCATTTAAATCAATAATTTATTTAATATTATTTAATTAATTATTTTTTTCTGATATTATTTTATTGTAAACCCACTCTTTACAATAAAATGGTTACGTTTAACTTAACTTAAAACGTAACCATCATAAAATGTTAAAAACGTAACCTTTTTTACATATTCAAAAGGATGACGCTGCACCTAACCGTTTGAGTTTTTTAATTTTGCATTAATAGATAGATAAACTTAATTACGATTAATAAATATAATAAATAGGAGTAAGGTATGCTAACGATACAAACGATGTTAAGTTGTTAATGTAGTCAAAGACAAGTTAACTTAATGTAAAAATGTTAAGCATAAGGAGGTAGAAAATGTGGCCCAAAGTATTATTGTCAACGGCAAATAACTTAAGACAGGGTTTAAAAACTTAAGAAACGCACTTTTACTGACTCTTTATTAAAGCGCTAAAATTCAATATTATCTTTCACTAGCAGTTTACTCCAGTCTGTAATAATATTATCTTGGCACCTTTTCCTTTGGTATTTTGATGTATTTAGTAACTAAATAAACCTAGATTTTCTAAAAGAAAAATCTGAATTAATACCTGATTAAGAGCTGACATTGAGGATGTACTATCAATAAGAGAAAAAAATCATCTCGACAATAAGTCCAAAATTTATTTTTATTTTATTTTGCTTTATACTGGGTCTTTACTTTTTTAAATAGGCCTTGGATGATCAAGTTCGTTGTCTCATCATGTTTTTACTTCATAATGTTTACTTATTGATCTTGTGACGTTAAAAAGCCTTATTTGTATCACAAAAAGTTTTAAAAACATTTTATTCCCCTAACAAATTTTAACGCAATCGTAGCAAATCAGTGTACAATAACCTATAGAATGAATTACTTAAAAATAGATTTTTTTAATTGAACAAAATTGAGTTTCTAAGCATGATATCAAACATTTAAAAGAGAGCGATTTATCTAAAAAAATTTTTAGCACCTTCAGGAAATGTCAAGTCTCTAAGTCATTTGTCTCAAATGTCTACCTCATTATAAATTTGTGCCAAAAATCGCTCTCAAAGTTCACTACGCAAACGGTTTTCAAGTGACAACACTTAATTAAATCATTTTTTTGCTTTTGAATGTATTATATTATTTATTTGATTTTAGAATGAAGATATGAGCTTGGAGGATGTATTCTGAATACGTAAGTGACAATTTTACTTATTACGATTTTTAATAATATTTTTTTTTTGTATTTTTTAACAACGTTTTTATTATATTTATACAAGGGTTTTGGGCGTTGACTTTTGCAGCGTTTACTGCTTAATTGCAAATTCACAAAGTCTTATTTATCCGGAAATCTTTATTTACTAATTAAATATTTTTGATTTAGAGGGATTTTCGACCAATAGAAATTTATTGCGTCGGTTTAACTGTACAAGAGACACCTAGGAAATGTAACTAGCAAAATACTATGTTACAATGTTATGCTAAGCTATGTAATGTTAGATGTCTCTCAGACTCAGACAATTATATTCTGTCAACTATTCATGTTTTGTTAAACTCGGTAGTATCAGTGTCGAATGATATATGTTTTGCTTTCCGCAAGCATGATGGCGGCAAGAGAGCTCGTATTTTGTTGATACTTAATGTTCTTCGGAATTTTAAGTAAAGGGCAGAGTTAGTTCAGGCTCTGTCGACGTCCTAATGAGTTAGACGTAACAAAAATGAGTGGAACATGACATTATGTCGAGTCATCAATGATGTCGAGTGATGGAACTCCCAGATGTAGCATACCAGATTTTGCTTGTTACATTTCCTTGCACAATTATATTTTTCAACTATTCATGTTTTGCAAAACTCGGTACTATCAAATGATATAGAAATGATTGATTAAGTAACAAATATTCAGTGATTATGTCAAAATATTCAGGTCAATTTTGGGTGATTTGTGAACCTAAACGATTATTTTATCTATTAATATCGATCAGGTTCAACTCTTCCAGTGCAAGACTTGACAGGCGAAGTATTAGTTTCTCTCAAATACCTTTAAGAACGCTATCGTTGCACGAATCAGTACGTTATACGCATTAGGACTTTGTTATGTACTGTTTGAGATATCAACACTATGCGTACCTCTACAAAGATGTTTCAAATTGTGACAAGGGAACTTCTCATCTCTATTTTCTCACTAACGTGATGGTCTCAACTTATGGTGAATCATTTAAAATATTTGTGTGTAAATAAAGCGACAGATGTGTTACATGAATTGTTTTTACTTAAGTGACTATTGGATCATAACATTTTTAACTTTCATTATCCATAATTAGGTTAATAAGAGAATAAAGTAGTAAGTAGATTTAAATATTGGCAAAAATCAAGTTAGAGGTTATTTTTTGGAACTTTTAGTATTATTACCATGGTTGGGCTTAGAAACACTTTAACATCGAGATTATATAAGTGCATTTACAATAGAATATAGGCATTGTTAGCTTTGGGAAACTTTTGGGTACCCAAAAGTACCCCAATGCATTTCACTACCTAGTGAAATTCATGTTTGATAATTTTAATGACCGTTGTTGAAATGACTAACTAGAAGATATGGATGTCGTAGAAATAGTTTTTTGAACAGCACAGATAGTTTTGTTGACTATTATATTTTATAAATATTTTTTGTAGAAAATAAAATGAAATTCAATATTTAAGAGGAAAAAAGGGGTAAGTAGAGTGAGGGGAGATGGGAAGAGGATTTGTTGAATATAGTTAGAAGAGAGTTTTTTGAAGAGGCTCTGCGAGTTAATGATTTGATTAAGGAAGAACACAGGGTGAATGGAATAGCTATTGTAGCACCAACACGAGGTAGAAGAAAAGATCAGGGGGGCTATGTGTGTCGAGAAAAATCGAACAAGGTGTTGTAAGCGAAGGGGTGGTATACGCCCAGCCCTAGGCAACTCGAGTCTCCAAAAATCTCTCAAACTTCTCTATAGCTTGGAGAGAACTTGAAACCCAACACAAAAAAAAGAAATATCTTGTTCACTTTCACAAGTTGAAACATCTAGCATTTTAGCTAAACAAACTTTTTCCTATGATAACACAAATTAACTGATTTAATTTATGCATTACAGTATTGTATTTAGTATGTATTAGTTTGTGATGTTAGTGTATACCAATTTATATTATTTCATTACGAACCAAAGAATGTATACAATACTTCTAGTTATTTTTACCAAATTCTTTAATAGCTGCAAGAGACAAATCCGTCCATTTTCTTTAGCAAACTCTTGTTTTCATTTTAATTATGTAGGTTGAACCACTGGTATAATAGGTTTGGTTGCATAAACTATAGTTTATTCTAATAAAGCAAGAGATATAGCTTGTAGAAATGACAGTGTAAAATCTTAAAAAATAAAAATAGTCTATCCTAGAAAAGTCTATTATATTACATTTGGTCCTACTATCCCTTTCTTCATATCGCCTCATTATATAGGATACACACAGCTATTTATTTAATTTATATCTATTTACATATCTATCTCTAGGCATCATTTATATCTATGAACATATCTACTTCCTTGCATCCATACCAGTGTTGTTAAATGCTATAGAACCACGAAAACTTTTATAGTTAATTAATACACATTCATAGTTTATAGTTACCGAAAGTTTAAGGGCTTATTAAAATAGCAGCTACCGTCATTATTTGCTAGATAAAGTCACATTTTTGGCATTAAGTAAATCGATTAAAAAGGGATTTGATCTATAAGACAGCGCTTTAAGTTAGCGTATTGACAGAAAATGTATTTCTTTCGTCATAGTTCCTAACCTGTGGCCCTCGTAAAAGGTATAAAATTACTCCTAACTTTTTATATTCTCTTAGGTCCCTATCGGTTTGCGGCTTCCAAGGCGGAAAACACTTTGTATATAATTGTTATTGAAAAAGCACAAAGAACAACAAATGTTCATATGTCGTGTAGTTTGAAGATATTGGCTGGAAATGCCCTTTGTAAATGCTCTTTTCTTTTAACCAAATGTCGAATTAGAAGGTCAAGCTTCCCTCTTCTTTTTGTCATCCGATTATATTCAGCAAGGGTCACAAGTTTTCTGTCCATAAAAAACAAGGGGAGTATAAGTCGATTTCTTTCTGTTTATTTCTACTCCTTTTATACATAACTCTATTGGCACGATGTATAGGTTTAACATATAAGTATAATGAAATAAACATAAAAATAAATAAATGACCGTTTTAGGGACTTCCGGTTTATTAGGGTGTTCACCCTACGGGAACAACCTCAGATGGGTTGCATCTACTATACTCTACGAACTATTTTAAGTTGGCGACATCTTCTTATTGCAAAATACTATTAATTTAAGCTGACAGCAAAGCCCGGACTGCAAACCTAAACCTCCGGTGCCAAAATCGAGTGCATATACGGTCATGGTAACTAATCACCTAATTATCACGGCACCTAATTCGACAAAAACATGTCGAATCAGGCTTAAAGGGTATGGTTATATTTGAAATAATCTCGATAAATTGATTATCAAGATATAAATTCTTTATGTATATTGAATTTTAAGATGGAGAAAACATAATCGGGGTTGATATATGATATGCCAACCAGCCAATGGCTATTAGAAAATGGACATAAAAAGAAAATTGTTCATAAATTAGTCCAATTATTGTTGTATCCTTTGGTACTAGGTGTGAGTAAATCATTTAGGATCTAATGAGCTACTCTACAAGGCGATACTAAATACTTCTTTCCAAGCTCACCATTAAAGTTTTACAATTATTCTGGATTTCAACCGGGTACACGAATTCCTACTAACTGGATTTTATCTTTATTCGTTTATTTGCATTAATTAAAACGCGACTCCTTTTTGATATCTTGTAATTCCCATTTGATATTCTGAAATTGAAAACGTCGTTCAATTACAGCAATTATGCAACTAAATCTGGGATATTTTTTAATCTCGCAAATTAAAATCCAGGTGACAATTTATAGGTAATTATATTCCAACAGAGTTTAAGGAAGAAAAATAATTATAAATGTAATTCTGGGGGTGTGGGGTCAAATCTTGTTTAACTGATTGTTTTCGATCCGGTGCTTGGAAATATTTCAAGTGGGAGATGGAAAACAAGCTTAAGACATTAACTCCGAACTACCAGAGTGGAAAAATTAAAACAAGTTTAAAGCAAAAATACTTTTAGCCCAGAAATCGTTTTCATTTTCCGAATGAATCCACTATTACCGTGAATTAATTTATTGTTTGCAATTACCTTTAAAATGACTGAAGTACTATTTCTCTATTAATTAGTTAAAGTATGAGCAAAATGTAGCAAGCAAAAATTCAGGAAAATGCTAAGATACTCCATATGTAGATCTCTTTAAGTTTTACCAAAATACAAATTTATTCTACTTTAACATAATGCCTCAATAGATGTTTTCAAAATGTAATAAAACGCCAGTATTTAGAACTAAGAGCTATGACGTATATCATTTGATACTACCGAGTTTTGCAAAATGAATAGTTGACGCAATATAATTGAGCGAGAATCATCAAACCAACTCAAACAAACAAAATGCTATGTGGGAGCTAATCCATTTTTGACGAATACCACATTATGTCATGCATGGCTCGACATAATGTCATGCACCACTCTGTTTAGTTACGTCTAACACATCAGGGCACCGAAAGAGCCTGAAATCACTTTGCCCTGAACTTAAAATTCCGAACATAGTAATTAACGTAGTTAAACCTGGATTTTAGGTTCATTTAAATATATGCTATGTATTGTGAGATTTTTAAATCTTAAATCGAGCTTAGAGATGTAAAAATTTAAGTATTACTTTGTGTTGAAAAGATGTCAGTTTTAGAAACTATATGCAAAATATATTAATAAAACATAACAAACAGTAAATCTAGGTTTTAGGATATATAGATAGCATGATCTTGAAAGAGGATTAGCTAATACTAATATACGTAAGTTTTATATTAGTATTAGGTTTAAAGATTGATTGTATTGGACCAAATATTAGCAATCTTTACACAAGAAACTGGGTGAATAATTTTCACAAATTCTTGTAGCTAAATTATCTATATAGTAAGTATATGTAAGAGACATTGCATTGGAAAGCAAGTTAAAGATTACTCATATTATATTTTATCACTAATAGCAAAAATATAAATTTAATGTTTAAACGTTTAAAAAACATGCTAATGGTGCCTTTAACAAAAAGGTTATTATTTTTTTACTTTACTATTACAAATTGTTAACAATAATACTGATATACGGTGTATACGAGGGTAGGGACCGGTCGAGTTACTTGACTATGGGAAGGCCTAATGGGCAGTGACCACGCAATCTCTCGGTCGGCTGGTGTCTCGAGAGCTTTTGAGAATTCTTCTCCAGTTATTGAAGATGACCAAAGGGTATTTGTCCTTCTGAATATCGACCTGTCGTGCTATCTGAACGTATCCTAACCCTCAACGACGTTTCAAAGAAAAAAATTGGTTTCCATTATATTAGACCCTTTTTGTTAACCCTAACCCTTATGTATTTATTATTCTTTTAAAATGTGTTTTTTTATTCTTTTACTTATTAGCATTATCGAAGTTATTTTTGTTTTGTACCACACAAATAAACCCAATGAAAGGAACAAATCTTGTATTATTTGATACTACCAAGTTTTGTGGTAAGAGGTAACTGTTACGTCACTGCTTCCTATTTTAATATTTCGCATTTAATATGCATTTTAATACGTCGACCCCCGAAAATAATGAATGTCGAATAATATTACAATTTCTATAAGTTGCTTCTTAGATGTTAAACATGGAAACTGATTTTCATTACACTCCCGGGTCCTTCTCCCACTATGCTAGCTAGTTAGTTCTCCCACATCGTTAGTTACCAAAAGAAATGCGCTAAACATTAAAAAGGGCGGCGGTTTTTTCCTTGTTCTCTATATATAGAATCCAATAAAACCAATTGTAATCAGGAACCCAAAATTTACAGAAACTATCTAAAATTACCTGCCAATTTAAAAACTGCAAAACTTTTAACTGCACAGAAATTGTATATTTGAAGTAAGAATCTTAAAACTCTTTATATACATAAATGGCATTTCGTTCCAAGTCTCCAATAGCCGAAAGGTTAAGCCGTCTGCTTAGAGTGGTCTGACCCGGAACCGTTTAGATCTTAATTTAAATTTTAAGTTCGGTTTAGAAAAAGAATGTTACGAGCACTTAAAGTAACAAAATAATTCAAGCCGGACAAATTGTCTTTGAAATGCGTGCTTCTTCGCTCTGCAGTCCATTTCTTGGTTTACTTTACGGTTCACGCTTTTTAACCTAAGCAGTAGCGTTACTACTTCTTACTTAATTTTATTCGATTTTTTCAAAGGGAATGCACTAAAACATAACATGAGCTTAAATAAATGCGAATAATGCCGTGTGTTTCCAATATAGGAATAATGACTATACTTTTATATTTTTTTAAGTTTTATTTTAATGATTTATTTAAACTAGCGACATTGAAGAAAAAAGCTTCTCTTTCATTCCGCCAGCACTTAAACAATACAATTAGTACACAATACGAAGTATCTTACAACTAAACTGACCAATGGGATAACTTACAGGAATTGTATAATCTATGGGATAAATTTGCGCATTTCTTGCTGAAAAATTGAATAAGAAGTAGTAATGCTCCGGCTATATAAGGATATAAAGCATAAATCATAATCTTAAGGAAAAATAGAGTGTACAGTGAAGAAGCACGCTTTTCAAAGGAAATTCGTCTGGCTCGCGGATATCAGACCCACATTTATTTATTGAAATCAGTAACGAATATATACAACTTATATGACCAACACAGCCAACTCTGGTTTATCTTATATTCACTCCTCCTCTTTTTTTAAGTTTATTTATTGAAAACAAGAACGGAATTGAAGATTTAGGTCTTCCGGTGGTGACTGCGTGAATATAGAAGAAGAATCGGACGTTTTACTTCAACTGTAGGACGCATCTTTAGGGATGTAGGACATCATTGATAAAAAACACAATCAGTTCAGTTTTTTAGAGCAATGTGTTTTTTATCCATGAAACGTCGGATTCGTCATCTATATTGACGTGGTCACCACCAAAAAACCTAAATCTTCTTGACAATAACAGTGGAAGCCTACGCAGTTTATTAAGAACGGAACTATAATTCGTATGTCCATCTGAACGAACTCTGGTATTAATATGTATCATTTGATACTACCGAGTTTTGCAAAACCTGAATAGTTGATACAATATCACTGTGCAAGAGACACCTAGGAAATGTAACAAGTAAAATGCAATGCTACATCTGGAAATTTCCATCATGTGACATTCTTTATCATTGATGGCTCAAATTATTTGTATTTGTCGCCATTTTACATAAATTTTAAAAATTTTAGACACTAGATGGTTCTGGAATAACAGAACTTTATATCGCCTGACCCAGGCATAGTTCATGTCTGCAAACTTAACAATTCAGATGTTACGTGTAGAAATAACATTGGTTGACTTAGTTAGATTATCATGATGTTCTTTAATTATTAATTCTGTGACTACTTTATTGACAATTTTAACCTTTTATTTTCACTTTAGTTGTTATGTAATATAAGTAAATCCATAAATTGATCATATCCTTTGTATTTTAGCTTTGTAGACATGAGTATGTCTGGGGTCAGGCGAAAATATAATCATTTATAAAATTTAGCTGTTGTTATTCCCAGTCCCATATAGTGTCTCAAATTTTTACGAATTCTGGTGTGTCTTATATCTAGACCTATCCTTTTTTATGTTCAAATATTGAAAACAAGTACGGGAGTTGGAAAAGAAAAGTAAAAATATGCATTCACAATGATAAAGGCGATTACAAAAAACTTACAAAATATTAGGTACATATTGATATAATTATTATGACTTAATAATTTTGTAAAGACTGGGACGCACCTGCTGGTGAAACCTTGAACGAGCTACTCTGACCGTGAAAACAAGATACCAATAACTATTGAAATTAACTAATAAGTTTATTGATCTATGACCTTGATGTTTGGTGTGTCCAGTGCCGGACAGACAGGACACGCTTGTGAACATCACCTGCTCTTTGTAACCTGCTACTCGTAACCTGCTTCAAGGAAATACCTTATATTTATTAATATTGATAATTAATTACAAGAGGTCCTTTTTAATGTTTGGTGCTTATTAAGATCTATAAGCTTAACAAAGATGTTAAAAGTCCGGAGATGAATATAATGACTAGCTTCGTTTATAATTGTAATTTCAAGTGTTGCCTAAATCAGATTATTCCGCTGTTTCCAACTTCTCAGTTGTTGGAAACAGCGTACTCGTTTCAATAACAAAATGTAAATTAATGACGATAACTAACAAATAACAATAACTAATTAAATAAAAAATTAACCAATAGAAAGAAATACGTGTTTCTGCATAATTTCCATAAAAACAATAATTTTCACAAATTATTGTATTGCAGAAGATTTTATAAAATTTATCAGTTGTATAAATATGACTTATAAATATAAAATTATGCTTAATTCGAATGCCCTGGCGAGACTTACTCAACCCGCCGACTTACCGGCCGCCTGAGCGAGCAGTCGGCCCCTTGGCGAGATGCCGACTTTACTCTATGGGTGGAGGAGGGCTGTCTATATTGAGAAGCTAAAAAGCATTATCGGTTGAAGATATTATCGAAAAAAAATTAATTTATAATTTGGTGACATTCATTTGAGTTTTCATAAAGTTTTATTAACTTCCTAAGAGAGTTAATAAAATTTTGCTCCCTGGGAAAGTCAATTTGATTCCTGAGACAAAAGCCAATGGAACTATATCTTTTAAATCTCTTAAAAGGTATTTATTTAGTTATAATTTATATACTTGCCGAGTAATCATTCAGTTAACTCACGAGACGAAGCCGAGGGAGTTAATTACAGCTCGGGAGCAACTACTTGTTTCTCCCTCGGTAAGTTTTGCCATATAACAAAGTGACCTCGTTGAAGGTAAAAAAAAATAGAGAAGAATCAAATGCCTGAAACAAACTGCACAAGCTAAGTACTTACTGTACATGCTTATAATAATAACATTGACTGCGCAGGTGTTACATTTAGAGGCAAACTTACCTTCAGAGGAAAGGTTTCCTATTGTATGTTATAAACAAATAGTGAAAAATAATGTATTACTTTTCATTATTTATAAAGTATATATACTATATTTTGCTTGTTACCCCCTCGTGTCTTTATATTTTTATTAAAAATTATAAAGGTCGGTCATTAAAACGTTTTATTTGCCTAAACCTAAAGTGTTGAATGTTATGTTGAATTCTTCTTATCCTTGTGACATAACCTACGTTTCGCGCTTTTAGTTATAACCTTGTAAGGGAAGGTTAGTTTGCTTCTATTTTTTCCATCTCATAAGACGTTCATGGGGTCATTAATGACAATAAGTTCCCCAATCGCGTCATCCCTTTTTTATGATACTTGGACATAACAAGCAATCTAATTGCTTTCCCATTAGATTAACATTTAGTTTACTCTTTGAAGTAACATACGGGCGCGCTGTAATTGAATCGTGTTAAATGTCATTAGCACTTATCGTGAAACTCTTGCTTGCTTCAAGTCCTATACTCTATGACGAGCTGTATCAATCCAAAAATGTGTCAATTAATATGATAATGATCTCAGCACCCTGGACGGCAAACATATTATTTAAGGATTGAAGCACGATCGATATCTTGATACGAAGCGACAGATCGATGTTTCAATACGAAGTGTCAGATCGATATTTATACAAAGTGATAGATCCATGTCTTGATACAAAGTGACAGATCGATGTCTCTATACGAAGTGACAGATCGATATTCATACGAAGTGTCAGATCAATGTTTATACAAAGTGGCAGATCGATGACTTGCTACAATATGAGAGATCGAGGTCTCCATGCGAGGTGAGAGATCAATGTCTTTATACGAAGTGTCAGATCGATGTTTATACAAAGTGTCAGATCAATGTCTTAATACAAAATGAAAGATCGATGTCTCGCTAAAAAGTAATAACATCGATGTCTAGATACAAAGTGATAGATTGATGTCTAATACGCCTAACAAGAAGAAATTTTTTGCAGTTTGATTCCTTGCATTTGAATATTTTCATTAATGAGCTGAATATTCTGTGGTCCACAAGGTGAGGAGCTCGCGAAGCTCCTCATTTTATAAAAATTCGAAAAGAGCATGTAATAAAAAATATTTTTTTATCAATATTTTTATTGGCATAAGAACACAAAATTTATTTTGTATAAATCGGAGCCATAATTATTTATTAGTATGGAGACATTGTTTGAATAATGCTGTGGGTTTCTGATTTTGAAACAATGACTGAAATCTTGTGATAGAAATAATACAAAATAACAACTAAAACACAAGGGACTTGATGTTGCCACAATAGACTGTGGCAACGTTGCAGTAAATAAAACTTCTGATAAAGCAATGTCATCTATATCAAAATTGCCAAGATACAACTATAGATCCTATTTTCAATTTTCAATCGACCACACTTACTAGACTTTTATTTTCAAAATATTATTAAACAATTTACTATTTAAATTAATGTAAACATCTCAGAAAAACAATAAAACTAACAATGTGACCTCATTAATCACAACATAAAGAAAGTTTTTTCAAATAATAAAACAATTGTAAGAAGTGTCCAATAACGGACGCCTGGGAGAACAATAGAAGTTTGTCTGAATGAACGTGACATTGGGACCAATACAAACAAACAGTCGGTATCAATTAGGATGACGCATGCGGTCAGATTTTCGTGTAGGTGATGGTGATATATAGATTAAATATACCGTTTGTCTCGTTGCTTCCCTATTACCTATAATTAGGAGGGAGAAGCATTATAATGTGCATAAATGTGACATTCGATTCATCAAATGTTCTCTTTTAGCACCAAGGAAGCCTAAAAACTGACAAATATTGGGGTCTCATGGCGGGAGGTGTTTGTACCTACGTAGAGATGTAAGGATGTATGCGCACTTTTCTTATAAGCACGGTACGGGCCAAATACAGTACACTAGTCTTATAAGTTTTGTACGAGCTAAACACAGTATGGGCCAAATACAGTACACTAGTCTTATAAGCACTGTGCGAGCTAAACACAGTATAAGCCAAACACGGTACACTAGTCTTATAAGCACAGTACGAGCTAAACACAGTACGAGCCAAACAGGATACAGAACAAACAAGGAACAAGCCAAACACTCTATTATCTCATCTAGTATGAATTGAAAAGTAAAGCCTAAGTAGTTCACTCAATTTAGCTTTCGCCCAAACTCATTTTGCTCAAATATTTTATCTAAAGTAAATGCCATGAGTATTTCACTTTTAATATGTAAAATTTCTATTTTGGGCTACTAGAATTAACCGTGTCACATAACTAATAGTTTGATAATTCTGGTAGTATTCATCCATTGAAGAAATTGATGCTACTACAGGTTTGTTTGACTCATGAACTGGAGTACACTACTGTACCCTCAAATTTTTCACGTTGGAGTAATCTAGTTAAGTAGAGTAAACTCTGAATTAGATGAAAATAGAAAATGGGTAAAATGTGTAAATAACCTTTCTAGGTTATCTCCTAACCTTCCCAGCCAAACAAAATAAATAATAATAATTTACAATATACCTACAGTTTTTGTTCAATTTATTGTTTAATTAAGTTGCTTTGTTTGAAAATGTGGATACTTTACGGGATCTAAAATGTTTTAGGCTGACTTGTGGGAATATTAGTAAAAAAATCATATTTTGTTTACCTTACTCCCAGATCAAATTATGTATTATTTATTAAACATTTGAGTAAATAATTATTGTTTTATTAAATAATGTGCACAATCTTTAGTAAAAAAATCACAGGGTCTATGGCTTGTTTTAAATAATTTTTGTTCTTAATAAGTTCGTATCAGTTTTCTGTTGAGACTAGTGAATCCGATTTCAGGCGATATAAGGCGTAGTGATCACTACAACAAGAGATCTATTGATTCTTTCTTCTATTGAAGATATTATATTAACAAAACATTGACTAATCGTTAAAATTCCTCATAATAATTTAATACTTTGAACAAAAAGTATGGTGAACAACAATCACTTGAAATTTATCACTGATACTTTATTATAAGCACGAAACATCTTAAAACACAAAAGTTACTACCTTTTTACTCTTGTGTACATTGGAGTCTCGTGCCGAACAAACCTTATGTGATATATCTGACCCATATCAACCTAAAGAAGTGATCAGAATTAGACTTGGCGGTCACCTATCTAAGAACTGATCACACCCTATACTACTTAACTTCCATGCACTATAGCCTTCTAGTCTTAATTAGACCAGCGCTGTTCGTAGCCAAATTTTCAGTTAAAATTGCAAACAAGTTTCCTTTTCTAAAAAACATTATTTATTTTGCTTAGCGACAATTATGTATAAAAATTTATTACTCAAACCGGTTTCGTACATCATCAAAATGTTTTAAAGGTCATAAACTATCTATGTAATTTTATTGCTATGGAGTACTTGAGTTTGAACGAATCGTAATCTTGAAGTCTTCAAGTTTCTTTAAGTATAAATTATTACTTGCTGATTGTGAAGTTCAGCCTAAATTTAACGAGACGTATTCAGATCTGAGTTTTATGAGTTTAACTTAATGCCTTTTAATAATACATTTTTTGCCCCGATCGATCCAAACTTTTTAGATCAGATTTTTCATCTATTTAACTTATTATCCCTTCCAATAATGACATTTTTGGCCTAATTGATTCAGATTGTATTTTAATCAGATGATTTGTTTAACTTAATGCTTAAAATAAAGTCTTTGTCCCAATCAATTCCAAAATTTTCAAATCAGATGTTTCATTAGTTTTAAATTTAGCCTACAAATGACGAATTTTTTGTCATAATCCACATTTTTAGATCAGAGGTTTCATTAGTTTTAATTTATTGCGTTGTTACACAAAAAAATCAATTTTAGTTGTTATATACATTGCAAAATATTTGGTACGGTGCAACTTGAAACTTTTCATCACCAATCAAAATAAGCTACGCTCATCCTTACTTCTTCAGACTCGCTTTAATCGTCCTCTGGCAGAAATAACATCTGTTTTTCCCAGTGTTTTATTTTTCCTTTCTTGGTGCTGTTTAAATTTGGCAATCCAACAAAACCGCAGTTATACTAGCCGCATTAAAATGAAAACTTAGTAATCTTACTTATTACATAAAAGGATTCACTTACTAAATTTTAATTGGATAAATTATAATTCAATTTATATCTACACGTAATTTAATAAGGACTGAACTAATACTTATAATGCGATGAAACATGGCACATTTTTGGTCACATTAAATTTAAATTTTTTGGCGCAAGCTAAGTTTCAAATCGATTAGATTGATTTTGTACCAAGGGCTCTTGACCAATCCGCGGCCACATGTTTGTTGTCCTATATCAGTTCGTCTTATCACTAGTTTATACAAGTGGCATACTGCCAGGATAAGCAAATTTTTAAATGTATTAGTCAAAAAAACGTGTTTACATTATGCTATATATATCAATCTTAGAATAATACTATATATAGAAGGAGCACAGGACCGTAAACACAATGTAATTCCACTGATAACACGAAAGCCGGTTGACTGGTGCAACTAAGTAATGCTGCCAACCTGGCAACAAAACATTATTTTAAATATTTCTCATAAATATCTATTAATGAAGAAAGATCGTAAAGAACAAATATAATAACTTAAAACACCTGCAGAGAATTTAATAAAACTGGTCTTAGATGGCAAAAGGGTGGCGGAATACGAGAATCTACATTTAGTTGACGAGGACTACTATTTGTATATAATTTTAATAAATACGTTAAACTACAATTTAAAATGCTTAAAATATTGTAATGCACCGATATTTATATTAGTATTTTATGAATAATCAATCATTAATTAATAATAGAACATAATAATTCAGCAACCAGAAGTATTGCCAACTTTTTTTTAGAAAATTGTATATTGTTAGGGTGGCAGCATTACTTAGTTGCACCAATGAACCGCCTTTCGTGTTATCAGTAGTGCTCCTTCTATATATAGTATTATTCTAAGATATCAATCAATAACACCGAAAATAACACTGATAATAAAACAAAACTTTTGCTATTGCAGTACCTTATGCTGGACGTTGAATCAATTTTAATTTGGATACTGAATTTTAATATCTAACTAATTTGATGAAAATGGCTTAGCCAAATAGCAGCAGCAAAATTAGTCATTATACAAATATCGACAGCACGTGGTTACCACTATTAAAAAATATTTGGTAAAGGACTTGATCAAATTGTCCTTGATCAAATGTTGATTATTGGTCCTTTGTAAAGGACCTTCATAATTTTTAAAGGACGATGATCAAACTCATTTTTATTATTAATTTAGATTTTTAGATCATCTTCAAACTATTTTTCAAACAAAACAGTTGACATTTGATAACAGCTTATGCTCTCTGCCTTAGTGCAGTAAAAAAGTCTTTGTTTTGTCCAAAACCCTTTAACCTCTTCAGTTTTTAATAACAAAACAAAAAATACACTCTTGTTAAATGTCACTCCATAACGGCAAACCAAATGAAACCATTAATGTAATTTTCTGTTACATACTACCATTTATTAATCACTAAATGTTTTTGATGCAATTTCAAGTTTGAGGTGTTTTTATGTTTCTAAATCTGTAATTTTATTTAATCGTTCTATTTCATCTTCAAGAAAAGAACCTCAAATATTTTTTTATTAGAATGTCTGTGAATATGATTGTCACTACCTAGAAAAATAAACAAAAAGAAGTCAAGAGCTGTTTGGTGCCCTAAAGAGTGATCGGACGTTGTCATCTGGTAGTTTTGAAAATCTCATAATGACGGTCTTTGAAATCCTTTGACTGTCACTAAAGATTTGTTGACAAAGGTTTCTTTGTGTAAAACTATAATTTTTTGTTTGTGAGATTGAAGATGTTGACATGTTTCATTAAGTTAATATCTTTATTTGTAACTAGTGATGTGAGGTATTAAATGCTTGACATTTTTAATATTTGATTTTACTTAAGATTATGGGTAAATAAATATAGATATATACGCGCGCGCGCGACACACACACACACACACACACACCACACACACTCATATATTATATATAATATATATATATATATATATATATATATATTATATATATATATCTGAGTGTGCAAAAAATTAGTTTACGATCCCTTTCTCTCCCCCCATTAACTGTAATCATGCCAAATCCAAGATTCGACCCCAGAAAGTCTGGATTTAGTACTTTTAGGATTCGTATCGACTCTAGACCGGGTTTACTCTCACTAAGGTTCCAGAAACATCGAAACGAAAACCTACTAAAAAATCTTTTCGACCGTATTTGGGTTTTCTAGTTTTTTTGGTTACTTAGAGTAGTCATATCGACTTCAGAGTGGTGTGTTAATGTCAGTGTCATAAAACGCGTAAAGATCGACTTACTTTAATTTTAAAGATTGGTTAAAAAATTGCTGACTGATTAATACACGACAAATACATAATAATTATATATATATTATATTATATATATAATATATATATATATATATATATATATATATAATATTGCAAAACTACATTTCCTGTGAACTTCCGCTATGACGCTATGAATTAATGCACAACTTTAGGTTTCGGGTCCGCCATGTGAGCCTCTTTATTTTTCATAACCATTTTTTTCTGAATAAAGTTTACGAAAATTGTAAGAAGAGCAACGGCCTCTTACTCGGTAATCATTGTTTTAGCGCATAGTTCAAACAATATCTACAGAAATTACAATTTAATTACAATTTATTCTTACCTAAATCGACTACTTGTATGACATTGGTTTATTTTTCAATATAACTTATAAAAAAAATTGTTTGAAAAATAAATGTCCATATATAGAATAGCGCATCAAATTTCATCGACGATTTCCTGCTTTCTTGAAAAACAATATTAACATGTCATTGAAATAGTTTTGAAAAATTGAAAATTTTATAAATAAAATTTATTGATACGGCACTTTTTATTTTTATGTCTAGTTACTAGACAAAAGAATTGACTCTCAGTAATGGAAATTTTCAAGCTTAAATTATTAGTGAAAAAAATTTTGATTTTATCTTTAAATCGTTATATCAATTTATAGGTAATACTTATATTTATGTTTTATTTTCTGTTAGATTTTACTTAACTTAACTTATTGCTTGACATATAAATCTGTCAGACGATGTGATCCGTAAATCTATGTATAGATGTAGGATAAATGGCGCCTAAGGATTGCATTGTTTTGGTAAAATTGCTGAGTGGGTTAGAATATACTATTTTCATTCACTAGATCAAATTCAGTATTCAATTAAATAAATTCAATGATTTATAATACACGCCATATTTGGATTGACAATAAGTTATAATGAATTGTGAACGATTATGTTTCTTTTAGTTTTAATATGTGTATGCATTCAAACATTTATAATACATCAAATAATCGTGTTTTATAGTATGTAATCCTTATTTATGTTATTTGGCCAAAAAAAAAGTTGGTGATGGGCAAGAAAAAAAATTAACAGGATTTAACAACCGAAAGAAAATTTTACTTCCATGTAAACTTGAGGTTTTTTTGCTCCTGAGACGATTAGAGGGGGTAGTTATTGCTAGGAATTCATGGACATTTATTCCTTAGGCGACCCAAAAGAAGGTAGTTATTGTTGAGGAATGATGGTATTTTACTTCTAAGGCGATCCACAGAAGGGTAGTTAGTGTGGAAAGAATTGTATTTTACTTCTAAGGCAAACGGAATAAAAAGAAAGGGAGAGGGGGGAGTTATTGTCAAGAAATAATACTGTTTTACTCCAGAGGAGACCCAAAGGAAGTAGATATTGCTAGGAATTCATGGTGTTTTACTCCTTAGGCGACTCACAGAAGGGTAGTTAGTGGGGAAATAATTGTATTTTATTATTAAGGCCAACCAAACAGAAAGAAAGGGGGGAGAGGAAGAGTTATTGTCGAGAAATAATAGTGTTTTACTCTAGAGGCGACCCAAAGGGGGATGACTACCTACAATAACTACCCCCTTGATAGTTATTGTAGGTAGTCACCTCATTTGCTCAATTTTCTGTTAGAAATTCGCCAAAAGAGCTCTTATGCCGTCTAGAAATAAATTCCATTTCGGCATTATATATAAGTAAGTATAATAAAGGTTTTCCGGTTTGGTGAACTCCACGAATGTTTACAGTCGTTTCGCGCGAACGAGTCAGACGTGTTGATTCCTATCACTACGTCTAAGTACGGACCCTATATTGTTTTTGGAACCACTTAATCATTTGCTATACGTTCTCCAAGCGAATTTTACATGTAAGCATCTCACATTTGTATTCAATACGCTCCGATTCATACACCGTATTAGATCAGTACATCAAATGTATGTCATAACGAACCCCGCTAGAACAAACATCTTAGATTTTACCAAAAACAAATCTTTTATAATGCGATTTATATTATATGTGAACATATAATGCAATTTGGTAACAATAAAATGCAAAATATTTCATATATATTTCAAATTTAAATACTTTAAACTAATTGGTTGAAAAGAAGAAAGCCAAGCCTCTCACTAATGTATATATATATATATATAATATATATATATATATATATTATATATATATATTATATATATATCGATACGAATTAAGAGGTTAAGCAAAATCAATTTCTCCTATACTCCCCCTCACCACTGTAGTCATCCGAACCACATCACATCATAAGCGTCATTTTCTGATGCAAATTTGATAAAAGTGTGATTTCTTTACTTAACAAAGTTCGAGTGAAAAACATAGTTGGTGGATAAAAATTGATGTTATTTAAGTAAAACAATAGTTCGTTAAAATGCTTCAAATACGATTGTTTCTCAATGTTCATACTGCGTATTTGACTGTCCATCACCACTGAATCCATCACCCCTGGTCTTGCAAACGGGATTGGATTCCCTCCGCATAGCTCCTAGAATGAATTTTACTAGTAAATTTAATATCGTCCGCGTATCTAATACGTTTTGTTAAGATAAATATTTAATAAAAATCTAAAAAATAATTTCTCTTTCAATTATAAAATCAAAAACAGTTTTCATTATTTACCATTTTACTGTTGTCTAACATTGTAAACTATTTTAAATTTATTCCTTTAGGAATAAAAATTATAACATAGAAATTGTGGATAAAAATTCTATTTATCTATTACTTTTTCTTATTTATACCAAAGATAAGTATGAAAAGTATTGTGATTGCATTAAAAGTCTGAAATCGGAATTCATCCGTTTCCGGTGTTTTTGAGATTTTATGACTGGTTTTTACAAGGATGTCTGTCTGTATGTGTGTGTCTGTTATCAATGCTGCTCCCAGCGTGTTTATACTAGGTAATTGAAACTTGACATAAAAATCAATCTTTAGGTCTAGTTACACCTGAGTACAATCACTGGTTTTTTTGTGCCAAGCCTCTCAAGCCACTTAAATCTAAACTCTAATACTTGTAACAATCATACATGTTTTATTAATCAATAAAATTGGTTAAAAAAGGTTCGATTTTTCTAAAAATCCGGATTTTTTTTTGTTAGCCGGCAATAATGACTTAGCAAATATTCCGCTTGTACATACAGGCTAGTACATGTACTGTACATTTTGGATTACTAATATTAACTTTGAGCATGGTCAGTACAAGGATGTTGACCGCTGGGAATAAAACGTATGTTGTTACTCCCTGAGGACAAGCGGAAGTCCGAAGACGTACTGCAAAATAAATTTCATGATACCCATTTTCTGAGGACGAGCCCATTGACTCTAAAGTAGTGATGCGAATCCGATATAGCGAAAAAAATTCCGAGGTACCCCGCACCTGAATTTATCCGTCTACATTTGCTTTTTAAACATCTTTAACAATAAAGGAAACAATTATTTGTTAATATTATTTTGCCACATGATTAACAATTGTTAACAATCCTTTATGTATTTAATGTACAAATCATTCAAATTTATATTGTAAATTTTCTATTGTATTTTCTCTATTATTATTAAAATGTTGTCTTGTTTATTCTAGTACACGTACTAATTATTCCAAAAAATATTAAAATATAGTATAATCTAACAATAACATTGCAATTATATTTAAAATAAAAAATGTAATAAATCATGATGAATTAACACAAAATAATTGTGGGAGAAATATCTAGGAAAGTAACAAGTAAAATGATGTGTTACATGTGTCAACAATTCATGTTTTGCAAAACTCAGTAGTATCAAAATATGTATTGAAAAATTAGTTTATTATATATATATATATATATATATTATAGTAGTCGTAGTATTATAGTAACGTCATATATAATATATATATATATATATATATATATATATATATATATATATATATATATATATATATATATATATATATATATAATATATATATATATATATATATATATATATATATATATATATATATATATATATATATGTATGTATGTATGTATGTATGTATATGAAAATACCATACAAATTATCAAAAATTTATTGTCTTTATTAAAAAAGCAAATAAATTTTTAAAACAAGAGGCTTTAAAGATTTGGCTCCTTGGCCGCTTCGTCATTTGGCACCCCCCTGGGGCCACATGAACTATATCCGTTCGTCATATCACTAGTTTATATAAGTGCCATACTGCTATGATATAAGCGAATTTTAATATTTATTGGTCTTAGAACGTGATTTGTTTACATTATGTATAAGTCAATCAATAAAACCTAAACTAATGCTAAAAATATCATTTAACTTTGTGTTTTGTTTACCATACATAGCAGTACATATGTAGAAAACTTCAGCCTGATCTAAATACGTTTTGTAGATTTGTAAGTTTTTCAAATGTTTAGTGGATCAATATTACGGGTTAATGATGTTACACATATTTCATAAACAATAGTGGTGACTTTTGCACGTAGTTTCATTTCGATCCGTTTGGATGTAATCGTGTCACATAGAAACGTCTAGGAACTAAAAGCTCTTACATACTTATATGCATACATCATACATATGTTTATATATTATATATATATATATATATATATTATATATATATATATATATATATATATATATATATATAAAATCAGAGATTCCTCTTCCAAAAATTAACCCCCCCCTCTCAACCACTTTTTCCCTTCCACGAACCTTGTATGCTTATTTTTCTTCGAAAATTCACAAAAAATAATTTATTTAATTTTTTAAAATTCTATTTCGTATCGTATTAGGTTTAAAAGACTTAAATGTAATAGTGTTACTCCTAACATTATACGTTAAAAATAAAGACCTTGGTATTAATACGTCAATACAAAAAAATAAACATAAAACTTATCGAATTTATAATAAGGTGGAGTAGTGGGTGCCCAAGGATTCCATTTCCTGAAGCAATTAGAAGCAACTAATTATCAATTCAATTGCTTACAGATCCGAAACCGTGACTACTAGCGCATGACAATAACTTTGTACCACTAATACACGCATATTATTATACATATAACGCATTATATTAACATTCCGAAAAGTTCGAACATATGCTTCTCACAGTTTTGATGACTTAGATAATTTTTAAAAAAAGAATGTACTTTCTTGCTGATTTATTTTTATTTTATAAAAAAAATATTTCTGTCATATTTTTGAAATCTTTGTAAAAAATTAAAAACATACGAGTTTATAATAGAAGCTAACCCATATTCAGATTCACAATTGTTTTGTTGGATTCTTTTTTAATGTTTTTCAAATACAAATATCGATGTTTTTCCAATATTTTTCAAAAACCAATATCTATGTTTTTCCAATATTTTTCAAAAACCAATATCTATGTTTTTCCAATATTTTTCAAAAACAAATATCGGTGTTTTTCCTGTATTTATTTATTTCTTTAGGTTAAAAATTACGTACGACCCCTCTGTAGCTGGTTACACTATTTTAATTTTATATGCGACCACTTTACGTTTGTTGTGATTATTCGTTCCTCCTGACGGCTTAGGCCATGGAGTTGGCATACAAAAAACCAAAATAGATTAAAAATGTGTATTTTGTTTTTGATAAGTATATTCCACACTCACACCGTAGATATATGTTGTGTATGTATAATACATATACAAGTGTATGTATGTTATGGAGACATACATAAGTATTAATAATATTGCTAATGTTTTACAATTTTGTATTTAATTAACATTGTTTTTAGTAAATACAGCCATTTTTTGATTTGATCTGATTTGTTATTATTGGTGATATTAATTGGAGCTAATATTGAAAACTATAAAATATATAGAAATACATAACTAATACTGAAGAATATAGAATGTATAGAAAGTTATAACCGATATTGATGAATATGGGATATATAACTGATATTGATGAATATAGAATAAATAGAAATATATAACTTATATTGAAGATTATAGAAAATATTAAAATACAAAACTAATATTAGAGAATATAGAATATACAGAACTGTATAACTAATATTGAAGAATATAGAAATATATAACTAATATCGATGAATATAGAATACATATATATGTATGACTAATATTAAAGAATATAGAAATATATAGCTAAGAATATATAGCTTGAAGAATATAGAATACATAGATATGTATAACTAAT
>JACMZG010001893.1:19492855-19740355 GCA_018340805.1 Microvelia longipes | reverse complement strand
TCTGGTTGGACTAGATGAACTAGACTCACTATGGACTAGTCATGTGTGCTGCCATGTACGGAGGGTGTGCTTCCTAGATGATCGGGTGTGTACAAACTCTGGGGTGGATTAGTTGAGAGAGATTTGAGTCGAGGAAACGCTAATACGAACTCTACGGGTTTAAGCATAAAAAAATAAATAATAATAATTATAGCAACAAATGTAATAATTGTAATAATAATAACAACAATAATAATAGCAACAAATGTAAGAATAATTAGAGAAACAGAAATACAGGCTATAAACGGTTACGTTCAATGAAAAAGAAATAGTTGTTTGTAATATCTACAATCTTACCTCTATTAAAGGTAAAACAATAATGACTCTTCTTAGGTAAAGAAATAAATCGAAACTCTGTAATCCATAGCCCGTAATCCATATCGTGGCAACTAGACCAAATAAACAATTTACAATTATAAAAAAACACGGTTTTTACGATAACTTAACTCCAGCAAAGCGTTCAACATCATAAAATCTATCCAAACAAAAAATTAATACCAATCGACTAATCTCAGAGATCGCAAACCATATTTATAGTTAACGCGTGCTGTAAAATGATTAATTTCTTTACTAAGAACATAATTTTATTTTATATACTATTAATTTACATTAAACTAAAAAAACTATTAAAAGATATAATATAGTTTGATACAAAAAGTATCAAATATAACAGAAACTCTCTGGTCCGGAAAAATAAATTCGTTTTGCTTCGGGCTGTTACCATTCCTTTTATAACCAATCGAAATTAAAAATATTAAATAAATAAAGTTCCTTTTTTTAAAAAAACAACAAAAAAATGTTGGTTTTCAGTTTAATTATTGATCTGCGAAAATTAAAACAGGATAGGACTAATAAAATGTATTATTATTATTAAATATAATTATGGTTATATGGTAAAAGGAATTAAGGATTTTTATAGAAAAACGAAGGAAGATAAAGATCGGTAATCTCGCGAGTTCCCCTTATTTTTATGTGTAAATGCATTTTTTTTGTAAATTGAAGTATTTATTAGAGGCGCACTCTCAGACCTGCTTGTGATACGCTTCACCAATTATATAAAACGTTTAAAGCTGTTAATGAAAACAAGTTTTAGATCCCCCCTACTCAGTACAAGCAGAGGATGACCAACAATATAAGCAAATGAAATTATGTTTAAATACCACTCTTACTTAGTGACTTACTTAATAGACTCTTGCAAGCAAAGTCTGAACAACAATTCAAGCTGATAATTATGTTGAAGGCACTAACTAACTCTTAGTTAGTGCAAGCAACGGCTGAACAACAATTCAAGCTGATAATTATGTCCAAGGCACTAACTAACTCTTAGTTAGTGCAAGCAACGGCTGAACAACAATTCAAGCTGATAATTATGTTCAAGGCACTAACTAACTCTTGGTTAGTGCAAGCAACGGCTGAATAACAATTCAAGCCAATAAAATTATGTTATAGACGCAACTCTTAGTTTGAGCAATTAAATGCTGACAAACAATACAAGCAACACACAATTTTATAACCATTAGTCAGTACTTGTGAACATATAATGCAATTTGGTAACAATAAAATGCATAATATTTCATATATATTTCAAAATCTAAATACTTTAAACTAATTTGGTTGAAAAGAAGAAGCCAAGCCTCTCAACTATCTTGTTCTCTTACCCCCTCGTATGTATATATATTATATATATATATATATATATATATATATATATATATATATATATATATATATATATATATATATATATATATATATATAATATATATATATATATATATATATATATATATATATATATATATATATATATATATATATAATATATATATATATATATATATAAATTGCCTCTTTAGAGCTTTGCGCAACATCACGGATAACCTCTGTGAGACCCACCTGAGGTGGTAGTGGCATCCGTTTCATTCATAGTGTAATTTAAAGTTGGCGAAAATGTAATTAAACTATAACCGCATACTGAGTGAATCGTAATGTGGGATGCAAACTTCACAGCTGCTTGGTGTCAAAGGCCGGTGTAACGTAAATACTGACGCTCTAAGGACCTTGACGTTACGAATATATATATAATTATATATATATATATATATATATATATATATATATATATATATATATATTATATATATATATATATATCTTGATTAGTCTTCCTCATTCAGGAAAACGATCTTCCTCTTCCTCTTTCCTCTTCACTGCCTTAACCTCATTAGCTTATTTTTCCTTTGGAAATTCGCTAAAAGAGTTTCATACTCTAATTAATAACAATAAATTAATTTAAATTTCTAATAAAAACTGGATGACGGTTGAGTACGATGCTCCTGAAAAATCTACCATCAGATAAGAGTGAAATAATGTGCGCTTGAAATATTTCACTGCCAAGACAATTCATAATCGCCGACCGTTACAGACAGGATAGTGTGTAGAAAAATATAGAATCAACATAAAAATGAACAAAACCTCTGCTATAAACTAATAAAATTAATAATATAATACAAAAATTATAACATAATATAACATTATACGTATGAACTTTAATTGATGTTAGTATAGTAATTATTAGGTTTTTTCTTTTTTTGGATCTTTTATTAAACGGCTCATTAACTTCAGAATAGAAGTGTTTTAAGAAGTTCGAAGTTTCATGTGTTACATAAACTTATTTATTTTTTAAGAAGTATTATGTTGGATTTAAAATTTGGTAAGCTTGTGGTCGTAATAAATTTATTATAATAGTCATTTTTCACACTGTGCTTTAATTTGCATATTTTATAAAGTTATTATTTAATAGTTAACGTATTTTAAGGAGTCTTATTTTTACTTTTTCTTATTTATACCGCAGGTATATAGGAAAAGTATAGTGTTTACACTGAAAAACGAAACCGAAATCCCAGCAGAGTTATTATCAGGCGTTTTAAGATTTAGTGAGTGGTTTTCACTGTGTTGTCTGCATGTGTGAGTTGGAGATCATGGCAGTGTTATGCTAGGGTTTAAAGTTGGTACGAAAATTCGTCTTTTCGACTACTTTGTTTATCGACTAGTTTTTAGGTCTTTTTACTCCTAAAGGAGACAAAGTCACTTTTCACTCCCTTGGGAGTAAAAAGTCACTTTTCACTCCCTTGGGAGTAAAAAGCCACTTTTCACTCATTTTTTGGAGAGGCATCCTTTAAATTTATAAAGGGAACCGATAAATTTTGTAATACCTTCCCGAGGGCGCCACCCCAAAAATTTATGAGAGGGACCCGACCAAAATAATGTTTATTAGCTCAAAATCCGTATCAGGTTAAAATAAGTTGTTTGGAGCAATATTTTTTTTTAGGGGCGTAACCCTCTAAATATATAAGGGGGACCCGACCCCCCTTATATTCCTTTTATATCCAATAAATAAAAGATTATTGGATCAAGATTCTTTCAGGCAAAAAAGCTGTTTGGAGCAATTTTTTTTTTCTTTTTGGGGTCAAAAGTTTTGACTCTTTTGGCGACCTCCTGAATTAGGGGGGTCCAAACCGAAAAAAACGTAAAATAAAATACAACGAAACGTATGAACATAAGAAAATAACAATAATTAAATTACATTAACGTCTGGATATAACATCTTGTATGCACCTTGGGAGTAATATGCTATTTTTCCCCTCACAATAATCACCTCCTCGGCTTCGCCTCAGGAGTTAATAGTCATAACTCTCTCGGCTTGAAGTATTATTATAAATATCATATTTTGACAACCTGTGTATTCTTTATTGCCAAAAGTATACAAATTTTGTATGAAATGAAATGCCCGTTTTAGGGCCTTTCGGCCCATCAGGTTATTCACCCTGCGGGAACCACCCTTGGTGGGTTGCATCTACTACACTCAAAGAATTAATTAAAGTTGGCGAAATCATTTTAATACAAATACTATTCATAAAATCTTAGAGCATAGCCCGGGCTGCGAACCCCGGACCTCCGGTGCCGAAATCGAACGTCTTTACGATCACGGCCACGGAGGCAGACATACAAATTTTGTATACTTTTGCCAAATCCATACTGCATAGATATTTTCATTTATCATGCTTGATTTAAGTATTTTTTAAGCAAGATTAAATTTATTTGTAGCAAATCTTCATCTTGAAATGGCGCGTATGAGTACGCTGGCGCGTACGTGCTGTTCGTAACGTTTAGAAACGCCAGTAAGTAATCTATACGATAGACTACTTACGATAGACTGTATACGATGGCAAACCATAGTATACAGTCCCAAACTCAATTGAATACAATTTTTTTAGGCACTTCAAAGGTTATGTCATCGAGTTCAGAACTGCAATGTCGTTTTTATGGATAATTAATATTAATAAGTGCCACTTGAATACTAGATGCCTTAAATTAAAGAAAATATCATTTTATATAATTTTATCGTTTATATACCGAAAGGTATATACTGGGTGATACTTGAGGTCTGATACTTGTGTCGTGATGGTCGTAAACCCTTAATTCTTCTTTTTTACTTTTTGTCCTCCGTGACAGCGGCCTTACACACATAGAGATAGCTGTATTGTCTATCTACTGAAATTTTAATTTATTTTTTGCAAGTAAATAACATAAATTTTAAAAAAAGGATCAGTATACATTTTATTTAAAACGTAGCAGTTTATTGAAGGTTATCGGTGCGGAAAGTAACATATCCGTGAGAAGTATTAGTATTGATACAAAATAGATTATTTTCATTTATTATATAATATGAAGAGGAGTTAACAGTAATTAGAATCCTTGATTATGAAGACCTTCAATGAGTTTACAAAACTTCCGTATTCCTGCCAAGAATCTAATTGTTTTTAGATTCATCCTAAATAAAATTCGTTGTAGTTTTGAGGAGTACTCAATTTAATAAATAAGTTTACTCCAAGGAACCTAAATATTTTTTTTTTAATTGTTTTATTTCCAACATTTACAAATAATTCACAACATTATATAAATAAATAATTTCTTATATATGTATTAAACATACCACTTCTTTAGATTAGATGATCCCTTCTATAAATACTTATATATAAGTATTTATAGAAGGGATCATCTAATCTAAAGAAGTGGCATGTTTAATACATATATAAGAAATTATTTATTTATATAATGTTGTGAATTATTTGTTTTTTGTTGAATTATAATTCGCCACTATTAAATTGATACAATGCATACAATTAAATAGTAAATAGATCCAAAGAAAAATAGGGTCACATAAACTAAAGAAGTGCTAAATAAGGTAAGAAACTACAATACCTTCCCGATGTGAAAAATATCAGGTACGGGGTATCTCGAAACTTTTCCTTATCACATCGGATTTACTACTCTTGTCCTCCCTGCTTCGGGCTCGCTTCGCTTGTCCTCAGAATATAATATTCGCCAAATTTACTGCAATACGTCTTCGGACTCGCTTCGTGCGTCTTTAGATTGTAAATACATCCGTTTTATTCCTAGCGGTTACCCGTCCAGGCACTGACCATGCTCGATGCTAATAACTTTTATGATCCAACAAAAATTATAGATATACTTTCTCTATTGAAACGAAACTTGAATTTATTTATTACGTAATGATACTCTATTGTATAGTGAATTTTAAGTCAGTTGGATCATTTTCCAATTTTTTACAATTTTTTAAAAAACGTACACTAGTAAGTAATTTGATAAAATTGCACTCATACGTTTAATGAGATGAAATTTGGTACATATTTTAGTCTTATATATAGCAAGTCTCAAATTGATCGCAACATCTTCCAGCGTTGTATGATTTTTCGAATTTTCGCTAAGTCGTTATTGCGAGTTAATGACGTCATAATTATTTTTCCTAGATAGTACAACTACACTCATTTTCGGGCCAAGATTCAAATTTCTGGCATAAATACACTGGAAGCTACGATGATAAAAGATACAGAGAGACAACGTTGTGAAACCCACTTAGATCTTAAAATCACATGAAACGGATTATCCAGGTGACATTTCAGTACGGATTTTTTTGCAAACACAATACTTTTCCTATATATTTAAAGTATAAATGAGGAAAATTAAAAGAAAAACTGCTTAAACACTACTCCACACACTTGGATATTCATAACACAATTGCATTTTTCTTATCGTTGTGTTATAAACATATCGTGCTAGTATTTAATGTTGCTCTTACAGCGATTGAATGTTTTAAGTTATAAATCCTACAAAAATTCTAAGTAAAGCATAGAGATACTAGAGGGGGCATAGCCTATCTCGATACATTGAAAGACCTGAAACATCGTTTTTGGGCTCTCAGGGGCTCTGTGTAACCTCATTAAAGCCCTCTTCGAGAGTAAGTTAAGGTTATTATAAATCAACTGTTTTCGGCTTTACGCATATTGTTTTGTTTTGATTTGTAATTTTAACGTTCTTCTATATGTGTTACTGTAATTTTGTTCTGTTTATTTGATTAAATTGTATAGCGAAAGAGGTCAGGTTACTTTTTTGATGTTTCAAAATTCAACCAATAGCCCCTCTAGTTATAATATCTCTATTAAGTAAAGTATGTTGGCATTATGTGATTTAGACATTATATATGCACAATAATTGTGATATTGTATGATATAAATATGATAAGCACAATTAAACAAACTTTATAGGCTTCTTCAATTCAACCTAATTGTGCGAGAGATATCTAAGAAATGTAAGCACAGTGTTGTGTTACATCTTGGAATTACATCTATGTTCCATCATTTTACATTTGTCACTATTGATGGCTCGACATAATATCATGTCCTACTGTGCTTCGTTACGTCTAACTCATCTATTGTCATCGGGGCGACGACAGAAACCTAATGACATTATGTCTAGTTATCAATGACAAAAGTCGAATGACAGAATAGTTCTGTGATGAAGCTCGTATCTCTCGCACATATATACTGTTTCATCGATTCAAGTTTTGGAAAACTTGGTAGTATCGAATGATATACACTTCTCCAATACTTGCAACTATTATGTTGTCCGTGTTTTCCAGAAAAACGGTGGCAATATAATTTTGATGTATGCTCTCCTTTCCAATTTAACCTCAAATTACCTTACCAATGTGTTATAAATAAACAAAAATAAAGTTTATTTTTGATCTTACTAGAAGCAGTCTATAAAGGGTTATGAATATAAATTCGAAAAAATTTCCAAAATATTATTTATATTCTTAAAGAACGCTTATGTGAAAATTTTAAAATGTATATAAAAATACATACCTATTTATTACCTATGTAAGTTCCGAGGTACCTCAGAACTTGTCCTCATTACATCGGATTCCCTACGCTCATCCTCCACGTTTCGGACTCGATTCGCTCGTCCTCAAAATTTACAAGTCATTACATTTATACTGCAACACGTCTTCGGACTCGCTTCGCTCGCCCTCAGATAGTAAATATATTCGTTTCATTCCCAGTGGTCACCCATCCAGTCGCTGACCGAACTTGATGCTGCTTAACTTTTATGATCCACAAAAAATCATGAATATACTTGTCTTATTAAAACAAAATTTATTATTCTTATTTATATGTAAAAGTATGTACCCGAACCAAATTTAAATTCAATTTGAATTATTTTCTGATATTTTTAAATTTTTAAAAATTATACAAGTCATTTGATAAAAATTGAATTAATTCTGATGATGAGATGAAACTTGGCTTATATGTTATTCTTACATAGGGCTACATGTGTAGTGTCCACAACTACAGCAGTGGACTGATTTTCGTACAAAGTTTCAACTCTCTAGTATAAATACACTGGGAGCTGCGATGATAAAAGACACACACATACAGAAAGACAATTTTGCGAAAACCACTCCTTAAAAACGCCTGAAACGGATAATTCCGGTTTTTTCCTGGTTTCGGATTTTTTGGCAAACACAGTAAATTTCCTATATACAATTATAAATATATACAAGTATAAATAAGGAAATGTAAAATATCGCATACAATTTTCTGATGAAAATTCGTTAAAAACGAAGATGAGAATATTGTAAACGGGTTTAGCGCATGTATCAGTACATATTCTTACTGTTATACAAAACTCTGGGTTCTGTATAACTTAGGTACAAGATGAGATAGTCCGTTATAGGAGAATGTAGCGAATCGAATGGATCCTGTCACATTCCAACTCGCTTTGTCTGTCTGTTTGACAGAAATCCGAGGTGTTTGTCCGTTTCCCAGCGAAAAACTTCGATCCTAACCCGCCAATTATATCGAGACAAGTGGGATTTTTTTTTTCTGGAATGGTCGGGTATTTCGTGTTCGACAGTTAGTATCTTTGAGAATCCGCGACAAATTGATACAGTTTTTATTATTGGTCAAAACCATTAGATAGTATGACTAAATCTGTCAGACAAGTTAGTATTAAAGATATAGTGTGATATTTTGAGCTCGATTTATCTAAAAGTTTTATATATAAATACACATCTTACAGAGTACAAGGCCCACAAATTCCGCTAAATATAAGGTCCACTTATGGGGCCATAAGCCATTAAAAACTATGATTCTAATCATAAACCCATTATAAGATTACAAGATCCACATTTTGGTACCTTACCCTCACCTTTATGCACCTTAGAAACAAATGTGTGGGCCCATGAACTATTTAAAATACACAATTATAGAGAATACAGATTCCATTTTGGTACCCTTACCCTCACCTTTATGCACCTTAGAACACAAATGTGTGGGCCCATGAACTATTTAAAATACACAATTATAGAGAACACAAGATTCGCATTTTGTACCCCTCACCCTTTATGCACCTTAGAACACAAATGTGGGCCCATGAACTATTTAAAATACACAATTATAGAGAATACAAGATTCACATTTTGGTACCTAAACCCTCATCCTTTATGTACCTTAGAACACAAATATATGGACCCATGAACTATTTAAAATACACACGCTTGGAAAATACAAAATCCGTGTTTTGGAGCTTCCTAACCCTTAACTAAATGTGTTTGTAAAACATCATAATATGGGCCTGTGGGTCATAAAAAAATATATGAGTTTATTTTCGTATAGTAGGTTCCACTTCTGGAGTGGCTGGTATTTTGGTGACTGCATTACAAGACATTATAATAAACTGAGTGAATTTAATAAGACAATCTGTATCAGAAACTTAAATTAGGCACCTCAAATTGTATAAACCTTTGTTTGGGTTTTAATTTTAGTCTTTATAAGACGACACTATATCTTTACGATGTGGTCTAAGTAGTTAATAATACCCTTTTACAAATTCCCTCTGGAAAATCGCTAATCAGGTGGGTCACATGGGAGTTGGTTTTCCTGTGACACTTAATGATGAGGAAAGCACATAGGGATGTTTTTCTTTGGTGAAAGGCTGAAGAATTATCCGGCATGCCTCTCGATAAAAAAACTACATTAATTCGTTGTACAAAATACTTAAGCTCGTACTGCAACCGCGATAAACATGATGTGCTACCGGGGAAGACAAAATCATCACCCCCCCCCCCCAATAAAAGTTCAATTGATGCCCCTTTGGTAAAAAACGCACTCGTCTTATTCAGAATTGGGACTGACTAAGGCGTGATTTCTGTTTTATGAAAGATAGTGGTTCTTAAATATTTTTTGATAATCAGTAAAATTTAAAAATTGCTACTGAGGCTGTACGTATAGTTGGTAGAACCTGGACGCAGGGGTACTTTTTGTTTACGTTTCAGAGTTAGGTCAAAATCCTTGTTGTTATTTATCATTATATAACGTCATTAGTTACAATGACTTTTTTAGTTAAAATGGTTCTAAAGTATATTTCTTTGTGGGTGGTGGAGCCTTGTTATGATGTCCCTATATCGACGATTAAGCCCTAAACTGGTGGGGCTTTATCGTCGCTGCTGAGCTCGTAAGTTTTAAAAAGTTACTGCTCGTAACGTGGATTTATCATTACCATATTATGTAATTTTATCTATGGATTATTCATTATTGTAATTGGCTGGATAAAATTGCTCATCTTATTTTCATGTATAAATAATTGCCATTATTATTTTCTATTGTGATTCAAAATCTAATATAAAAGCTTGTCGTATAATATTATAATTTATATTTTTATATTATGATTTCAATAAATTGAATGGTAAATGGTCAAGGCATTCGTGAGATTTAAAAAAAATAGTAAAACAATAATAAGTAGTTCTGTCAGGTTCATAGGAAATATATAATCGATGTGGGCCGAAAGGAAGGGGGGGTTCCGGTTCACTTCGTTCGAGATAAGCGCTTCCTGAAGCCTTTATCAATGTTCGGCATTTGATGTAAATTGAAACAATACAGAAAGGAAACAAGTGACAAGGCAATTATTTGTGTAAGGTTTTTATGATACGGTTCAATAGAGTTAGCATATGGTGAGTAAAGCAGGTCCGGTTATGAACCATTGGTTCGTACCAAACTGATAGTTTCAACTTGTTATTACGAATCCACTCATCTATTACATATCCTATTGTTTGTTGAATATATTAAACCTTATTTGTATTGGCTTTACCACATTCGTTATATAATCCGCGAATCAGGTTCTTACAAAATCTCTTTGATTTGGATTCTGATCCACTGGTAGGCTCTATCAAAAGCCACATTTTGTCGTGCCTAATACTGATTTGCTCATCGGTTTTTCTTTAAACCCTCATTTTGATTTAGCTAATGGTTAATCACAAAATAGATTTAATACAAAACTTATTTTACAAAAGAAATTTCTGCGTTTTTCTAAAATTTTGAGTGTGCGCGATTAATCATATGAATGTCTCTTCTCTTGATAGGCAGACTATGTTTTTCCTTCATAAGGTATATTTTCAGAAAAATTTGGTTTGAAGTAGTTCAAAATAAGTCACATTTTTAAGACAATAAATTTGTTGGCCATAAAAATTTCATTTTTTAGTTGTAAAAGTCTGGCCTATAAGCCAGACTCATAGTCCTTATCCTGGATTATGGGTGAATATTAATTCATCACATTCCCAGAGTAATTATTACTAATTAAATTAATACCATCATTTTTTCTAAATATAAGAGAGGCAAAATTATTAGAATTCTATTAGTACAAAATATAAAATGCTTTGTAAGCTGCCTTCAGTAATAGGTCCTGCTTTATGTGATAGGCTCTCTCTCTATTTCTCTTTCTATCTCTTTTTTTAGAATTTTCCTAATGCAACAAATTCGACAAAAAAATAGGTTTATAGAAAGTATCTTTATGGTAGTAAGGAGTGCTTCTAAAATTCTAGTTAGCGAACAAAAAATATTCTTTGATCTCAACCTTTTTACAAACGCATTATTTATATTTTTCAACTCCAAAAATGTTTATATAAATAATAATCGAAAAATTAATATCATTTTTTGACAAAATTAAAAAAATAATAATAAAGATATTTCTAAATAGGTATTAAAAAGAACAAAAAAGCGCTATGACACTATTATTATAAAACAACAAGAAAACATAATTTTACGTCGGACGCCGATACGATAATAACACGTTAGCTCGCATCATTTATTAACTTCCAAAAGATTAACGTGCGAGTAAAAACAAATAGGATAAGGCTAAATGAGCCATTACGTATTGGGATCAGCCTCCTACATCAACATACTGTACTCTTGCGACGCAATCCAACGCGACACGCGGAACCGAATATATTAATTTAATATTTAAAATATATATGAATTTCGTGTTATTAATATATTTGAGATATTATAAAACAAATAAAAATAAACAAAAGAGCATAGATGATGGTTTAGACGTGTCAGCCACCCACATGTAGTTGTTCTGGCACAGGTCATATGGAGTTAGAGATCTTATTAATTTTTATTATTATACATTATAATGTGACATAACATTCATTAGTTGAAACGGACATCAATTGTCTGTGTCGAGTTGGATCTAAAGGTTGTATAATTAAGTTTTAAGATTAAAATAATAATATTAATAGGCAATAAAAATGAATTAAAAGGGTGAATTTAAAAGTGGTTTGGTAATATGGACAATAGACTGTCGATCTTTCGGTAAAGTATTGTATCATATCTACTTCTTCATTTTCGAGTTTGCTGCGGTGTAGGAGAATTTATGTAAATTTCGAAAAACATTATAGTGTTTAATAATAAGGATAACAGAGCGTTGATGCTTACGATCAAGTATCTTAGCATCTATTTCTTTACAATTTCGAGTTTGTCATCGTGTAGGAGAATTTTCTATAAAATTCGGAAAGGGTAGTGGTGGTTATTTAATTCAGATAACAGACCTATAATCTTACGGTTATAAGATACAAGATACATGTATCTTAGCTTCTACCTTTATATTTTCGAGTTTGTCATGGTGTAGAATTTCCTAAAAAATTCAAACAAGGCAATAGTGGTTTGTTTATAAGGACACCAGACTGTTGATCTTACGATCAAGCATGTTATTACTTTAATATATACCTCAAATTTGTCGTAACGTAGGAGAATTTTCAAAGAACAGGTAAATTCAAAGACAGAGTTTAATGCTATGCAGTAAGAACCATTCCACAGTTTGAGTTCTGGACTGTGTGACGGTTTAAAATCCGTACATTTAGCGCCCTTCGAAAGGGACTATCAGCCGGTGGCTCCTAACCTGTGCGATGTCAGATACACGTATGACTTTCATAACCCTAAATGATCTGGCTTAGAGCAAAATTTAGGACCCTAATAGTAGCTTATATAAAAAAATATATGTAACTGCTATATGGTGTTAATATGAGAAAAGCTTATTGTTGCAATGGGGCACGGCTTGTTTCTAGTTTAAGCTATAGAAACTTTTAGAAATTCCTTTGGTTTGCATCATAAAGTAAAACACTATATTGGACCTTAATTGCTAGGTGATATCACCTCTCTCTAATCACTGTCACTAACCTACAATTTAATTTGATCGATTTTGCATTCGCTTTTTCTGTACTAATATTTTGTTATAGTATTGAATGGAAATACAAACTAGAAATATTTAATGATAGCTAAGCTAGTTAGTGAGATAAACTCCAAGGTCAATTATTTGGTTGAGTAGGTTTATAACTCCTTCTTATGTTCAATAGAACGTTATACTAAAATATTGAATTATTTCTTAAAACAATTACTTTTTCTGTAAGTAAACTGTAACAGCGTGGTGTGAGTTCTGACTTTATTTCCATTGATGTGAAGCCTTTAATTGAAAAGGAAGATATCATACTCGTCAATCTAGTTATGTAGACACCTGCTGCTACCTGCAATGTATACAATATACCTGCGAGTAGAACTTACTAAATACTAGGCCCATGCACAATATTTAATCACAACATCCATACTTACAACTTCACGACATTTAGTATTACACCCTTATACAATAATACCCTAAATACAAGGCCCATTCGCAATATCCAATCACAGCATGCGGACCCCCGCACTAAAATTATTAAATAATTTTTTGCTTTCTTCATTTTTACCGTAGGTATATTGGAAATGTAACGAGTTAGCATAAACATTGTGATACCGGACTTTTAACTGAATTATTCCGTTTCGTATGTCTTTAAGACCTCCTGACTAGCATTTACTAAGTTGTCTGTCTGTATGTGTGTTTTTTATGTTCTCTCATTAGTAGCGACTCTGTTAAAAGACCGTGTATTATTAGCATATTCCTTATAGATATTTTGTTTTGGATAATATACATAACAGAATGGATAAGTTTTGACCTACCGATCAAGGACGCAACGAGACTCTTATTTCTTATAATTAAAGCAGAAGAACTAATTTAACATGCTTTTATTGACATAATAAAAGCATGTTAGACTTTCAGAGTGAAGAACATAAACTTTATAGGCTTTAATATAATTAATTGTGTGAGAGACACCTAGGAAATGTAACAAGCAAAATTGAACGATACATTGGCAACTGTTCCATCATTCAACATTCGTCATCATTGATGGCTCTACATGATGACATGTCCCACTCTGCTTCGTTACGTCTAACTCATTAGGGCTCCAACAAAGCCATTATTTTATTGAAATTTTATAATCAAAACTTAACTAAACGAACCTCTCCTAATTTTTACAGTTCTTGGTGGCTAAATGTGCCATCAAAACCACATTTAGCATCATACATCTATGTATTATAGTCTAAATTGTCATCAGTGTTATGTATTAACTCTGATGTATTTACTCATTGGTCATGCTATTTTTGGCAAAACTCGGTAGTACTAATTGATTTATGCTTTAAAGATGCTCTTTTTTATTTCGGAACTCTTTGTGTTATTGAATCCATTAGATTTTATCAGCATTTAATATAAAGCATACCAGCAATCAAATCAAAAAGATATAGAATAATCATACTTAGTTTTGTACGTTCTGCTTCAAATCTCTACGCTGCATTAATTAGTTTATTTATTATTAACTTAACTTATCAATTAAAAAAAATTAACTATTTTCCTAGCAAAAATGAAAAGCGGGATTCACCACACGTTATACATTGGAAGGCGTCAAGTGTTCCGCATCACAAGGCAGAGACAAAAAAAGTGTAAAAAGGAACATGTATCGGGTATTAAACACACGGAGTGACCTTCCTCCTAGCTACGATCGTAGTGATCAACAGGTATGATGAGTTATCATGCAACTTTTATTTCAAAGTATAAATACGCTGCACCTGCTCTATTATAACCTCTCCTGTCATTATTGCGTTGACTTAACGATTTCATTATAATTTTTAGTCTGGTAAATGGTTCAGTAGTTGTAACGTATTATAATCTGTTTTATGAAAAATGTGTTTCTCTATGTAAAATCATTTCCATGTTTTGAGTTTTGTTCCCATAGCTTGAAATATGAATATACAAGTTGATGTTTTGTTTTACTTATAGTTTTTATAATGTATTTAGATTTTGTATTTGTTATGTCCAGGTTTTTTATTTCCGTTGTCCAGTTTTATAATCGTTACGTTGGGTAGATCAGTTAACAGTTATGTACTTGTTAATATTACATTAAAAAAAACATTTATCTACTCCTTGCGATTTAAGTTCCACATACAGTCCCGTCAACGCGCACTGTAAATGGCAATTCCCTCTCTAGGGAGTGTAAAGTGCAACAGACAATAGTTAGATATATATTTGCATTGGTTAAATAGGAAATCAAAGCGGGGACGGTGCGAGAAAACTTCTTGTTAGAAAATTGGGATTTGTGCGATTTTCTGATACTTTAAGCGAGCGCATTCATATGCCTATCCACTCTCGGATAGGCAAACTATGCTTTTCCTTCATAATTTAAGGTATATTTTTAGAAAAGTTTGGTTTGAAGTAGTACAAAATTAGTCAAATTTTTAAGGCCTGTCTCTTGGACTATTACGCAAAGTTTCAGTTGCAGCTACTATTAAGAGAAAATATCGATAATGAGTAAACTATTTAACTCGCGCTTAGCATGTAAGGGAACTAGACTCGTTTGTGTGAACATAGTTTACCGCTTCTATCGTAGTTATTTTGATATGAAGATCAATGGATCTGCGTTCCAATTATTTGCAGATGACATGAGTATGTGAGTGTGGTTATAACCATGTAGTAATTTTATGAATGGTAGCTTTGTTGCTCAAAGTAATAATTATGTATCGGTTCAACTGACAAGAGTCAGTTAATAACAACGTTCTGACTGAATCAGTTTATTTGCGGATGACATAATATTTTATAATGATGCATTGCTCTTTTATGAGTTTGGTGATGATGGCGTTGTAAATTTATGTTGTAAACCCATTGGTTCTCAACCGATAACTTGAGAAATCTCCATAGCATTCGCTGAAGCCCTTGTCTTAAACACTGAAGCAATTAAGTTTATCTGCATTTTATACGACAAAAGATATGGAATTATTTAGTTGTGAACTGATTTGTGAAAAATTTTCACTTTAACTTTTCATAACAAAGTTAAAGGGGCGTTTACGAGTGCAATCATTTATTCTTTAAGTATCTTATTACCACCTCCATTGTCTTGGTTTCGCTTATTTCGCCATACAGAAGCAAATTTATATATAAAAACCACAGTCAGTAGACCACTTGATAGAAGTCAAATTTCTCACATGACTGCGCCAGAGAATAAAGCCAAATCCGACACTGAACGTCTCCTAAAATCATTAAGTATCGTGTTTGTTTAATACAATAGATATAAAGAGGATGTTAATGTAATATTATCCGGTATGCCATGTGACACTCGGTATTGACTAACAGTCACACTGACTGACTGACTAGTTTTGCTATTATGTCCTGTAAATTACACCTTTCTTCCCCTTTACTGTTTCTGATCATTCAACTATTACATCTTTGCATCTTATCGAAGCTGTGAAGATGAATACCGCATTGTTGAATGTATTAATGAATTAGGTAATCGTTTCTTAAAGGATCTAAATGTTAAGGAGACAGCTAGCAATATTTTTTTTTCAATTTTTTATTTTTGGTCGGTACTCCCAATATTTATAAGGGGGGACCGATGAAAAAAATATTGCTCAAAATCTGTTTTAGGCTAAAAGAAGTTGTTTGGAGCAATAATAATGTTTTGGATCTTATGGGGGCGGGTCCGGCCCAAAAGCAATTAAAATTCAACAAAACATATGAAAATAATAAAATAAATTAAATAAACTCAACGTCTAGAGATAAAATCTTGTATGCACCTCGTGAGTAAAATGCTATTTGCCCCTAGCAATAGTTACTCCACGATTTCGCTTCGAGAGTTAAATACATCCTTAGACCTAAGGATGTATATGTATTTGTAAGGATCCTTACAAATCCTTAGCCTTCAACTCGGATGTGAGATGCTTTGGTTCCCTTGGTTTCCGCCTGGGGAACCAACTTACTGCTCAGGGAAATACTCTAGCAATGTTTACTTCTTTGGTGCATAAAAAACTAGTATTTTTCACTTAGCGTTATCCACAGATTAATTTATTGATACTTCAATCGGTGATTATCAAATTATTTCATACTTTGTTTCATATAATCAAAAATTACAAAAGAAATATCTTACATCAAGAAACAACAAATGTACACAAAAAATTCGAGGCAAAATACAGCAGTTTGAAAGTAACACAACATTTGTTCAGTAAATAATAGATCCAAAATTTAATATTATATATTTTATACTCAAGTTTTATAAATACAGTGATAAGCTAAACGCCATCTCTTAATAAGAGAACTAAACATTAAAATTCAAAATTATGTTAATAATTCTGTATTACGGAATAATACTAATACATATAATATGTTAATAACATATAATAAACAAAGAAATATACATTTTATGATTTTGGTAAACTCATTATAATACTTTATGGCCGTATCGTAAATATTCACTTCTTATAAATATAATTATTATATTTACTAAAGATTTAAAGAACGAGAACAATTATTCTCCATAATTGAGTTTGATATCGGTAATAAGCTGTTTGGAGTAAATGAATAAATATAATTAGTCTGTAATGAAGTAACAATGGTTATACGAAGACACATAGTATAGAAACAACATTCTACTGAACTCATATTTCTACGCTTGAACCCGTTAGGTCATGACTGAGTTTCTACTCATGGCATTGTACCTAATGTCACTCTACTGATTATCTTAGAGTCTATGCACATACTGCAATAGGGAAGACCTCTGTACTTATGCCCTCTCTTTATAGGACTGCAACCCATGACCATCTTTACAATTTGTCTAGTATATTTTACTCTCATAGTACTCACTAGAGTACCCTGTCAGGTCCAATAAAGCCAAGGATCTTGAATAAAGGGGATGTTGCATTAAGAAACATTTCTATCGCCATGGAAGTTGTATGAGATAGAGAAATAGGAGCAAACTTCCTTGTAACGAACCTTGCCCGTGGTTATTATAAAATAGGTGCCAAACGCAGTTTATAAAGAAAGGTTGTCGACTTTGCTTCTCAATTTTTTTCTGTGCTTCTCGTGATTGTTACATGTGCTTATTTAATTTTAAATTTTGGACTATACTTAGCCACTTCAGTGAGTGATAAATTAATCGTATTTATAACCTTCTCAAGCAATAAACAATGGGAAACCATTGAGAGGTAAGTTTACCTCTCAAAATTTAAGACCTGCGCTGTTATAAGAATTGTAAGCATGCGCAGTTTGTACCAAGCATATGCAGTTGGTTTTTGATGCGTGTTTCGAGTTGAATTCTCTTTATTTTTTGGTTTTCGATGGGATCACTTTTTTGTATGGCAAATCGACTTAGTGCATCATCCTCTTTAGTCAAGATCCATGATTAAAGCCCGACGAGGAGAAACGCCGCAAGCAAACCCAAAGTTAGTGTGCAACCCATTTTTAAAGCTTTGACCTAAAAGTTCTGTGGATCCAAAACTCAACACAGACGCAGTTCTGCGTCTTCCAGAACCGAACACAATTTTGAGAAACACCTATACTAATTGTCGGAAAATCTCCACTTTCACAGTGATCGGTCTGAAGGTTTCGGTATCTTTGCTACTGGTCCAGACTGGTCACGAATGAAGTCCAACCCCGCATTTAGGTCAGAGGAAACCACGTAAAACTTAAGATTGAATTCAAGACCTCCCGAGAGCATGTAGTACAAGTGGAGGTAATTTCACACTCGCTTCGCTATTCGATTAGGTTTAATGTCAGCGATCACCTATCCAGCTACTGACTATACTCGTTGCTGCTAAACAAAAACTGCGGAATTACTACTCGTATAATTAATTATATTTGATTCAGATACGCTCTTACCTAATGGTACCTATTTTTTTATATTTTACTCTATTTTTGATTTATTTTATTTTTATTTATCTATTTTTATTTATTTTATTTTTTAATCTAATTTTTACCTAATTTTATTCTTACTTTTCCTCATTTATAATGTAAGTATACAGAAAGAGTATTGTGTTTGGAAAAAGATCCGAACCCAATAATGACTTAGCAAAAAATTTAAAAAAATCACAAAATGTAAAAAAAAAAATGATACAATCGGATTAAGATTTATATCGCATGTAGCCATGTATAAAACTGACATGACATAAGTGCTAAATTTAATTTCTTTCCAGCATTAGTTCCTTTCATATCAATTGACTTGTGTACGTTTTTTTAAATTAAAAATCGGAAAATAATCTAAATGATTTAAAATTTGCTACAAGTGCATACCTTTTTGTAATAAATAAATACACTAAGATTCTTTTTAATACAACAAGTGTATCCATGATTTACGTTGGAGCCTGACAGTTAAGCAGCATTGGGCTTGGTCAGTGCCTGGATGGCACCATGCCACGCCATAGGGTGACCTATGGGAATGAAACTGACGTATTTAATATCTGATGACGAGTGAAGCGAGTCTGAAGCAAGGAGGACGAGCGTTGCGAATTCGATGTAATTAGGAAAAGTACCGAGGTACCCTATAGCCGATATTTTTCAAATTTTTTTTAATTGTTTTACAATTTTTTTACGATTTTTTAAAAGTATATGCTTGTCATTTAATAAAAATTTACCTAGTGTTATAAAATATGGTGAATAAAATGAATCTTAGCTCGTTCGTTGATCTTATGAAGTACAACCATGCTGAACATGACATCATTTAGATCATTTTTTGTTTTATTTCTTAGATTTGATTTACTGTTAATGACTTCATAGATATATTATTTCCCGGAAAGCACTACTAGACCTTAAGATTATTTTTCGAAGTTTTTACTTTCTTAGATGAATACGATCATTAAAATAGCGATATTTTCAAAATAAATTTGTTAAAACGCATATATAATCACACATACGTAGAGAGAACTTTGTAAAACCACTCAGGATGTCCTATAACAGCTGATCGTATAATTTAGTTAAAATCATGGTTTCAGATTTTTAGTGTTACATCGTATTTACTATTTATTATAATTTACTATTATATTAACTATTTACTAAACTCGATGCTACATAACTTTTATGATTTAACAAAAACGATAGATATACTTACCGTATTGAAACGAAACAAAGTGTTCTTATTTATTACAAAAAGGGGTGCACTTGAACCAAATATCAATTGGATTGTACCAGAGCTTAGTTAGATTATTTTCTGATATTAAAAAAAAAAAATTCTGGCGCGGTGGTCCGCATGTCGGGCGAATTTCCTTTGGATGCGTGTTTTCCGTGCTTTTTATTATATTATAAGTTTACAACTAGTAAATAAATAATTCCGGCGCGGTGGTCCGCTGTCGGCGAATTTCATTTAGAATGCGTGTTTCCGTGCTAAACAACCCATTTCTTGCTTATGCAAGAACCATGCCCATTGCGTGGTTCCGGTTCATGCTTTAGAACCTAAGCAGTTACTCAATTGTCAAGCACTGCTCGTAACTCATTTTGTCTGTATTTTCCAAAGGAAATGCGCATAATCATCCAGTTGTTGTACAAAACTATGCCTCAAAATTAGAAGTACGCACTATTATTTGCACTAGTTTAAAGATTAGTTACTTATCTTTAAGCTTAGTCAGTTATCTTTAAAGATTTTAGCTTATTTCCTTTGGAAAAATACAGACAAAATGAGTTACGAGCAGTGCTTGACAATTGAGTAACTGCTTAGGTTCTAAAGCATGAACCGGAACCACGCTATGGGCATGGTTCTTGCATAAGCAAGAAATGGGTTGTTTAGCACGGAAACACGCTTCTAAATGAAATTCGCCCGACAGCGGACCACCGCGCCGGAATTATTTATTTACTAGTTGTAAACTTATATAATGTAAAAAGCACGGAAACACGCATCCAAAGGAAATTCGCCCGACAGCGGACCACCGCGCCAGAATTATTTTTAGTTGTAAACTTATATTAGGTAAAAAAACGATAAAAAATTATTGTCCCTACTAGGATTTGAACCCAGGTACTCTGGGTTTGAGAGCTCGCATCCAAAGGAAATTCGCCCGACATGCGGACCACCGCGCCAGAATTATTTTCTAGTTGTAAACTTATATTTAGTAAAAAAAAACGATAAAAAATTATCGACCCTTCCAGGATGTGAACCCAGGTACCCTGAGTTTGAGTGGTCGTATTGACTCCGGACCACTGCCATTCAACTCAGAGGCCCAAAAAACATTGAAAACGACACCCTACTCGAAATTTAATTTTCAACGACCGTAATGTTGGTTTTCTATATTTTTGTGGTTTTTTCGACTTTTGGTAACTTAAAGTGGTCGTATCGTCTTCGGACCGGTTCATTCGATTCAGCGCCCAAAATTACATAGAAAAGACACCTACTCGAAATTTATTTTATATCGACCTAAATTTTGGTTTTCGTAATTTACAATGGTTTTTTCGATTTTTAGGTCACTTAGAGTGGTCGTATCGACTTTGGACCGATTCATTCCATTCAGCGTCTCAAAAAACATAAATATTGACCTTTTTCGCGGCAAAAATATTAACCCTGAATTTTGCCGATTTTTTGAAAATTTCGCTGACTCAGCAAACCGGGTTAATGACGTCACCAAAACCTGGTTTTCAATAGGGTTCGTGTCCTCCCTAAGGTTGATTTTTGTACCAAGTTTGGTTAAAAAAATATTAATCCGTTCGAAAGATAGAGTGTACAAGAAAGTGTCTAGAAATACATACATATATATTATATATATATATATATATATATATATATAATATATATATATATATATATATATATATATATATATATATATTATATATTATATAAGTCTCGCGAATTTTTTTTTTCGTCATTAGGGACCTCTGAAACGGATTTGTGTCGTGGTCGAGGTTCGAATTCCGCCATGACGCCTATCCCATTAGCGAATTTTTTCCCAAAGGAAATTCGCTAAAAACGTTTACTAGTCATTCACATAATGCGTAGAGACTTGGCATAGTTGGTTTTACATAAAACTATATGCGAGCCAAATCTCAAACCAATATACAAATTTTTCCGCGTTTTATGAATTTTCCAAAGTATTGCTGACTCATTAGCACAACTAAACCTAATGATTGATTTTCGTACCAAGTTTCAACTCTCTAGCTTAAATACACTGGGAGATTTAATAATAACAGACATAGACACACACATACGGAGAACTTTGTAAAAACCATTCAGGAAGTTTTAAAAACACCTAAAACGGATGATCCCAGTAACATCCCGTTTTTAGATATTTTTGCAAACACAATACTTTTCCTACTTACAGTGTAAACGAGGAAAAGTAAAATTAATAAATTATAGCAATAATATAGCGTCTTTAGCCTAATGGTTATCGTCAATACTTATATGTCGTTGCCAAAATCTAGTATTGTTTCTGCGCAGAATCAAAAAAAGATAAGAAAAATCGGCAGAGTAATATATTATCTTTATATTACACTTGTAATATGATAAATTTAGGTAATTATAAAAATTAAATTTATACTGTTTGAATATTGTAAGACTGAAGGAATTTTGTAATTTTCGTTATCTATTTCAAATGTAATAAATGATTTATTGCGTTGTTTGTCCTTTGTTCGTTTTTCTTCTTTATTTTAAAAGCTTCCAATTTCAGATCTAAAGAACTTAAAGGACTAAAAATAGTAAGTAATAACTGAGGTGATGAAAAGACGATTAAATACCTCGAATTGTAATCTTAGTAGAGATCTTTTAGAGTTCTTCCTGTTGATAATACTGTTTTATGTTTCATTACATTTCTATAATAATTCTTTCTCAAAATTTAAAAAAAAAATTGGTACAGGGTACTTCTGAACTCTTTTCCTAACCCTGTTGTATTCGCCACGCTCATGAAAATCACCAAATTTGATTTGCTGTTGTATTCGCCTCAAAATATGAAAATCACAAAATTTGATTCGCTGTTGTATTCGCCTCAAAATATGAAAATCAATAAATTTGATTCGCTGTTGTATTCGCCTCAAAAAATATGAAAATCACCAAATTTGATTTGCTTCAATGCTCCTCAAACTGTAAAAACATCCCAGTGGTCTCTCATTAACTTACTGACCTTCCTGGATGCTATTTAACATTTAGCATTAACATTCAGCAGTTTTTGTCATCCGACAAAAACCGATGATGTACTATCCTCATTTATAGCGTAGGTACATAGGAAAAGTATTGTGTTTGCAAAAAATCAGATACCGGGATGTCACTGGAATGATCTGTTTCAGGTGTTTTTTCCTTAAAAGGCCTCCTAAGTGATTTTTCGCAAAGTTGTCTGTCTGTATGAGTGTGTAATTGTGTGTTTATGTGTTTGTGTGTGTAAATACGGATGTATTTACTACTTGAAGACGAGCGAAGCGAGTGCAAAGACGTTTTGCAGTATAAATTTAACGACTTGTATATTTAGAGGACGAGCGAAGCGAGCCCGAAGTAAGAAGGATGAGCTTAGTGAATCCGATGTAATGAGGAAAAGTTCCGAGGCACCCTGTACCCGATTTTTTTAAACATTTCATTTGATAAAATTTGAATTAATGCTAATAATAATTATAATAATGCCCGTTTTAGGGCCTTTCGGCCCTTCAGGGTATTCGCCCTGCGGGGATCACCACCTCGGGTGGGTCACATCTACTATGCTCAAAGATAAAGTTGGCGAAATCTTACAACAAATTTTATTCATAAAACTGAGAGCATAGCCCGGGCTGTGAACCCCGGACCTCCGGTGCCGAAGTTCAGTACTATACGACCGCGGCTACGGAGGAATAATATAATGATATAAAGGAGGAAAAAGTAAAAACGAGCCCACGTCCTACGTATCTAACTATATCTTTCTTTCTTTTTTTTTTTTTTTAGCATTTCTATTTTTATAAATTGTGATGAGATTTTAACTTTTTTCCTCTCAGTCCGGCAAAAGTGGATTTGAGCTTCGGGTGGTCATTTACACGTCTAAATTGTTGTGTTATATCATAGATAATCTGTTTGCCATAATTGTGTTTTGTTGCTTAATTTATAGACTCTTTTATTTATTTACAAATAAAGTCTAGGCTTGTCAAGAATATAGACGAGGCTATATTTGGTACATAAGATTTTCATAACCTCGAATCATTATTTGAGGATCAGCGTCGCACATGAGGTAAATTCGTATTAATATTGAACCCCTTAATATTTATTTAATTATATTATGAAACATACGTTCAAAGTGTTTCTTGTGTTACAAAATAATAATTATAGTATTATAAACAGGGAAGTTTAAAAAGGAAGGTCCTACAAGTATAAAGAAGTAAGAGGAAAAGAATGAGAGAATCAGGGTTAGGAGTGTTGGTCCTGCAGAACTTTAGACATGGAGTTAAGTGTCAGTTTGAAGGAGGTAAACAAAAGTAGTTATTTAACTGGCCGCAAGACCTTATCCGAGCGCCACTTGTTCCCTTTTATAAGACTTGTCAATTAAAAACTACAACTACTTGGCGATGTATAGACATTGATTCTCAGCCCCTATCATTAAAACTATGTACATAATACAAAGTATTACAGTAATACAGCTTGTTAACAAGTTTCGGCTTTGTTTAAGCAGAGCATAGTGTTTCATGTACTTATTTTATTGCATTTCCTATTAATTTAAAAGATTAATAGAACAATAAATTAGCAAAACCTTAGACTAACTTGACTTGACGACGATGAAGATATTTAATTTTGTTAATGAAAAGGTTTCTTGTATAAGACAGACATGTGTGCATTGTTTCTGTATTCTGTATATCGAATTGAATATCGAAACGTAACGCTTTTGCGAAAGGTAGAAAAGCTTGGTTTCTATTATTTGTTTATTTATGAAAGATACTATTATTATATTTTTAATTTACTTTTGACAACATTTTTTGCGAAAGGTACTATTATTACTTTTTTTAAAATTAATTTTTGATAAAATTTCTGCAATGCTTCTTAATTTCTTTTTTGACAAAATCATTGCAATGCTTTCTAATTTTTTTTTTTGAGAAAATTATGGCAATGCTTTTTAATTTCTTTTTTGATAAAATCATTGCAATACTTCTTAATTTCTTTTTTGATAAAGTCATTGCAATGCTTCTTAATTTCTTTTTTTGAGAAAATCATTGCAATGCTTCTTAATTTCTTTTTTTGAGAAAATCATTGCAATGCTTCTGAATTTCTTTTTTTGATAAAATCATTTTAATTTATTTTTTGATAAAATCATTTCAATGCTTCGTAATCTCTTTTTTGAGAAAATTATTGCAAAGTTTCATAATTTCTTTTTTGATAAAATCATTGCAATGCTTCTTAATTTCTTTTTTTAGGAAATGATTGCAATACTTCTTAATTTCTTTTTTTGAGAAAATCATTGCAATACTTCAGAATTTCTTTTTTTGAGAAAATCATTACAATGCTTCTTAATTTCTTTATTATCATAATCATTTCAATAATTCTTAATTTATTTTTTGACGTTAATATAATGGTGGTTTATACGCTATTATTGTAAATTTCTTATTTTATGATTATCAGTATGCTGTGTATGAAGCAACATATTATAAATAAGCAGCCTCATATAGTATTTTTTATGAAAATATTATGCTCCTCCCTCTACTAATTATACCTACACTTAATAATGACCAATCTTTACCATTAATTGTATAAACTATAACAAATAAATATCCTATTGGCGCTTCAACGGGCGTTCCCATCTACTGTGCTTTTTAAAAGTATTATTTTAAGTTGGTGATATCTATTTAACTTCAAATACTGTACATATTAACTAAGATCACACCCCTGCTGCGAATCCTGGACTCAGAGGCGTATTTATGGACCCGTAAGGGCACCCATCGCGGGGGGCCCCTGCCGGTGAGGGGCCCCATGGTGAAGCTACGCTTCTGCCTAGACCTCCGGTGCCGAAATCGAGTGTTAATACCTACACATCAACGCAGATACATGTGTAAACTAAAAATTATAAACAAAATGTAAAATTAAATAAAGACCTCCAGCGGACACGCATTGCGACCAAGGAGATTACGTTAAGGGTTAATAACATAATTGATTTTACCAACTATTTTCTTAATTTTATACCGACGTCCACCATTAGAATAACTTCTGTACAAATAATTTAAAATAACTTATGTCTCTTAAAGAGCAGTAGAAAGACTTCTTGGTTTTTGTGTACTTACTTATTTTATGCGTTTTTCTTGTAATTTTCCGCACTCTCTTCTAAACTGTTTAAGATATATACAATGATGGTAGATATTTACTGTTGAAAAGCAATAACTATGTTCCATGTTCCCTTTACTTTGGGATTATTATGAAAAATAGTTGAAAAAAAGGAAGAAAAATAAAAGCATCAGAAGATAATACTGCGAGAAGGGGGATATTATATACCAAGCGTTTTTTCCATGACAATATTATACTGGGAGACAAGACTTCTACCGTTTTATTCGAAATTCTGACGGATATGAGTTCGACGTCACTGCCCCTTTATGCCTTTTCCATTTTATACTTTTTTACTTGAAGAGAGACAAAAACAATAAAAAAGCGAAACGATACGAGCGAGTCCAAATGGAAAAGAGAACGCCTAATAGGTTTACATTAGACATTAGAGGTTGAGAACACTTTATCCATTTCTCACCTACTTATACTTAGCATATATACAGCATACAAATGTTTCTCTTTATTCAGTATTGTTTTTTGGTAGAATGTGTTTGATATGCACTTTAAATGCCGCGCAACCAAAAAACCTTAATATAGGAGGTTAGTAATGTTTATGTAAAGTCATCTATTAGGTTGATGCTTGCTTACATAAAAAATTAATTCAGTTGGTATAATTTAAAAACATATACATACCTATGCACGCGCGCACACAACACACACACACATATATATATATATATATATATATATTATATATATATATATATATATATATATATATATATAGAGAGAGGAGAAGAGAGAGAGAGAGAGAGAGAGCTTAAAGTTAACCATAAAATCGCCGGTTGATGATCTTAAATAAACTTTTGGTATTTATTGAGCTGCGTAGATAACTTTAAAATTTTCTGACTCAAAATACTGTGTTGTTTGTTAACATTTTAATTTGTGTTACTTTATTTGGATCAATTAAGCTTTTCATTCAACTCTACAGAGTGACTATAAAAGACTAACTAATGTGTACAACATAAGCTGGTTTAGATTTTAGCTTTAATAACAGTAAAACGCTTTTTAAAAAGTCCGAAAAAAAATCCTTGTCAAGTTGGCAAGACTTTTTTACACTTAACACTCCATAGATTGGGAAATAACATTTACAGAACGAGACTGTCTACAAAATTTACAATATACCAAGTAGATATAAAAATATTTCAAACTTTGTTTAAAAAGAAAAACTAAAGCCTGATTTATTGTTTTATTTATTTAGTTTACTAGATTTTGTGATTCAAACAATAGCCATGCGGTTAAATGTTTCCTAGTGCAGTTAAAATAATTAGGGATAGATAGTGCTTGGTTATTTTTAGTAGCACGCAGGTATTTAAATTTTATTTTTGAAGTTGTTATAAAGTTTCAAGGTTAAGGAAAGTGTCTGTGTTTGTGTGTGTAAATATCCATACAATACAAAATGAACCGAGTTATTAATTTCTCAATCTTTTGTCTAAGAGGTGTTTATTTTTATTAAGGCAGTTTCGATGAACACTGGTCATAGATGTACTTCTGTTTTTCATTTTCTTTCTACTCCTTTCTTCGATGCCTCAGGGTGGCAAGTAAAAGAAGGGGGGTCCACAATTTCCGTAAAAAAACCAAGAGTGATCACTCCACAGCTGGAGAAAGAGGAGTAAAAAGGGGTTAAAGGAGAATCAGGAGAGGGCTGAGTGGGCAGGAACGCTTTTGCGCACTTTATAAGAAGCTGTGAGAACAAGAAAAGGGGGGGACCCCGAAAAAGCCGGGGCTAGGGGTACCTCGCGAGGAAGGGGGTTGCCGGGAGGAGGAGTTTTTAGTTAGAGTAAGGGTCGCTAGGTATCGTTACTGAAGGAGATGTGCCGTCCTACACTTTCAGTAGCTGGCTCGAGATCGGTCCGTACACATCTAAGTGTAGCAATAATCCAACTGACAAAAACATTTACGTTTCACTTCGTAAAATATAAATATATTTTTATTTTTTAATAAATATAAAAATTTAAGCCGGACTCATGTTATACTTAGTGCTATTTACATGACCAACAAATAAAACACACAATCTGTGTGACAAAACCAAATTGATTCGTTATCATTTTTATTATCACAAGTGTTTTTATTATTATTTTGTTTTTTTTTGTTTCGTTGGCTAAATTTAAAATAAAGTAAATTGGACTTGATGATAAAGTTTAGATGAGTTAGAGGAGTGCGATGGATGTTGATGCTGTTCAATCCGCTGACTGGTTCTACAAAAAACAACACATTGACTTACTGGCACAATTTTGGTTTCAGGTTGGTCCAAATTTATTTTATCTATTAAAATTTATTTCGTCTTAAACATTTCCTCATTATTTACTTTAATAATAGTATTAATGACATTATCTTGTATTATTTTTATGCTGCAACAAAATAAAAGCTTAACAATTTTTTTTATTACTATTATTTTGTTATAAATAAGTAAATGCAATAAGTAATGATTTAATAAATTTTCTATAGTTTGACAAAAATTAAAAATATTTTTTTACACAAATGTCAATTTATTCAAAACAAAATTTTAATTAAAAACCAAACTTTTTTTAGTTAAAGTAATATTTTGTTAAAATAATTAAATACAAAATTATATTTAAACTATGTTCATGAACTAAATTTTATGTCTCAATCATGTAATTTTAACACTATAATAATGTCTTTTTCTAGTACTTCATCAAAAAGGTATTTGTTATCAAAGCAAATATGTTAAGTTTAAAATGTTAAAGATAAATGCGGTTTTATGTCGTATTAATTTTAATTAAATATAGTTAGGGTTGAACTATAGTTTTTATGAAATTGAAACATTTTTATTGATAAAAAATATGAGTATAATTATAAAATAAAATTGAATATTTAGGTATAATAATAAAATTTAAAAAATATATAAAAACATTGTTGCCATGATCACAATCAGCATGTTAGTTTTGTTTCAATTCAAGTTTTAATTGATTTTTTTTTTGAAAAAATCAGTTCCTAAATCTTTAAAATTTAATATTAAGTAAATATAAAATGCTTAATATTCTGTTTAACTTGCATTAATATATATTAGATGGGAGTTATCAAATAAGAATTTACGCATGAATGACGGGATGCAAAAATTAAATATATATGGCAAAGTCACTGTGATTAGGTTATTGTTTCTCTATAAATTAATTTTCTGTTGATAATGGTGACATTAAGATATTTTTACTAAAACAAGGTAATAAGGAAATAAATATAAATTAAAAAAAAACAAAAAGAATCATAAAATATTTAAATAAATAAGTAATGGTATATAATTATTTAGTAAAAAATATTACTTAAAAAATAATTTACCTGTTGTAATATTTGCTTTACTTAAGTAAATTTGCTACTTATATTAAGAAAGAGGAAATAAAGTTTTAAACATTAAGCAACTTTTAAAATAAAACAATTTTTGTTGTTTTATTTGTGTCATGTTTAGAAGAATAGTAGTAGTTCATAACATAATCACAAAGTAATCGTAAAATTACATAACTAAAAAATAATTTCTGCTTACTTTAATGGGTCTAAAATAAGTTTAAATTTTTAAGTGACACTTCATAAACTATTAGTAGATGTTAGTGAATTATTAGTTTATTACTAAGATGGTAGAAAAGTTATATCATATTTGTCCGATTATAATCAACTTATTATTTAGTTTCTTAGTTTGAGTTTTTTTCTATTATTGTTATTCAAATATGTTCATACTGAACATATTTTACTCTTTAGTATTTTTGTGTGCTAAATAGTTTAGGTAATTGTTACTTTAATCTACTATCGTCTGTGTTAGTTTATTTATAAAAAAGATAACTGCACTAACTAAAGTTTAAAATAAAAAAAAATATCTCAAATATGACAATTTATAAAATCATACTTGATAGGAATAACTTTTTTAAACCTTGCTAAACTTTTTGTTTATTGAGAGGAATTTGTTTATAAACTTTGGTAGCATTATTAATTTATAAAGCTGATGATTTAACTAGGATACATTATAAATTTAATATTTAGTATTAAAATATTACCTACAATACTTCTGTTAAATTATTTATTGCTTTTGTTAAATTTTGTAAATAAATAAAAAGTTAAAAGAACTACATTAAAGATATTATTAAAACTTTTGTAAAAACTTAACATATAGTAATATTAAATTTAATTAAGATAGTAATAAATTAAAATTCCTTAAAATTGCACATGATGAAGTACAAAAAAATACATTATAACCACCAATAAAACAGTAGCAGTACATACAATTACTACCATTGTTATAATTAACAGGGTAAAAAATTTACTAAACGTGTTTTTAATTAGTTTTAATATTTCTAATTTTAATTATAAATTGTACATCCAATTTGTTATTTACAATTTAATTATCATTATACAAATTATTTAACTTTAATTAAATGTTGCTTGTGATCTCATTTGTAACACTTATAAGAAATACTGGACAATTTTTTGTATTTAAATTTCAATACAACAGGAATAACTAACTGAAATTTTCGAAGTAATTTTGTTTTATTTAAAATAATAATTTAAGATAATATTTAAAATGTAAAGAATTGAAGCTGTTATAAAAAAAATGAGTCTTGTTGAAGTAAAATAAAGTTGTGAAGGTTCTGATGCGCCCGTCGCTGGAATACATCTCATATCTTTTTCAAAGTCTTGTTAATTCTTTAAATTTTATTTTCATTATTTATATGGATAAATTTATCGTAGTTTAAAATAACTTTTGTAATAGCTATTATGTAAATTATTGGTAAATTTCTTATTAAAAATAATTTAAAAAACAAATTTTTAGAATTAGTTTAATGAATATAATAGACATTAAAATTTAGAAGATTAAAAAACTTAGTAAATATAAAATTACTAAACTAACTTATAACTATCCAACTTAAATTGAAGTAACTAAAATAAAATTGACATAACAAAGTTAAAACATAATTTCTTAATATTGTTCTCTAAAATTTATTATGTTTTTTAACATAATTATTAGTTTTTAAGTTTTAATTTTATATTCGGCTTTATTTGTTTTTACATCTTATCTATATTGACAATAATTTATTTACTGTCACCTCACGTTCGATGATTAAAAACAAATATCAATAACTGAACGGATTTGTTATGGTTATTAGTTTAAATTTATGTTGTGTGTATTTATAGCAGAATATTTCTGTAGTATGTGGATTTAGGAGTATTATAATTATGTTACCAGTATTACTAATATGTTTGTTTATTATATATTACTAGTATTACTATTATGTTAGTTACCTTTATATATACGAATCTTTATTCTTGATGCATCTCATATTCTTTTTTTTTTATTATTTATTATTTATTCTAATCTTAGTGCGGATTAGAGATTTATTGTCCGTACTAAGATTTATAATTTTTTTTTAATATTGTTTTTTTAATATTTGTAATATATATTTTTTTTTGTTTATTATTGTAGAGTTTCTTTATGCTTTTTGCTTATATTTTTTAAAGATTATTTAACTTTTTGTTTGTTGTTTTTGTATTAATTTTGTTTTTTACTGTATGAAGTTGTATGATTTGGATAAATACTATGTGATATATAAATATTGTATATATAAATAAACAAATATTTTATTTATAAGTGTTTTTTTTATTAATTTTGTTTTTTTACTGTATGAAGTTGTGTGATTAAGATTATCAGTGTCCATGCACGACTTCCGCGGGTTTTCTTTATATTTTAATTTTTGATTTAACCTTTGTTTTACAACACTTAATCGTTTCATGACTGTAAGAACACCACTTGAGATTGAGAGAGACTTATTCCTATGATAATATCAAAAGAATAAGCTCTACTCAACCTAAATTAAAATTCTTGAATGCCAATATCAGTGTTTTTCATTATTCCTTTATTGGTGTTTGTGTTAGTTTCTATTTATTCTTCTTTAAACATTTCCTTACCCTTCTTGATATAAGTGTTAAAATTTGTTCTTGGGGTATTTCGTATTTTTTATCCAATATTTTCGTTTTGTTGTTTGCTATTGAATTTGTTCATTAGTACTTTTTTAAACAGTGAACTAAAATATTTTTCTTCTAAAACTAGGGCTGTGTATAAACTTTTTTTCCAACTTGATGTTATTCCTTTTTCTACCTTTATTAATTTTAGATTTCTATTATATAAGTTAATTATAATTTATTATTAAGAAGTAATAAAGGTATTTATTTTTTTGTTTATTTTATTGGATAAACGTATGATTTCTGGTTTTAATAAAATAAACTAATTACAAAGGATACTAATTTATAAATTTTTTAGTACAGTTTAATAATTTAATAAATTTAAACGTGTACAAAATAAATTATAGATAAATCTAGGCTCCACTCTCTGAGATATTTCTCGCTCAAAACTTGGCCTTTGAGCTAAGAACTATTTACTATAATAAGATATTAAGTGTAAAGTTAATCAAACTTTTCATTAATCCTTTTTAGTCATTATGGACTTCTGAATTTAAACGTGCAAAACCTAACCATAATACAAACCATGACAATTCATTGACTCCATGTTTTGGGATTGATATTTATAATAACAAAGTATTGTTAAATAAACCTTTTCAAATTCGAAATTTCAAGTTGTCAGATAGATATGGATATTAAACATAGTATTTAAGTTTTAATAACTTGGATAAACTTACAATTAAATTTCTATGCACTCGCATGAGCATTTGTGAGCATATGCACATTTTTATCGCATAATAGTAGGTTTGTAATACTTCCTTATTAAACCACCGCTCAAGATAATGTAGGAAAATGGGAAAACATTTTTTAAATAAGTCCAAGTTCTTTTAGTATAATTGTTTATATAGGAAGTCAGATTTTAATAAGCAAAGTTACCATATCCATTCCATCATTATTATTATTACTTGAAATAGTATCAGTGCACATTAAATAATAAATTTAAAAACTTATAAAATTGTTAATCAACGGGAAATCATGAAAAAAAAATTTGAACAATATAATAAAATAGTTGGTTTCATATCTACATTGCCGGAATATTGATAAAATTTTATCAAGTTTAGTTTAACACGATAATAGTTAATGTTAACAAATTTAATTATTGAAGATAAATTATTATAAGTTTTTTTCATAAGTAGGAATTTTTATTTACCTAAATAAGAAAAATTCTAATAAAGGATTTATTAGAATTTAAATTAAATTAATGTATTAACATTTTATGATTTGATTAATTCATTTTTATTTTACTCTTTCAATTTTTTAATTGCTTTTCTTTTTAATTTTTTTTTTATTTATTTAACGCAATATTTTACCACCTATAACTATGTTTTAAAAAATAAACGATAAAAAGAGAAATAATAAAAATAAAATAAAAAATACAGGGAACTGGTCTATATGTTGGCAGCTATGATGCCAGCTATGATTGTGACTTAATCAGTGTAGCCCACCCACATTGGTTTGGGGTAATTAGTGAGCGCTCGCGACAGCTGGCCCGATATTTTAACATCGTTTTGCTTGGCAAAAGTTAAACAACCTTTTTTTCGTCGTTGTTGGACCACCTACACAATTTTATTTAGAATTTCTTTTGTCCGATTATTTTTATGTTTTATATTTTCAATAATCTTTTGTTCTTGATGATTCTTCTTCTGATCGTTTCTTTTTATTTACATAACATTTTTCTTGAAATATATTATTAAAGTGAGTTATTATGCTTGTTTGCAAACCTAACAAAAATTACTGCCTAACTATTTACAATAAAGAAATAAAATGATAATAAGTATAACCATCTTTATATTAATTTAAAATCGGGGTTTCTTATGATTAATTATATTTAAGGCCTTAGTGTTCACCAGTTTCTTTTTTGTTTCTTACAATTTTTATCACTGTAAAACTATTTAATACTGTTTGAAATTTTATTTATAGTGATAATTTTATGCTTTTGTAATTTCTTTACAAATAGATTTAATTTCTTTTTTATTTGTTGTTAATATTTTATTTTCATTATAATATGCTTGTATTTATTTGCTATTTAATCCTTACTACATATTGCGGATTCTAACATCATATAGAGCCACTCTCACATTTATTTTGTAATTTCTTACTTACTATTTTTTTTATTCTTTTTAATATTTATTTCATCGTGGTTATTAACTTTTCTTGTTTATTTTTATTTAACTTTTACTCCTATTTTATTTTTAACTTGATTTTAACATATCAGTAATTATTTCTTGTTAATTTTAAACAATGATTTAGAAAAAACTATAAGCTATAGATTTTTAATAAAAGTGTATTGTCTAGACCTCGTCACAACAAATTAGATATTTCTTTCTTTCTATCACTTTTTTTCTAATTAATTTATTTTATATTTAACGTTCGAATTCTCTCTTCAATATCCGTATCTTTAACTCGAAAAATAAAACAATTGCAATATTTTTTTTAATTCCACCCTCTAATACAAGAGATAGGTGAGTCTTATAATTATAGACGACTGATTCGTCACGCCTCAGAATTCTTCTCAGAACTAATGTTTAGTCGATTAATAATTATTTATATCGATTAAGACAATCATTTTGATCGCTCTTATTTTAGTTATCTGGCATAGAACAAAAAGAATTATAAATTTATTGTATTTCACAGTATAATTCGGCTTGTCTAACATATAGACAACATATCAAAATCTATTCTCTTTTTATTTTACATCTCCTATTATATATATCTATATAGTAATAATTCACAATTTTAGGTATAAACTTAATTCAAATAAAAAGAATATTCTTATATTAAGAAGTAAGAGACGTATAATATTACCCTTATTTATGTATTATTTTATCACCAAGTACAAATTATTTACATACATAGATACATACTTATGTCAAGACGTGAAAAGAACATGATAAAGCATAAATAATATGTTTTATTTCAGATAACCTATTAAATGAACTGTATTATTGCTCTATGCCATAGTCTTTGTATTTTTGTATTGATATTGCCATGAACCTAAAAAAATATGTTAAATACCAGCATTAAGGTTTTGTTCAACAAATTTCATTTATTATTTTTTACTGTATAATTAATTAAAGTCAATAAATTTTACACCAACATTTTGTGTTTATTATTTTTATAAAAATTATTGACTTCAATAAAGATTTTCTTTTATTATTGTTATTATATTCTTATTTGTGCATTGTTTTATTTATCATAACTTTTTTTATTTTTACTCTTTATGTGTCCATGATTGATTTTTTTAATTTAATTAATTATTTTAACATCTTATATTTATTTTGCTTTATATTTTTATTTATTTATAGGAAAATTAAAAATAAACTTTTTTTTCTCTTGAGCACATTATAAATGTTTCTTAATAAAATACATCAGGCATAACAACATTAAAATTATATGTTAGAAATTAAATGTTTTATTTAAAGTGTGTGTTGGTTGTGAGTAAGTGTGAGGTTTTCTATGCTAGTCAGCGTAAAGGTTAAAGAATTGGGGGTGGAAGTTATGAGAAGTCTAAATGAATAAGTGAGACAGAGGAACACATTAGACAAGTGTGTCTGTCCTATGTGTGTTAGTGTATGTGCTGTCTGACTGTCTTTACATATGTGTTTGTGTGTCTTATAAGCCGTTCCATATTATTACTCTATCGTCAACTATAAATATCATTGGGACCGATTATTCTAAACTTTTTTTTTCAGACACAAATATTTTTGCGGGTTTTGCAAATCATATTTTACAATTCCATGTTAAAATATGTTCGTAATATTATTTAAAACGGAAGTTATCATTATTTTAAATATTCATTCAATTTATTTATCATTAATTTATTAGTGTTAGTTAAATATATTTACTAAGCATCTTTATTCTTTATTTTGCTATACTGTTTTTTACTTATTAATTTATATCTATTCGCTTATTTATTTCCTTTATAAACTTACTTCGTTATACTTTTCTGTCATTCTTGATGGTTTTTTACTTATTCTTTCTATTACTTAATTTTTTTACGATTAACCTTTTTTAATAATACTTACACTTAATTTTTTTATATCATCAAATAATTTTGTTATTGATTTTGTAACAAACTAAAAAATATATTATAGATAAATCCCGAGTTTTAAGATAATTTCCTTTATGATTCTTATTTGCTTCAAAATATATAAGTCTATACACAGATATATTAAGTTATAAAAAGAAAAAAGAAGATTTGAGTTTGGTTTCATTTGATTCGAAGTAGGATTCATTTTATTTCGTAGTATTAATGAGATTTTGATGATTTTATACCTGTACTATAAGATGATCTAAGGAACCTTCATGTAAGCTATTACATAATCCTAACTATTTTATAAGCTTAAGAAAATGACGCTGTGATCAATGACAGTAGCGTTTACTCAAAAGTAATCTTAGATAGTATAAACTATTTTTTTTAAAATAAATTTATTTTATAGTTACACTGCATTCTATCTTATACATAGATGATAAGGTTGTTGTGGCTTGTTGGTCTTGACGAAGAGTCAAGAAAAAAAAAGTTAATACTAAACTTTTTTTTCCTTTTTTCTTCTTTTCGCCTTCTTTTTTTCCCCTTTTCTTGAGGATCCTGGGGAGCGGTCGCCCCCTAACCCCATAAGGGATCCGCACCTGATTAGTTCTGCTTGCTTTGCTACTAATCAGAACAACCTGATTGTACGCGTAAGTGAGTAGTTTAGTACAGTACGTAGTTAAATTGAATTTATCGTTAAAAATTAGTCTAGAATAGTGAAATTTTCTTTCACTAATCCAATAGGTATAATAATATGTTTTCTTAATCGGTTCTTCCTAAAACACTAACAAACCTACATATTTGGTTATTATTTGTAACACATAAAAATATGTCGCCACTTTAAAATAGACTATAAATGGAAACTAGAATATTATTTAGCTTTTTCCCCTGTATAACTTAATATTGGTGAGAAAATTCAAAAAATATAAAAATCATATAGGTATTAAAAATACTTCAAACGGCGTATGTCATTTTTGATTTCTTGTCCTTAGCTTTAAGAAAGATATTTATGTTTTAACTGTCACTTCAGTTGCACATCACTGCTTTCCTAGTCACTTTTAAATCTATTTCTTAGAAATCATTTGATTTCTCATGTGTTTGAAGTCATTTTTACAATATTGGTGTCTTCTCATAAAGTAATTTTATTTATTTATTTATTTTTATACTTTTTTCATTTTTACTGTTTTGTATGAAGGAAAAGTTATGAGTTTGCACTAAACATCCGTTTTTAAGCCCTCGTGAGTTGTTTTTACTAAGTTGTCTGTCTGTGTGTGTTTATCTGTTATTATCTTAAGTATAGTTTTATCCTAAAAATTTAACACTTGGTACAAAAATCTATTTTTAGGTCAAGTTTCGATAATAATTTTTTATGACGTCATTTAACGTTATTAATGAGTCAGCAAACTTCTAAAAAATTATAGAATGCTGTTAGATATTTTGGATAAATTTGGTACACATGTAACCCTATATCAGACCAACATGTGTGCTAATTTTCATTTTGTTATCAGGATTTGTTCATTTTCATTTTTTCATCGAATAAAATGAATTCATCTTTCAAAAATTGTTATAAATCTGAGAATAATGTAATTAAGTTGAAATTTGGCGCAAGAATATCCCTTTATCTAATAAATTAGCGTACTAAATTTTAGTGTACGATAATACTTTGTGTACTAAGTACGGAAAGTATATATACGGGTTTTGTTGGATCTCTAATTTTAAGCAGTCTCGAGAGAGAGTGTGTTGAGTGTTTGAGGACGAGCGCAGCGAGTCCGAACACGAACTACAATAAGGCAAAGATATGACAATAAGGCGATTTTCATGTTCCAAATTGCATCTAATTATCAGCATTAGTTCAATTGTTATCAAATGACGTGTGTACGCTTTTTAAAAAAAGTGTAAAAAATAGGAAAATAACTTGATCGAGTAGAAATTAGGTACAAGTGTATACCTTTCCGTAATATATAAGTACTCTAAGTTTCGTTTTAATATGACAAGTATATCTGTTGTTTTTGATGGATCATAAAACTCAAGCAGCTTTGAGCGTTGTCAGTGCTGTATGGATGACCGCTGATATGAAACGGATGTATTTACTATCTGAGGACGTTGCAGTATAAATTTGGCAATATAATATATTTATTTAATAATATATTATAAATATATATATATATATACACATATATATATATATTTATATATAATATATATATATATATATATATATATATATATATATATATATATATATATATATATATGTATATATATGTAATATATATATATATATATATATATATATATATATATATATATATATATATTTTTATATATTTTTTTAATTTATTTATTTGAATTCACGTCATAGTCACATTTTATTTTCTCCTTTCATCATTTATTATTATAAATTTAAAAAAGTTACTATAGGTATAATTGTCATACAAGGATTAAATTGTTCGACAATAATAGGTCCTAGTTGTTTATAAGGGTTCATATTTTAGTATCGGGTTTTGGGTTGGGTTTATATCAGTTACCCTTCTACACGAGTTAGGGCACATAACACGTTTCAAACCCTCTATACACGGTCGCACGTAACAGGTTAAACTTGTATTGTCCTGTACTATAAACAATAAAATTCTTTTTTATAGTATTTATTTTTTATCATCACCTTTTTTTATTGGTTTCTTACAATTATCAAATATATTTTACTCTCAATATTAACTAATTTTATTTTGAAATATTGAAATTTTCAATGGCTCTTTGGCGACCGCATTTAGTTTTATCCATGTCCACCTATAGCTTTTATAAATGATTTAACAGATATGTAGTGGAATTTTAATCTTTTACATTCAAGCGCTTTTTGAAGATATAATAATCCCCCTATCTTTTTCCAAAAATGTTCTTTGGATCACTCAGTTTTTGCACTGATCTGGTACCAAAGACGGAACGTTTGCTTACCTTAGTTCTGAACCCATTCTCACGTTAGATTCCATGGAATATAAAAATAAGAAAATAAAAACTATCATTACTATAACTACAAAACAAAGATTAACATTTTTTATCTTTACTTGTATTTATTTGTGTATTTATGTTATATAATAAGATTATAAAATTCTAAGTATAGACTCATAGAATCACCTTTTCGATGGCTTTATTCAGGTTTTAAATAACAACTTTTCTGTTTAGTCATTTATTAGTATTGAAATTAATAAAATATTACAAAAATCATGTTTGCCAACTGCTTTTAAAAACTAAAGTCTACAATAGTCAAAGGAACTATCTTAAAGGAGTTTAATTATTAGTATTAATGTCTTATGTAGTAGTAAAAATTTGGGAGAAGGGAGGTTGTGAGGTAGTGCAGACGAGTGCTACGGGGTCGCGTGGGGTGGATCTCACCCCACTAGAACGAGAAGTAACAAAACTTTACTTGACTCATTCTAAACTTTGAGCCTATTGAAGATCTCTCTCTAACAACTCAACAGCTTTAAAATATTGTCATTACAACATTGTTTAGGAATAATTAGTTATATTTGATTACAATCTGCATTCATTAACTATATTTTTTAAAATTTAAACAGTGACTTCACAACAAACATTTTGACTGTAATTAATTTACCGACTTAATAATTAAATTATATTACATTTCAAATACTATTTTAACTATTTTTTACATTTCCTCGTTTATACCGCTGGTATATAGAAATATTTTGCGTTAGCACTAAAATATTTACCTGTAATATGTGTTTTAGGTGTTTTTAAGACTTCTTAAGAAGTTTTAACCAAATTTTGTGTCTGTATTTACGTGTGTGTGTCTCTGTTTTTATCGGTTTCCTCACTTTGTTTATGCTAGAGACTTAAAACTTGTTACAAAAATTAATCTTTCGAACTATTTGTGCTTTTTAGAAAAACAATTTCTTGATGACGGCAATAACCGTTGTTGATAACTCAGCGACAATATGTAAAAGTCATAAAACACGGAAAATTTATACTGAGTAGTACGGGTTCGATTTAAAATTGAACCCGTACTCGGTCCTATTAGAACCAGTTTTATTAGAAATATGTTAAGGTTGATCTGATTTTTAGCATTAGTTCAATTTTTATCGAATAACATACATTCGTTTTTATATGAAAATCATAAATATTTACTACATTATTTGAAGATTGCTATGATGTTTCCAAATAACCATAAACATTAATTAAGTAAATATTTTACTTAATTTAATTACTTGATTAAGTAAATAAATAAACAATACTTTTTGATACAAACATATTTGTTATAATATTGTTGATAAATGCCACAAACAAGAACGTTTTTTTTCTTTGCTAATAACAAGTTAATATTTACTCAATTATATTCCATACTTTAAAATATTAACAGAGAGTGGATTACTAGGAGGGCTTTCAAAAAGAGGAAATAAAGGACACATATATAGTCGGAGAGAAGAATTTTGTTGTAAAGTTGGGAAAAGTTTGTACTTGGTAGGGGACCTTGATTGTAGGCACAAACTTGACTAGAGACTCATCCTACCAAAGTAACTACCTGCCATATTTAGAGGCTTCTGCCCTGAAAAGAATATCCATAAAGCATATTATTAATAAGCTAAAATTTGGTGATACAACAAATGTTATAATAGTTTTTTTTATTTTAACATCAATTGTTCTAAAAAATTATGTATTACATTTTTTGTTATAAAATATACCATAAGGACAAATTCATTATGTAAAGTGACAATTTTTTTTGGTTTATAAGACGTATTTGTTATAATTTAATTAGACTATGATTCTATGCTATCACTTTTACTTTTGTTTACCTTTATATGAAGGTTTATATCAAAATATTGTGTTTATCGTAAAAATAGAGAATCTGCTAAACACCTGAATTATGTGCTTTTATAACAGGAACAAATAGGGAAAACTTTTCCTTGTTTTTAATTTGTAATAAAATTATTATTATCGAGCAAAATTATTAAAAAAACATGATATAAGAGGTAAAAACAAATAAAAAAAACACGCCAAAAAACTTTATTGGTAAAAATAAAGGAATTTTGAGAAAAGTTATATTATTAATACAGATGAAAAGAAAAATAACAATACCTGTTATGTATGGGGAGGTTTTGAAATGTTTGCCTCTCTTATGCGGTGAATAAAAAATCAATAATATTTGAATTATATAGAAATATAGGATACCTTTATATGAAGGTATTATGAGAAACATTATACAACTTTGTAATATTTTAGAAAATGAAAAGATAAAGATGTTTTAGAAAGAGTTGCTTCGAACAATATCTCATTCTAATTGACTTTGGCTCTTCAACCTAACATATCTCCACAAAAAACTTTTTACTCGCAAAATTATCAGGGAGAAATTGTATCGGTATTTCCAGCCCCTTGATGCCTTTGCAAAACTCTTCTCAAAAGCCTATCTTTTGGATATAGAAAAAATTAAATCGCTCCCTCTATTACTCAAAATATTATAAGTTTTTTTTACTTTTAATTTTTTTAATGAAATAAATATTTACAATATGCAGATAATCCAAACATTCGTTTTTATTTTTATTACATTATTTTATTAAATTTATTATTTAATTATTATTTTTAATGTTCATATTTATTTTAATTTTATTTGTAATATTTTTTTGCTTACTTATATTTCTAAATATATTTATCTAATTGATTACTTTTTAAAGACACTTTTTATTTATATATTTAAATCTATATAACTCCTCTTTTAGGAACAGTTTTGTTTTATTTATAATTTTTAAATCAATAAAACTCCCTTATTTGTTATTATTAGTATACTTTTTTTAATAAAATTCTGTTTATTTATTTATCTATTTGTCCCTTTTTAACCTATTTTTTGTTGTTTGTTAAGTCATCGTAATGATTATCATATTCTTAGTAGACACTGAAGATGGCTTGCTGAAATTTCAAATGAAAGTTCATTGTAAAAAACTACTATTTTTTGATGATGAAAATCTCCTCTGTTCATTCAAAAAAAGGAATAGGACTATTTTGTTTTTTTTCCTTGTTTTTAATTTATTTTAATTTTTTTTGCGCAGATTTTGGCTAACGTTATGCGGTTTTGATTTGGGGACCAGAGATAACTGAAGTATGAAGTGTTCCTTGTCCTTAATACAACCTTTGTTCCTCAAGGTAAATGTTTATTTATTTTATTATTTACGCCCGTTTTGCGCTTATTTACCCACGTTTTGTCTTTATTTATTAAAATATCATATTTTGTAAAGTTATATATATATATATATATATATATATAATATATATATATATATATATATATATATATATATATATATATATATATATATATATATATATATATATATATATATATATATATATATATATATATATATATATATATATATATATATTAATAGTTTCGGGAGCGTTAATCTAAAAATTAGACAAAACAGAAAACTTATGCGATAGATAGCAATCATAATTAGTTACAAGTAGACCTAATGACTGGCAATAGTCCAATGTAAGTACCTTGAGGTAGTCCTTGTTTAATTAAAGAAATATTTTATTTACAATTTGTAAGCTTTTATAAAAAATTAAGAACTGATTTTTAAAATTTAAGTTTTCGATTTTTGTTTTTAAATAATTTTATGAAGAACCTTTCCACAGTTATTTAATGGGTTCAAAACATTTAAAGAGACTCTTTAGAGTAATTTATATTTTTAATTTTTATATTTGGCAGAATTGCTGTTATTTATTGTAGCCAATCAGATACTTTTCATTTTTGCTACATACAGTTTATATTTACAATAACAAAATCTTTTAAAAAAAATTTACATTAGAGTAAGCACAATGAGAAGTATTATTGGCCGATTAGTAGCACTCTCAGACAACTCCTGTCTGATATAGGCTGAGAGTCCTCAATTATTTATGAGTTAAATCCTTGAGGCATCCATTATCAGCATACAATAGTCGTTTGATACTATCGTGCTATGCCAGATAATTAGCCAAGTTAATTATGCTTTATTTTAATTTAAACTGATAGACAAATAAGCTATAATTACACTTGCAGTTTTGAAATAGTAATAAACTGTAAAACTAGCTTCACAACATGATTTCTAAAAACAACTATAAAAATTACAAAAAAAAAATAATTTTAGCTCCAATATAAATTTTCTGTGACGTATTACTAAACCCACTACATGTCTCTGAAAAATGTATTTTTCAAATCATATTTTTTAATATATAAAAATTGAGTTAAAATATAAAATCTTACGGACTGCGCCAGTTCAATTATAACAACAAAAAACTATGATATTGAAAAGTAAAGAAAAATGTGTTAATGAGGGACCTCCCCCACGCGACGAGTTAGAGACAGCTATTTCTGTTACCCCTTCCTACCAGCTTTTGACATTTCAGTAAAATAAGCCGATATATTCTTTTTCATCTTTTTTCTTATTTCTTAACCATCACAAGTGACTCTCTTCTCTCCTATAAATGTGACATCTATAAAAAAACTATTTATATATTAGTTTCTTATTCGAATAATCACTTTTTTCTTCAGTAACTGATATTTTATTCTTATTAGCATTTTTAATTTTTTTCATAAATTAAATTTATATTTTTATTTCTTGGATTTTATCTTACGATCACTAAAAATGTGTTACATTTCCAGCCTGATGGTATTATTGTAATCATTTCCAATAATATACTGAAGTGTAAATATAACTACCGCCTCTATGTTTATTACTAAATTCTTCATTCGTTTCTAGTTGTATTAATCTATAAAAAGCTTTAAAACTTATTATACTTAATGATTTTGTTATAAAATTAACCTTAGTTTCTATAGTTATAGTTTGCCTCCACATATTGCTGTCAAGTTGTTACTAATAACTTGGTTATAACCAATATCCAATATTTTTTAAATTTATTTTGCTGTTAACTTTTAAACTTGTTTTTTTGTATTGTATTGTATCTTATTTAATTTTTACTTAGAGTTTTTTAAAATTTGGAATAATTGTTGAGATTGTCTTATTACATGTCGATGATGATGTGATGGGAAAGTTTTGTATAGTTTGTTAGTATGACGGTATTGAGATTGGTAACAGCTGTAGTTAAGGACATGTGCTTGTCATTAACAAACTCTTAGGGTGACTTCCCTCCTTTACTTTCTATCATCTTTTACTTGTTTCATAGATCTATATTATTATTATTATCTTTTTTTCTTACATCCGCTCTTTTTCCATCGTGTGACAGAACTTTAGTTATTCTAATTTTTATTTCTTTGTAATACTATTGATTAACAATTTATTTCCTTTTTTGAGAATTAATACCCTTGATTTAAAAATAAACAAACTGGCTCTAACCACGCATGATTATATCGTTTATATTATATTAGTTATTATAAGTTTGATCAAGCTCAACCAAAAAAAGTTAAATATTTGTATAAAAAGATTTAAATAGAAATTAAAATACAAAAACCTCAAAAGCATTTTTCATATAAATTCCCTTAAAACAAAAATGCCCGATATAATTGATAATATAATATTTTTGATATAATTAATTAAATAATAATTAAAACCTGCATTAGAGAAAATCCGATGTGAAACTTACCTAACACTTAACTCACCTAATATATTTCAGCGAATTCCATAAGGAAAAATAAGCTTATGTGGTTGGGGTAATGGAGATGGTATAATATATATATATATATATATATATATATATATATATATATATAATATATATATATATATATATATATATATACGTTGTGTGTGTGTGTGTGCGTGTGTGTGTGTGTGTGTGTGTGTGCGCGATGTCATTACATTTTAATGATTTTGACATCTATTAATAATATTTTATTGTGATTATTGTTAATAAATGTCTCATATTTTACTTAGGCTATTTATTTATTTAACTAAATTTTTAATGAATTAACTAATTAATCATTTCAATAATATAAAACTCTACTTAATATTTAAACTATTCATTCAGTTATTAATTGTGTTTATTAATATCAAATATAGAATAGTATAGGCTCAATAAAGGACTCTGAGTTCGTCCCTGTGTGGTGAAAATGAAGGTTAGGGACTCTTGGACTCTTAATAATTTTTTTACAAAATTCGGGGGCATTTTTGTAATCATAATTAGAGAATTGACTTTAAAACAACTAATTTCATCTAAAGAAAAAAAAAAAATGATTTGAAGTAAGCCTATCGTAAAAAAGTAAGCGTATATCCTTATAATTATGAATAAATGCTTTAATTATTATACTAAACGGATATAATACACATGTATTGAATTCTTTTATTATAACATGCAAATACGCCATTGGTTTAAAAAATTTCTGCGGATATTTTGCAAAAAAATATAACTTTTATTTTCTCTTATAATAAACTGATCTGAAGTCATGATACCTTATTGGCATTTATTCAAATTGTGTCGATTTTATTTTCATTTCACACGAACACACACGTATTTTATTATACATATACTTATAAATAAATTTAGAGATGTGTATATATATGCTTTAGCCGTTGTCTTTTAATGTGTTACGATACGGTTTACGAACTGTATTATAAAAAGATAGCCAATATTATAAAAAATCTTAATTTAAAAGCTAACTGACTATATTTCTGTAATATATTAGAGCCCACCTACACTTTACCTTCTAGGTGTATTCATTAGTGCAACATATCATATAGACAGTATTTTTATTTTTGTTTTCTTTTTAATTTTTTAAACTGTATATAACATGTTAAACAAAACTCTTAACAATTTTAATAATAAATTAAAATCTATCTCTTAATTATTATAATTTTTTTAAATTATCCGTATTTTTTTTTATAATTTATCTTCTTTTCATTTTCTGTTATAGATTTGTTCTAAATGTTTTAAGATATGATTTACAACTTTTATTACATTAAAAAAAAACTATTATATTTATATAATATTTATACCTGCTACTTTAGTTTCTTTAAATTATATCAATATCTGGTTGGAAACATTTTTATTATAACGGTTATTGTAATTTGTAATTCTAGTTTTAATTAGTGAAGCATTTATTATTTAATTCGACATTGCTTTCTTAACGACAATTTTTACGAGTTTTAACAATCAGGTCGTAGATTTTAGGAGTAACCTCCTGTAACAAGAAGCTTATTGATATTAGTTTTTAGAAAGGTAACGTAAATTTAAAAAATAAAAACCCTTTTTTTAACGGTAGTTCCATGGTTATATTTTTAAGATGGAACTTTATTTTATAGAAATGTAAAAGAATTATTATTTGATAGCTTTAACTTCACTGTTCTTGTTATAATTAATGTGTTTTTTGGGTTAGAAGGGTTTCAACAGGTTAAATTAGTGTGAGAATGTTTGTTATCATATGCCATACTATTAGTTTATAGGTTTATTGATATAATTTCAACGTGCTCCAAACATCTCAAATATGCAAAATAGTTTCAGTAAGACCAGTACAACTAGATCTATGGGAATGCGAGGGTATTGCGTATTCACCCTCAGGTACAACCCTTGCATCACGTTAACCCTTTCCTTTCTTTTTTTAATTTATTGGTTGGGTATCTGTCCGCCCTCGGTCGGGTATCGGTGGTCCAAGACGAACAATCATTTTTGCATAACAACAAACTTTTTTTCGAGCCACTTATCTTTACACAACCCCTATAAGATATTATATCTCGAATTTCTTTTCAAATCTATATTCAGATGCTAATTATTCGGGTATTTAAAATAGGATGAAGAATTTTAATTTTCTTAACGATTTACAATACTGAAATCGAATTAATTTTACTATGAATGGTATTAATGCCTTAGGGATGCAAAGCGTGAGATAAAGGTAATACTAGTACCTTTATATGAATGTAACGCGAGCACTTCAACACGTGATTTGTTTACATTTTGCTACCTACACTTCTTTATTTAGGCATAAAATCAGGGTTCACCCCACGGTTCATTTCTTGGGCCCATGGTATTTCTATTGTATATTAGTGTCATTACTTATTTGATAATAAATTGAAATAGGTAAAACAGTTCGTAGACTCCTTAAATGCCATTTAACGATTTCTGTTCTTAACGAATCAGAATTTAGTCTATATTATAATTGTGATCATATCCTTTTTTTTTTAAGTTTGCTCCTATCATAGGATTTGAATTTTCTTGATGAATTCTTGGTTCTATTAGGTTATAGTTATGTTATATTATTTTCTCTTTTATCACTTTCTATGTTACATATTTTACTAAGTTGAAATCTATTAGCATTACAAGAAATTAAGTTATGAGTTTTAATACTAATAAGGTTATAATCTTTCTTTGTACTTATATATTTAACATTTTATATCTTTGTTTTGCATACATCATAAGATTTTAATCTTAAAACTGATGCAGATTTGGTATTATTTTAACTATTTTTAAACATTCATGTGACATATTTATCATGCTAATCTATTGCCAGAACGGTGTATAAAATGAAGTTATATTTTTAAATTGAATAGTTACGATAAGGGCATGTATTCTTTGTTTTTAACGTATATAGTTATAATCTTTTATCTCTTTTTAAGTTTGTATCTATCTTGGTAAAACTGAATCAGGTTTAAGTTCTGATAGGATAGGAATATTCCCAAGTTTTCGAGACTGGTCTCCCTTTTATTCCCCCTCCCCCTCCCTAGTCTGAGTTTTACCTGTAAGCCCTCAAAATAACCCACTCCACTCTTTTACTTTTGAAACCCTTTATTCTCTTTAACGTTAGTTGTAAGATTTTATTAATTTAGACTCGAAAATGTTAGGTAATATCCCCCTTAGGTTTTAAAAACTAAATTCCAACAAATATTAGTTAATGTGGGCTTGTAATGATAATTTTTCTAACAAAACTAAATAATTCAATTATTTTTTTTTCTAGTAATACAGAGTAGTTAAGCAACATCATTTACTATATTTCATGTCAAATCTTACTATTATTTAATTTAAATAATTTTGAAAACAAAAATGATTGTTTTAAATGAAGAAGTTCAACTTCTTTTCCAGAAAATTAAAAACAATTGATAAGTATGTTTTAAACAAGCTTTGAACTATCCAAGTTCATTTAATGTTTTTCTTATTTTCATTTTAGTCCCATGAAATTGTAATTCTGTTTATCATTATCATTTAAATGTATTTACTTTAAAAATCAATATTTATTAAAATATATATTTTTATATCCGTACTGACTTTTTAATAAAAATTATAAATGATTATTTAATAATAATATTTAATTATATTATTTAATAACCATTGTATATTATATATTATTTACATTAATATTATTTGTTAATAATAATACATTTTATAGGTGTCAAAGACTATTTACTTATTTTTTTAAATATAAAATCTGCTATTATAGGTATTGAAGTCCAATTTATGTTTTTTATTCTCATTTAAGTTTTATTAAAATTTTTATTCTACTTATCTATATTTTTTCAATATATTCACTTTGAAAAGCAATTTAATATTAATATTATTATTACTTCTGTATTAATTTCATAATATAATATGTTGTAATAGGTATGTATTATTTGTTGTGTTATTATATATTATTACATATGTAATAATATAATAACATATTATTACTGTCTCTCATAAAATTACAAAAGACAATTTATTTCAGTTTGTTTTAATTTTGATTCCGTGAATCAATATTTTTTTATTTACAAATGATGCGTCAGTGACCTTTCAGTTATAATCTCTCCCTATAATCTCCGTCAGTTTCAGTTATATAAACACTCCATATAATCTCCGTCAGTTTCTGTCCCTATAATCTCCGTCAGCTCCGTCAGTTTTCAGTCATATAATCTCCGTCAGTTTCAGTTATAATCTCTCCCTATAATCTCCGTCAGTTTCAGTTATATAAACACCTATAATCTCAGTTTCAGTTAAACTCTCCCTATAATCTCCGTCAGTTTCAGTTATAAACTCCCTATAATCTCCGTCAGTTTCAGTTATAAACTCTCCCTATAATCTCCGTCAGTTTCAGTTATAAACCTCCCTATAATCTCCGTCATTTCCACTCCATATAATCTCCGTCAGTTTCAGTTATAAACTCTCCCTATAATCTCCGTCAGTTTCAGTTATAAACTCTCCCTATAATCTCCGTCAGTTTCTGTTATAAACTCTCCCTATAATCTCCGTCAGTTTCAGTTATAAACTCTCCCTATAATCTCCGTCAGTTTCAGTTATAAACTCTCCCTATAATCTCCGTCAGTTTCAGTTATAAACTCTCCCTATAATCTCCGTCAGTTTCAGTTACAAACTATCCATATGATATCTGTCAGTCATTACGTCCTGAATGCTAATTCCCTTAAGGAAGTCATTAGTAGCCTCACTTAGTTATAAAAAATGTATGTGTATTGTGACGTCATTAACCTGCATAATTGCGTAGTGAAAATTTCTGAAAATTCATGCAATGCAGAAAAAATGGTCGATCAATTTGGGATTTGACACGCATGTAGCCATGTATAAGACTAACATATGTACCAAGTTTCATCTCATTATCAGCATTAGTTCATTTTTTATTAAATGACTTGTCCACGTTTTTTTTAAAAAATTGAAACATAATCTAATTGAGTTGAAATTTGGTACAAGTGTATACCTTTACGTAATAAATAAGTACACTAAGTTTCGTGTCAATACGTCAAGTATATCCATAATTTTTTGGATCATAATAGTTATGCGGCATTGAGCGAGGTCAATACCTGGATGTTGACCACTGGAAATGAAACGGATTTATTCTTTTTACGTGTTGTAGTATATATACTTAACGACTTTTATATTCTGAGGACGAGCGAAGCAAATCCGAAGTAGGGAGGTCTAGTGTCTTGAATCCGATGTAATGAGGAAAAGTTGCGAGGTACCCCATACCCGAATTTTTGTTCTAAATCATGACTATTCCCTCTAGTAAGTGGATTTAGGCTTCTTAGTTTTGTTCTTTTTGATGCTATTCTTGTATTTGTGTGTTTATTAGTATTTTATCAGACTGCAACAGTTTCAAAAATACTGTATAATGTTTTTTATTATGTCTATTCCTTGATTTTTATGGTAAAAGACTTCGTAAGATTTATGCTTATTCTTGCTCATAAGTTATCGACCAAACCTGAATGCATCTGGTTTTAAAAAATATAAAATAATGTTACTGCTCTTCGATAGAATATCTTCGAGCTGGTATAACTGGGTTGTAGAAATCTTGTCTACTTTTTTATGCTTATATTCTCAGATGGACTAGTAAAACATTTTCGGGTATCATGTTAGAGCTCTTAAAAACTTTATTTAATCATGCTATTGTGCTTAAGGCCCTAACCTCCACTTTCTAAAGAATTGGAACTTAAAGGTAGGAAGTAGGAGTTGGAAAAAGTTAAGTTGGAAGAGTTAGTGAGTGGGATACCTATGACCCCATACATTGATTGGTTCCGATACATAGGGTGAGTCCAGGTATCATAAATACCTGAACACAATATTATAGTATAGGAAATCTAAATGTTGTGGTGGGAAAATGGGCGGAGTTTACAGTCCAAGTGGGAGTCTACAGACAACCAATAATCTCCCTCTGTCAGCATTTTTATACTTCCAATAAAACCACCACTCCCCCTTTTATAGATAACCTTTTTCGTACTTACTTCCTCTCTTTTCTTTCGCTTTCAGCTTTTTTCTCTTTTTTTTTGTATACCCGGCATTCTTTATCACTTTAAGGGTGGTTGGGAGGGTTTAATATATATTTTTTCCTCGATACAAGTCGAATAAAGTATAGGAGGGGGTAGAGTATCGCTCTCGATATATTTTTACCCCCTTTACCTAACCCCTCCGTCTAACCCCCCCTTTTACCCCTTTGTGTCTGTGTGCATTTTTTACACTCCTACTGAGGACCACTTATACATACTTTTTTTAAATTTCGAATACTACAGGAATATAACCCCCCCTCTTTTAAGTAAAAATAATAAATTTTAAAAGCAATTTTTCCACCCATATCTACATGTTCTAAATTATAAATGTTACTTGTAATAATCTATAACTAAGATTAATTATTTTATTATTCAAACACATTTTAAAACGTAATAGTGCGTTTTAAAATAAACTAAACGGATTCTCATTTTATTGATTTCAGTTAGATTCAAGTAAAAATCTTATGCAATATTAAAAATTAAATAAAAAGTTAGTCTATTGAGATAGTTATATTCATTTCACAAAATTAACTAAAAAATCTGATATCGGCTTCAGAAATATTTAAAGTAAATCTATGACGTCAGAACCTTGATAGTACCTAATTAAATATCTAACTTTTTCCACCTTTGATTTATTTTTTTAAACCATTTAATGTAAAACTATCAGTATTTTGATGCTTGAAGTAAAATATCTCGAGACATATTGCTTACTACTTCACAAAATTATACAAAAGTAAACTATTTCAATAAAATCCATATATTTTTATATGAATAAAGATCTATATTATTTCTATAAATCCAATATAATGTTAAATACCATATTATTAATGTATAAACAGAATATTTGATGCCAATAAATATTTTTATTGGAATAAGAATCTGTCTATTTACGGCAGCAAAATTAATTACTCAACAATTTTTAGGCAGCAAAATGCAATTTTGTTGATCTGTTACTAGAATTTTAAAATCAGTAAAGTAAAATTCAAAACATTAGACAGGCAAAGTATTAACTGCCTAGTTATTAAAAGTTGAACTTAAAATACATGGGTTTTACAACATGTCCCAAGACAGTTCAAATTTTACCTGAATGATTCTTTTTAATTTCGAACTTATAGATTCATTGCAATATTTATTGGTGGTTATTGTTTTTTAAGTAATAACATTTAAATGGTATCATTTATTTTATAGTTATTTTACTGGATGTAAAACAAAACAATAAAACAATTAAATATTAAGTAGATCTTTGTTTAGAAAAAGAAACATTTTGAGGCAACACTGGCGTTTAACTTGTGTTTTATTTAAATAAGTTTAATAATTTTTGTTGAATTATTTTGATAGAAACGTTTAGTTTTGGTTTTACCAGGTTCTATTTAAAAATATTAATTTATTTTTGTTATATCGAATCAATTAATAATCCTAGATTAGATATTTGTGCTGTGATTTATAATTTATTTTTGCTGATAGAAGTGAGTAGATAAAATATTGTATGCAACAAGGCAGGAATGAGTGCATAATTGTCCTATTAGATTAATATCATCGGCTTCGCCTTGGCCATCAAATTGTAAATAACCTGCCTCGGCATCGCCTTGGCCATCAAATTGTAAATAACCTGCCTCGGCATCGCCTTGGTCATCAAATTGTAAATAACATAATTTTCATGAATTTCGTAATTCTTACGAAACATTTGGTATCAAAATCCAAAACACAACTTTTGTAACTATTGCCCAATTGCTTCCTAATTTCAGGTCTCCAAACTTGTAATCGTAATTTTTGAAAAAAAAACTAATAGCACTTTTTAGTATTCCATCAACTTTGTTTGAAATATTACTCTTACTAATGTTTCAAACAAATTTAAAAAAATGTTTTTAATCCCTAACCGAATGATATATCAGTTTTTGTGATGATTATTATTAGATTTATAAAGATATTGATAGGTATTTTATTTTTTAAAATGGGCTAAATTTTGCATAGCAGCATTTGCTGCGAATGTTGGTAGTAGTTTTATGCTTCAAATTAAGTAATAGATTTGTACTCTATTGGATTTACCAATAAAATCTTAAATGCCCTTTAATAAGAACCAATGCTTTTTCTTTGCGTGAGCTTGAAGTATTAAGAATAAAAAAGCATATAGCATGATAAAGATTCTTTATTCTCAAACCTTAACTTAAGTTCTATTCCTTACGTATAAGTAATTGGATATCTACTATTTCTTTTATTATAATTATTTTTTTTTTATAATTGTCAGTAAAAGTCTTATTGTTATTACGAACAGAAAATAGAATAAAAATTATTCATTCATGTAAAGCAGGCAGATGGTAAAACTATTGGAAGGGGGTTTTGATATGAAATTAATTGGGAAGCTTGTCATAGGTGACAACTATCGAAATAAGAGACCGGATATGTTACGTCCGTATGCTAATGAAGAGAATCAGAGCAAAAAAATACTTCGGGTTCAATTCCAGAGGACTTTAGGAACAGAAGGCTCTCTTTTTTTATAGACAAGGGAGTTTTCTTTGTTGGGAGTAAGTGTGGGGGTTATTGTTGTACTTACAATAACCCTCCTACGACGTGAAGAACCCAGACAGGATCATGTTTGGTTTGTTTTTACTTTCTTCAATACTCGATTGTTGTTTAATTTAACCCTTTCGGTTTAGTGCGACAAAAACTTTCCGAAAATATGTTTATTCCTAAACTTGACAGGAATTTGATTTTATATTGTTTTTAAACATTTTTTTTAAAACCATTAAAAAACTAATTTAATGGGTCACCTTAAATCCAAAATAATTTTTTTAATTGTGTTAAATCAATAGCCGCATAAAGTGCGTTAGGGTTATAATAAATCGATCGTTTTCGGCTTACTGCACATTGTTTGTGTTTTGATTTGTATTTCCATCGTTCTACTGTGTAAGTCACAGTAATTTTGTTATTTTTATTTTATTATATTGATGGTCTAAGGTGGTCAGGTTATTTTTCCGATGTTTTGAAATTCAAACAATAGGGCCCTTTATTAATATATCTCTTTGCCAGGAATCACCATTAGTAATTGGTAACCAATATTCAAGTATCTTGAATAAAGGAAATGACGATATGCTCGATATGCCTAATAACAAAGTGTCACCATCGAGAACAAAAAATAGAGAAGAATCCATCATAAAATACACGTCAAAAAAACTGCGCATGCTTACAAACATTACATTAGCTGCGCAGGTCCTAAATTTAGAGGCAAACTAAATTTTCCTGTTATTTGTTATTGAGAAGGTTAAAAGTATAATATCTCTTCTTTTTTTAACTGATTTTTCGTAATTGACTTAAAAAGCAGAGGTATCTAAAATCTTGAGAAACACCGAACAAAAAGCACAGAAGAAAGTTAAGGAGCAAACGCGATTTATCTTTGTTACATGACATGCGTTTCGCGCAGGTCACTACGTAGACGGGTGAACGCTAACAATAACTAATTATTGTCTGAGGACAAATGAAGAGAGTTTTAAGACATACTGGTAATTAAAATAGGCGCTTTTCATATTTGAGGACGAGCGAAGCGATTCTGAAGTGACTAAGACGAGCGGAGTGAATCGGAAAAGGTGAGGAAAAGTTTAGAGGTACCCCGTACCCGATTTTTAAATTCTTATAAATAGTGTAAACAGTTTACAAAAAACATTTTAAAGAATTGTTATTTTTTCTTATCATTATATAATAATATTGTAATATTATTCAAAATTCAAAAATTTTTGTGTCAATATAAAGAAAAATAAAAATCGATTTTATAGATTCGTACTGAAGGTCCCAGCAGGTTAACTGTGAGACGGAGACGGATGTCGGAATCAATCTATTCTTGTTTTCCGGGAGACTATAAGACAGACTTGTGTTGTTTTTCCCCTCTAGAGATGAGTTTGAGATCAGCTGTTGCCATAGTCCCCATGGAACTCATGTCATAGGCCATTTCAAGGTCAAACTATTTTAAACTGACCTCACTCTAACCACTCACTTCAACCAAATTTATTTATATTTTATAAATATCTTTTATTTAAATATCATCTAGATTTTTGTTTATATTGTTTCAATACGGTATTAATCAGTATCATTTAAAAATTAATCAATGATTATTGAAAAGTTCAATTTGTAATATTAATTCAATTTTTCTTACATATCAATCAATGATTATTGAAAAGTTCAATTTGTAATACTATTTCAATATTTCTTACATATCAATCAATGAATATTGAAAAGTTCAATTTATAGTATTATTTCAATTTTTCTTACATATCAATCAATGAATATTGAAAAGTTCTATTGTTTGTTGAACTTTTTTCAATGTTTGTTCAACATTGAAAGTGAGGAAGAGATGAGGAGGAGTGAGGAAGAGATGAGGAGGAGTGAGGAAGAGATGAGGAGGAGTGAGGAAGAGATGAGGAGGAGTGAGGAAGAGATGAGGAAGGAGTGAGAAACTTACTAGGTGTCTCGTACCCGATTTTTATTATTATATCTGATTATTATTTTATTTGTCTTGGTTTGGATAATATGTTTTTGTTGCATTGATGCAAATACTTCTTATATTTATTGCTAACAAAGTTATTATATACCTTAATACTTTTCTTATTGTATACCCTCTTTTGAAACAGATTTGTGCTGTATTAATGCATTTTGTATGGGAAAAGGTAATACTAAGTTTTCTCATTTTTTATAAAAACATTAATATGCTCAAAACCGGGGAAGGCGAGAATACTTATAAAAAGTTTCTCCCTTATTTATTATTACGATCGAAAAAGGCTTCATATATCAATTGTTAGAAAGACGGTAAAATGGAAAAGTATATTTCCCAACTGGATTGGCAATTTCACCGCGCGAGTTACCCGAAAGATTTCTTTTTGGTAACTCATTCATTCATCAATGCGGAAATCCGCAAAAAAAGTTACCTTTTTTCGTCGATTCCACATAATCAAGGCAATAATACCTCCCCCTGACGAACACCTTATAAATTTTTTATTTCATCCTAGGGGGGCTCCTACCGACTTCCTTCCTGATTTTTTATAATTTTTGAGGTTTTGGCTGAGCTATTAAAACTTTACTCGTATTTCTTACGTTTAATAGAGATATTTTACATTTTTTTTTAAAAAAAGTTATTTATTGAAGGGTTCCTTTTTTATCACAGAGTCAGCTTTATTTAGATGTACACAAGTTTAATTCAAAGTCTCTTTACATCAGCATTATATAATTTTTTTTGAAAATTCAGTGTACATTATCGATGGTCTAAGATTAAATTTTTGTGGCATTAAAAAGTCGTGGCACATTTCATGACGTCAAATACCTAATAAAAATTATAAATACTGTTGATTTGTTGTTAATCAATCATAACACGAAATCATATTATTTATACTTTAAGTTAAATTTATGTATTTAATTTTATTATTTATACATTTGGTTAAAGTTATATATTTGGTCCTTATAAGTGTCTGTGTATTAGATTCCACCACTTAATAACATCAGTATAATTATATCTTTGTTAATATCATTACATTAGCCTTATTGTTATATGAGCTTAGGTGCCAATGATACAATACAGAATGTTCAGTTATTGTGAACCATGCTGTACCCCAAATTTTATTGGGCTTAAGTGAATTTGGGATTGCTTCTATAATTGTAGAATGCAAAATCAAAGAATAAGTTTTACGCCTAATTTACCATAGCATTTAACATAGTGTATCAAGAGTTATTACCTGGAGTAATGGTTTATGCAAAGTTTATATAATAATAGGCTTTAAAATAAACACTTGTGTTTATGTATACCTGCCGCTTCCGTAGTCGAGGTCGTTAAGGCGTCATTATTTACACTGACCTTTGACACCATGGAGGTCTGGGGTTCGCATCCCAGGTTACGCTCTCAGTTTACAAAAAAATATTGCTCAAATCAACTGGCGCCACCTTAAAAATAGATTTTTAATGTCAAGTTTATCTCTACCACCTAATGTGGTTCCTGCATGGTTTATCTCTTATAAGCCGGAATGATCTAACCGAGCATCAGATTCATTACATATTATATTACCAAAATTCTTTTGTCTGTATCAAAATTATAGCTGGTTTTACGAGCGCAGTTTAACTACCTAACAGATTAAACTACTTGTAACTATACGGATGTAAGGTATATAGAATCGATTATACTCAAGAGGATCCGGGCCTGAATCGATTCCAATTCAATTGATCAATCAATCAATCAATAAAGTTGATGAAGGAATTGTGAAGGGGAGATGTAACTAATACTATTCTATAGCACAGTGTTTATAGTTGGGTACATTCATGTAGTGTAACTTGTTGAATCCAATAGTTCCCTTATTTGTCAAATCTTTTTATATCCAAATACTTAAAAATTACAAAAGACCTTACCTCTTATTTAAATTTGTAATTACTCGTTGCATTTCATTGTCAAAAGAATTTACAGAAATCAGGAAAAACACTATTGCTTGGTTATAAAAATGTACTTGTATCTCAACACTTATGTTTTATAGTGGAAGCAATCATTATCATCTTCATATTTTTTTATTGATGATTTAACACAATACCAAACTAATTATTAAGAGAGATATAAAATTCGAATAAAATTTTGTCATCGTCACGTGGCAATGACAACCAAATAACAAGACGTCTCTTGATTTTTTTATATTGTAATTATTGACAAGTATAAAACTGGGTTCTTATTGCAAGTTTTGATTCACCAAATACTTCTTCGAGTTGATTTTTATACGGAGCCCTCTAAAAAGTTTTGTCATGTCGAAGAAATCGAATGCGAGTTATTGTTGCCTCTTGCCTATCGCAGAAGTTATTGTTGCCAGTCGTTAGCGCCTTTCTTCCTTCCCAAGACTTTCGACTTTGTTTCCCTAACTTTTTATAGACTGAAATATTTTCTTGATTTACTGCTTTTAAGGCCATATTGTCTTCTACCAAATCTTTTTTTCTTTACGGTTACTAAACAGTAAAAAGTGAGGTAATATGAAAATATTAAGATATCTTTTATGGTAATATCGATTCCCCTTTTAGCAAAGTTATCAAATAATCATAAAAAAAGATGTTTTTATTGTAATAAAAAAGAAATATGAAGGTTGATTATAGTTAGTCTTTGTCTTAGTATGTGTAAAATATTTAAACAAAAAATAATTAAACAAATAAAAATTAAATAATCAATAATACCATCTAAAATTTGGTGGAAAACCAAATTACTTTATAAATATTCTTATTAAAAATAAGCTAAGATGCTTTAGAGCATAAAGGCTATACTGAGCTTCACTAGCGAAGGCTTAGTGGCAAATATAGCACATATTTGCTAAATTGCACTGAATTTAATTATTGTCATATTTATTTGCTTAAATTTGGTGTATTTGTAGTCAATATATTTGATTTTGATACTAATCTACTTTAGTCAGTTTAGTAGACAAGTTTATGTTTGTAAAATATGTTTGAAGTGGAGCACTAAATTTTGAGAAAAAAATATTTAATATCGCTTTTATAGTACTTTTAAAGTTATTTGAAAATTTTATCAAGATTAAAATCGGTAACCGATTACAAAATTAAAAGGCATAATGGGAACTGAAAAATGTCTAATTATTACCTTCTGTTAAAGAGGGACCCGCAATTAGTTAATTAAGAAAAGTGGCGCTAATTCCTCGGGAATCCTTTTTATTGAATAGACCAAGACGCGACGTTGTCAAAGGAACAAACTTTTTCCCTTATCCGCCAGCATTAAATTAATTAAACTTATTGAAAATACTTTTTACTAAATAAGAAATTTCAATCGATTGTGGAAGTCCCCTTTGAATTCGCTTCTTAAACTTGTTGTGAAAAATAAATACAAATCTTTGATATCAAAGTATAATTGATTGAGAGCATTATCTCTTGATCTTAAAACAAATAAGCATTTCAAAGAGACTTCATAATCTTAATAAATAATATTAAGATTAAATTATTAAAAGAGAAATACAATCTAAATTAATCCATCACAAAGCTTAAAGAGCAATAGATAAGCTTATTTATTATGCAATTATGATTTTGATCAATTAGCTGATTTATAATGGAAATATGGTATAATATTTACCAATCAGCTTATTTATTAATGTAAATATAATATTTTCCAATTAGCTGATTTATAATAGAAAATATTGTAGTATAATATTTACCAATCAGCTTATTTATTAATGCAAATATAATATTTTCCAATTAGCTGATTTATAATAGAAAATATTGTAGTATAATATTTACCAATCAGCTTATTTATTCATGCAAATATAATAAATACCAATTAGATGATTTATAATGGAAAATATTGTAGTATAATATTACCTATCAGCTAATTTATTTAGGTGAATTTATTATTCACTAATAAGCGGATTGTATGATATTTATTATAAGTATGATATTTATCAATTAGCTGATTTACTAATGCAAGTATAATATTTGTCACTCTACTAATTTATTAATGCAAAAATAATGTTCACTAATTACATATGCAAATTTAATATTTAAAAACTAGCTTATATTAATACAAGTATAATGTTTATAGTATTTAGATGATTTATTAATGTAAATATAAAATTTACTAATCAGATGATTTATTTAGTGTATAATAATAAACTGATAAAAAAATCTAAAACTAAAATAAAATGAGTTAGCTGATTTGAACTTGAATATATATTATATTTGTATTATAATATATGCATTATTAATGCCAAACAAACAATGAATTGGTTTATTTTTTTTACATGCTGTAATTTTTTTTTTTAAATCAGCTGAAAAAATATTAATGTATAATGTAAAAAAAAAAAAATATAATGTATTGTTAAAAATTTATTGTATTTGAATGGCACAATAGAACCATTCAAAATACGTCATTGGTTTATGTATTATTCTATACGGACTTCTTACTTATAATTTAAATAATACGGAAATAATATCCGTTAAAAACAATCAAATATATTTAATAAAAATATTATATTATTTTTCGTGTTCATTATTACATCAGCTGATTTATCATTTAGTAGTCTTTTATTGTAAACATAATTATTGTAATACAAATACAATATGTATCAATATGGAACTGATATTGTTTGTTATAGAACTAAATGGTTTCTGTTATTAAGAGTTATTAAGGAAATAATTCGTATTAATAACGCAAGGTTCTGGGTTTCACAGTATAATAGGGGTATTCACAGCTTCTTTTGTTCTAAGGTTAGCCTTGCCTCTGTAAAGACTTTTGCTGTGTCCATTACCTTCTAGCTGTCTCAAATATATCTATATCGTCTTAAATCAGAGCTCCTACGTAAAAATATTATAAAGCTAAAAAAATTTTGATAAAGTAAGGATATCAAATGATAAAGCCGTGTAATTACTTTTAAGTATTCTCATTAATTAGAACATGGTATTGATTGATATACATAGTTATACTTAGGGGGACTAACATTTTTGAACCTTAGACTATTTACTCTATTAGGCTACCGAACACTCCATAGCGTGCTATCAGTTAATTATAATTATTAGTTAATAACGCCGATCTTCATCAATCTATTGGGCTTTAATGCTTACGTTCTAATTTTTAGTTCTTTATTTAAAATCAATTAAGATCAATTTTGAGAAGAATGCGTCATCAGAATTATAAATTAATTAAGACTTTGTGCTTTCCTTTTTTTATTTAAATTAAAGTTTTTTTTATTGTTTGTTGTTTACATTGAGAATTAAAATCAAATTAGATTAAATAAATATCTATGATGGACACTATTGGCCAAATGAGCGTTTTAACTAAAGCGATAAATTTGGTTTTAAATTCAAATTATGTAAACTAATAATAAACGAATGGGGTGAATTTGGTTAAAATTTAAATAACGGGAAATAAAATTAAGTCCAAGGGGCGAATTATGTCTCAAATTCAGTAGTTGTAACCACCAAGATGCCAAAAGTACAAAGTTGGCTTTCATCATCAACTATTGACACTATTAATAGGGCAAAGGGAAGAAGTTAGTCCATGTCAAACTACAAAATCAATCCATTGATTTCGAAACTGATTTTTTATTTGAAGGAACTTGCTACAAATTGTTTTATATCGTGCATAAAAACCAAGTAAAAAATCAATAAGTTAGGCTCAAACTGGAATAAAAGGTATTATAAGACTTCCGACTTAAGATCCATACGAAATTGATACTTTTAATAATAATGCATAATTCATAGGTAAAATTGAAACGGTTTAGAGAAGCGTAACGACTCATCATTCCCCCTTTTCACCCTGGTGCGGATGCTGAGCCACTGGCAACCCCACTCTCTAAAACAATGCTGCCTTTATCCCATAAATCCCTTTTATAACAGTGCTGAATATTTCAGAAAAAAAACTTAGAAACAAGCATCTTTGGTTTCAATCATTTTTTTATTTTAAAAAGTAACCCATAAATGAATTTTAATAATTTAACAATAAATGAGCAATGGAGACTGTAGACCTTAGTCAAAATAAGTGTATATATATATATATATATATATATATATATATATATATATATATATATATATATATATATATATGTATGTATGTATATATTTGAAAGGGCGGAATATATAAGAATTTGTATGTGTGTTTCTGCCTTAAAGTTTTAAAAGAAGAGTTGGAATCCTTAATTTTGCTGTGGGGTTCGTAGTTGACGCTATAGAAACTTATAGTTAAGTCACAGCTCTTAGACGCTGTCATTTTGTGTAGGGCTCATAAGGTAGGAGACTATCTTCTATCAGTTAGCAAAAAGGGCCCAACGACTTGACCTACTTGCTAGGTGATCTATCACTTCTCCCTTATTACTGACTTATCATACACTATGCTATTTCCTTTTGTATCAAATGATGTATCAATTTAAGGGTTTGGAAAAACTCATCTCTAAAAACACCCTTAACAAAATTTTTAATTAAAAATGTATTTCTAAATTAACTCTTACATTCGCAATTTTTTTTATTAGTTATTATTTTTACACTTTCATATTAGATTTTTTTAACCTTAAATGTGATGTTTAAATAAATAAAAAAATGTAAGTATTGCTTCCATTAAATGAAAAAGGAGAAAAAAATCTTATATAACACGCGAAAACGTTCATATTTAGTTAGCTAATGAATTTTATTTTAAAAAAACCTTGTAAAAGTAATTTTTTTAAAAAAAAGCAGTAAGCTTTAAAATAAACGTCTATAGATGGTTTATGTTTTTGTAAATAAACCTATGTTTTACCATGCGTGTTTTTTTGAAGAAATCGTTGCAATTTTTCCCCCTGTTAATATTTGTATTTAAAGTTGAGGGCTCTAATTTTTTCTTTTCAATCGGGTAAAACTAAAAAAAAGCTAAAAGAAACATGCTGTGCGAGAAAACTTGATTTTTCAACTAAATCGAGTTTTCGAAGTAAAAAAAATACCGAGAGATAGAAGAAGAGCCTTTTTGAAGTTTCTTTATCTGTTCATTTACCCAAAACCAGCTCTTATCTTTTTTACGCAATATCAAAGGTAACAACCTCCTAACTTCGCACTCTTTATAAAATTATAAGTAATACAAATATAAATATTTATACAACTTCCTAATTCAGGATATCAAAATACTAATGGTTATCAAGGCCCAACAAAAAATGTTTTTTTAAGGACTTTTCTAAATAACGATGTGTCCTGCATATTGAGAGCGGTTTAAGTAGGACGAATATGAGACATATTTAATTCGTAATAAATATATTTATACGGTATGCGGTTTATCACTGAAAATTTCCGGCTCTCTGGGTAATATTTTTACACAATATATATATATATATATATATATATACCGCAAAATTGTTTAAGGCATACATAAATATATTGAAATATATTAAATGTATATGTAAATTATATGTAATTTTAAAATAGTGCTTCATGATCTGAAATCTAAACCACATACAACGTAGTTTTCACTTCTTTATATATTAAGGGAAGTGTATGAAGGACGTTTTGCTCAGTCAGGTAAACCTTAGCCAATTAGTTACCAAGCTACAGGTGATTTAGTCAATGAAGAGGGCATAGAACCCTAACTAAACATTTCTTATCCAAATATCGATTTTTGGGTTAACCATCATCTCAATGACCGAGTTTTTTCAAATGAACCTGAGTTTTAATGTTTACGTTAAGACTGTCATAGAGGCATTTAACATTTTTTTGGGTTGTCTCGTATGAATTAATATATTTTTTCTCTGTTTCAGCGAGCAACGCTGGCCGAGAAGGAAGTAAATGCTCTGAAAGAGCAGCTAGCAGGGTCAAATCAAAGTTCGGTTTCATCAGAAATGGCCCAGCAGCCCGAACAGATACAAAGAAGTACACTCGAAATTGAGCTCTCAGCCAAGGATAAAGAAGTAAGTAAAGTTCATTTTAAATTTATAAATCTGCCACATTTGGAGATAAAATTAAAGGGGAGGGCCTATGCCCGAATCAAAAATATTAATCTTAAATCTAAGGGTGTATTCCGTTCAGAGAGAAGGCCTTAAGCTATCTTAAGATAATCTTGAGGTTCTTTTTATGTATCCTAGAGGATAAAACTTTTAAACTTGTTTTAGGAACCGTTAAGAAACTCTTAAGAGGACCTAATGAATCCCTTAAGAGATCCTAAAGGCCTGCAAGTCCTCCCTTAAGAATCTCTTAAGAGATCCTAAAAGCCTGCAAGACCTCCCTTAAGAATCCCTTAAGAGATCCTAAAGGCCTGCAAGTCCTCCCTTAAGAATATCTTAAGGGATCCTAAAGGCCTGCAAGACTTCTCTTAAGAATCCCTTAAGGGATCCTAAAGGCCTGCAAGACTTCTCTTAAGAATCCCTTAAGGGATCCTAAAGGCCTGCAAGACTTCTCTTAAGAATCCTTAAGGGATCCTAAAGGCCTGCAAGACTTCTCTTAAGAATCCTTAAGGATCTAAAGGCTGCAAGACTTCTCTTAAGATCCCTAAAAGGCCTGCAAGACTTCTCTTAAGTATCCCTTAAGGGATCCTAAAGGCTGCAAGACTTCTCTTTAAGATCCTTAAGGGATCTTAAAGGCCTGCAAGGAATCCTTAAGGGATCCTAAAGGCCTGCAAAAGAATCCTTAAGGGGATCCTAAAGGCCTGCAAGACCTCCCTTAAACTTCAAAAGGGAAAACGTTCTAAAATTCGGGCCATGAATAAGAGGTTTGATGGTTTTATAAAATCTTCTGATAGTAGGTAGTAAACTTGACTCCAGTACATGACGATGTACGGAGCGTGACGTCAGAAAAGGCGCCCATCTTATCACAATATCACGATATTATTAATCTTTTAAACGATTTCATTATAAAAGTTAATATTTGGTTAAGGCTTTTTATTCTTGTTTGGATTTTGGTCTACTCGATTGTTGTTTGTTCTTCGATTGTTGTGTACAAGTGATATTTCTTAGTCTGTGAACATTTTTATTGTTTTATAACACTTTTAATCCCGACAATAAATCAAGCATAACTTAAATTTCTTAGTAAATACTTAATTTAAAAGTTAATTTATATTAGTCAGTTAGAGACAGTCGCGCTGGTGTCTGCGTACTTAGCTTATCTTTGTTAGTGCGTGTCATAAAATTACCTGTGACTATTAAATCAGGGGTCTACAGTTTTTCATTCTCTCTTAACCAATTTTTTTTATAACAATATAACAAAAAAAAAAAAATTATTGTTAAAAATAATTTTATTAAATTAGATAATTTCATAAAAACTCTTATAATTCAATTTGTACGCCAAGAGATCTGCAAATTTGTATGGTGCTACCACACATGTCATATGGTTGTATTTTATTCGGACATCATATGGTATGTATACCTTATGATAGTATGTATATACTATTTGAGACTTTAAAAACTGGATATCATAGAAACTCATTCCATCCCATTTTTGTTTCCATATGGTAAATGTTTTTAAAATCATCAACTTTACCGGTTGATAAAGTTACTAATACGACTAATTTTTATTTATCGATGTGAGCATATAATCCAAATATAGTGAAGATAAAAATAATATTAAGTCAAATTAACCTGCTGAACGAAGATAGCACAAATCAGTGCTATCTTTGGAATAATTAGCTCTTGACCTTCCTTACAATATTCCTTCAGTTTTTGCTTTATCATTTCAATTTTTGTTAAATTTACCCTTGTGAGAAATTTTATAAATTTCGACTAAGATTCCTCTGGTCGACGTGGTTCCAAATGTTATTTTTTGTGTGTCCTATGTTTATATCAATAGGTAAGTTTAATGGAACATTTATGTCAACCATTGTCAATCCATTATAGATAGTTATTAGCGCCCACATTTATAGTAGCGTTTTCATTTATCTCCAAAAATCCACTAGTTTCTTGACATTGCACTTTAATGTATCTCAAATTGGTTTCATTATTTATTTGTATTTAAAGTTAAAACAGTAAGGGTATTAAATTCAGTTAAGTTTGTATCGACCACTACCCCACTAACATTAAGAAGTCTAAAAACTTAAGGGGAATTGTTAGTCCGTTGCGTCGGGCAGGTGTAGGGTGAGGTGCTCGCCGCACGCTCCCGATACTTTTCAACCGATATATGTAAATGAAGATCTATCTAAGCCTTACGATTGGTCCCAACAAAACAATCGAGTAATTCGAGTCACGGAGATCTATTATGTAAATATCAGTATAAATTAATGAATTATTGGCAGGTCACGCGAGAAGGAAGCACGCTAACCGTTCAGGTGCTCTTCAGATCGTACTTAATAACTAAGAAATGTGTAACTAATTAATCTTAGACTTGGTGCTAATGATTTAGAGGCGTTGGCGTTTGAAAATATCGATTCCTTCTTATTCCAATTATACTAGGTGGGCGTTTGAAAAAATAAAATAAATAAAAATTTGACAGGTGAAAGCATCAGTAAGTAATAAAAAGGTTTAAATAAACTGTACAAAATAAAATAATTAATACCTGCGCGAAAACAATTAGCAACATACTTAAAGAACTGAGAAAAATCAATTTCTTTCAATAGAATGTTATACTTTATTACATAAAGTCAATACGTTTTACTGGAAATTTATAGAGCATCTTATGCTTTGAAAAAAGCATATTTAACTTCAATATTTTCTAAAACTTATCCAATTGATACTTTAAATACAAAAATGATTTAGTACAAACATTTTATTTTTTATCTACTCAAATATTGGAACTTCCCAAAACTCTTTTCTTACTAATCACTTTCAAATTGTTACAGACTGAATAATATAGAATAAATAAAGAATAAATATGGAATAAATATACAATAACCAATATAGAATAATCCAATAATTCACTCGGCAGATATTCATTTTCAATCATTCCTTGCATGTAATTCAGATATCATATTCAGAAGGATCAGCTACAACTTGGTCTGCATAATTAAATAGTTATTTAATTATAGAATAAAAATATCAAATACTGAAACGTAAAGTACCAAAATGCCCTTGTCTCTTAATTTTTGTTTCTTAAACAGGTTTTCAAGTTTTTAATATTTGTATTTTATACAGCTTTATCTCACACTAAGGTGTATATCATGGTGTTAGTTATTTTTTATTTAACAAATTTTTATGATTAAAAGCATTAAAAATATAATTATAAACATAATTCTATAGTTAATCCCATTAATAACTATATAGGAAACGCTTTTTGACACTTCTGCAATAATAATCTTTTTAAAATACCTATACAAAACTTTAATTTTACAGCAATCCTGCGGGAAAAATTAAAACAATTTTTTTAATTGTTGTTTGTTTGTTGTTCAACAAACAATTTAAACAATAAAAAAATAAAAAAATACCTCTTCTCATCCTAAAAAATAAACAAAATTCGTACCCTAACATAAAATGAAAAAACAAGAGGCTACTCCCAAACTAATAAATACAATGTGTATCCAATATGTAATTATAACAATAAGTAAATTTTACAAAATAAAATTGGTTGTAAATAATTACAGTCTTATAAAGTATTAACAAGTCTCATTATTTTTTTTTTATCAGAATTACTCACATTTCCACGACATTAACAATTATCAACAATTTATTAACTACTATTTACCTTATGAATAAATTTTGTAATGATGTTTTTTTCGAGATTTTGACTTACATTAACAATTATTTGAAGAAGGTTTTATTTGCTAATATTTATTGAATGATGATTTCATCAAATTGGAATGGTTTAAGTAATATTTTTATAAGGAAATTTTGATAAAAAATAGGAACAAGTAACAAGGGTTCTATAGAATGGCTATATTAGTTACAAAACCTGCAAACAAAAATCTCGCTTAGAAATTAAAAAAAACAATAAAAATTTCCTGACAGATTTGAAATATTCAAAAAATATAGCTCCCTGATTTCAAAACAAATCAAGTATTTAAACAAATATTCATAGACGTCACATTTCCTTAATGTGCGAGTTTCAATTGCACTGCATTGCTTTTTTAGAGGAAAAAAGAGTGGGAATTCTGTGAGTTGTTGTCGTGTAGTAAGATTAGATAACGGTACTAGTGCTGAGATCTAGCGGCAAAGCCCTGAACTAACCAACCCCTCGCTATACCCCCTACACAATAATTAATACAAAATCTTCTCTCTTTCTTCTATAAAAACCTTAAGTTTTTTAAAACACATTTTAGAATTTACGATACAACGTTTAAACAAAATACTTGACAAACAACTAAAACTGTTTTATTATTATGATTTGCTGTAATTATTATTATTTTCTTTTTTGTAGCATATCTTTTTCTCTCTGAATGTATATCATAATAATTCAGAGATAATAACTTGAAAATGGACTAAACTTTGAAAATTGTGACGTCAAATTTGCTTGTAATAAAAGTTTGCCGATCATGTTTTCATATGACCATTTGATATGGAATTCCTAGTACTTAGTAAAATTTTAATTTCTCTTTAAGTTTAAATTGAAAGGCAATTTCAAAATTTTTCTATACATTCATTTTCTTTTTTATTTTAAGAAAAAGTGTCATTATTAATAGTTTTTTGACCTGCTAAATCGAATGATACCAATTTCACCTCAATCTGACCATATCAAGATAATACATACATACAGATGATGTTTTAAGTGATTTTTTGTTAAGGGGTCGAGTGGGGTCTCATTTTTAATTTTTTTTAATTGGTACTATAATGACTGGACAACAAATTTACTTTACTTAAGGCCAACGACTTTGTGGGAACAAATTATTCAAAATAACAACAATGTGGCCGCGAATCTGCCACTGTGAAGTATGACGTCGCGCAGGGGCTAAGGGGTCGAAAACCATTATTTTTATATTGAATTTGGTTAGCATCAGTAACATAGTGTAATGTCATTACCCGACTTGGTTTAACAAAAAAAAGATTGAAATCACATTATTAGAGGGACATGTGTTTAACAAAAACACAGGATACGAATCTTCGTTACGCATATGGAAATATTTCTAACTGTTGAAACCCAAAAGGATGAAAGCGATCGAAAAAGATGACTCGAAGAATAATTGAAGCAAGAAGAAGAATTATTAAACGATAGCGGAAGACGGTAGTTTAGGGTCCAATTAGAGCGGTTTTTGTACGAAGCCAGTTGTGACTGTGAACAAGTTGTTTTACTGTAGTATTTTATTATGTAGTACAGGTACTTTGTTTAATTTAATTTCTAATCTTTTTATCAATAAGGTCAGAATTTATTTAAATCTTAGTAAAAAGTCTTTGAGGCATGAAGTAAGCAAATGTGATTTGTCTAAAGCATGGTTATTTGTATTTATATTTAGGCTTTACCATCTGAATATAGGGTACCAAATGGTATAACAATAATTTGTCCTTATAGGTAATAGATATTTACACGAATTGAACTTAAAAATAATCATCTTGAGTCATAAAATAAGTGATCTTAGCTAAACAATTAAGTATCTTTAGTGCTTCATCTTAGAAAACGATGCTAAAAAATAACCATATTCGTTTATAAACTAATTGATCTTAGCTTCGGTGTTTCATTTTAGAATGGAAATGAAAATGCTTAAGAAATAACCATACTTGGTTATAAACCTATTGATCTTAGCTTAATCTTGGAATCTAAATGCTAAAAAAATAACCATACTCGGTTGTTAACTAATTGATCATAGCTTCGGTGAAACGAAAACAATTAACCAATTTCGCCTTTAATCTTAAAATGGGAATGAAAATTCTAAAAAAATAGCCAATTAAGGTATAAAATAAATAACTTAAGTTAGAGTACTAGAGAAAGAAACGTTGATTCATATTTTAGCAATGTTTTTCACGGCGCACAATGCTATATTTTATTCACTTATTCACTTTTATTTTTATTAAACTATAAGTTTATTTTTTATTACTTTATTCCATCCTTCACGATTATTATTATCACTGCTTATTTGTTATTTCTTTTTACTACTCCTGTGTGTATGCAATCACTGGATATTTCTTTACCAAGCTTATCAAGCCGTTAAAACAGTGTTAACTCTCAATACTTCTACAATATTCAAGAAAAATTTTAAAAATATAACGACGGTGTTTTTCATTCTAGTATATAATATGTAACTTTAAAAAAAAACTTTAATAATTTAGATTTTAAGGGACCTTTAAAGTAGATATAGATCTTTAATGTCTATCTATGAAGCTTAGAACTTAAATCATTATTTAATTAATGCATTTTACCTGCTATTTCAAACGTACGTCTTAAATTATAAAAAAACCTCAAAGACGTCCTGGGTAATGGAACAATACGATTACAAAAACAAAAGGAAAACAATTGCACCTGTTCTATGTTGACTCAACCATAATAAAACTTCCAATCCCTATATTTCTATATTTTGTGGGAAAAATCACAAGATCCCCCCCTATTTTTTTCAAAATAACTTCTATCAAAACAAGAACACCCTTTTGTTCATTTACGTGTCATTAATATGTATAATATTACGATTTATTATAACAAAAAGTTGAATATTCGTTTATAATGTATAAAACTCGTTCGATGTAGGTAATAACTATCAGGTTGTCTCATTGTTTCTAAGTTATCTGATATAATAAAATACCTATAGAATTTCTCATCATAAAAATACACCGGAACTGGTATTTTTGCATTTTATTTTTTGTTATTAATTATAATAGTTTATATCCATAGAAGCATAGGATTTTTTTTTATTTGTAAATTAACACTGCACAGTTTGTTATGATTTGTTTGATTCATAGAGATATATTACTAGAGGGGGCATACCCTATTTTAATGCATTGAGGGGCTTCAAACATCTTTTGGGGCTCTCAGGGGCTCTTTGTAACCTTATTGTAACCTACTCTAAATGTGTGTGAAGGTTAAAATGAATTAATGGCTGTAGGCTTTTCGCTTATTGTTCGTATTTTAGTATTACTGTAAATTTGTACTGTTTATTTTATTGTATCGAATGTGTTTAGGTTACTTTAATGTTTTGAAATTTAACCGATAGGGCGTCTCTTGGATAAGACTTAAAGTGTGCATTTATTGCTGCTCGTAATAACGTATTATTATGAGAGGCCTAGTAATATTTTTTAATGACAAACTATTTGTTTGTTATGAACCGCAAACTCGACAAGTTCGACAGTATTTAAAACTAGAGGCCTTCGCTCCCTTGGCCTCGGCTTCACACCCGAGACGCTTCGAGGCTACATGGTTGTTATTTTCTTGCAGCTTGTCGTATTAGTTGTTCCTTAAGTGACATACTATCGTGATATTAGATAACTATCTTGCTTATGACTCGGGCAAACGCTATTTGTTTACATAAAGTTACAAATATCAATTGTTAAAATCGTTATGCTGATAATTAAATTAATCTTTGTCTATGTGGTTAACATTCATTATTGTATTAGTAATGTATTCAAATTTAATCCGACCTGATAACTCAATAACTTATCTGAATAAGCGAACTTCCAAGGGTGTTAAGTAGAAATCGTTTTTTATTTGTAAAAAGTGTTTTATGTCGAACATTAAAATCTAATACTAATAACAAAATTTAGCTTCGTATATTTGTTGAACATATATATCAGTATGTTTGTATCAATTTTCAGCCTTAACAGATTATACTTATTAATGTTTTTGTAATTTATGCTGAGTCTTTATAAAGGGTTAATGTCGTTATACGCAATACATAAACAATAACTTTCTGGACGTTTATGAGGTAAATTTTTGTGCTAAGTTTCATTAAGATTCAACAAAAGGTTCTAGTATCAAAATTTAATACATATTATTAATCTATTAATTAAATGCACCTAGATCTAATTTCCCCCACCCATCTAACATTACCCCCTCCACATAGCAATAATAAATTTTAGTTTAGTTTATTTATACACTTGTAACGGGATTCTTCCCGAAAGCGTCTGATTAATTGTAGTTTATTGTGACATTAGACAAACTATATTGAAAACAGGTTCTTTAAAATTACAGTTTTTATTTATTATATAAAATTATCACAAAATTTCGGTCGTTTGTTGCATCCTTTTAACTTTGTTGTTAATTAAAAGGAATGTTAAATCAAGTACTAATTTTTATTTTAGTACCTAAGTGATTCGTAAGAAATCAATCATTAATTTTCGTTTAGTTCTGTGTACCTGCTGCATTTAGTGAACATAATTTGATGAACCAAAATCATGATAAAGATGACGAAACAACAAATAACAAAGATATAGAAATCAAGCATAAGTCTAATTTTTTTAATTAGAAGGAATGTTAAACCAAATTCTAATTTTTAAGTCAATACCTCAGTGATGGGTAAGAAATCAATCATAAAAGGTTTTGTTTAGTTCCACGTATCTGCTTAGTGTTGCCAACATAGCTTGCTGAAACAAGAACCAAAGATGAAGAAACAAAACGTGACTCAATGTTTTTATAAGAAGGAATAAAGTTATAAAAGGACCTTTACACAATCTAATCAACCCTATTGTTTAATTTCGAAAAAAGGGGGAACCAAATATGCAAAAATTTCTCAAAAGATCGATAAAATCGCTTACGTCATTCTAAGGTCCAATGAGATCCCTAAGGAAGGGTCTTTGTACACATGCTACTGTCTGTAACCCTTTCTTCTTATACTGGACCTAGGGAAATGAAGACCCCAATCCTTCACAAACCCTTCACAGAACTTCATTACCTAATATTCTTTTTAAATAAAGAAATGTCACGATTGATGAAAAATAATTTAAATAAAAGAAAAAACGTGGAAAATGTTTGTGTAATAAATGTGACTGTAACTGCTAAAGTAGCAAATATATGTGTGTGTGTGTGTGCGTGTGTGTCTGTATAAAATGTTTCGCTAAACGTATTTTCGTGGTAGGGACGTGTGAAATGGATTTTTGCCACTCTCCGAATTTGAATTCCCGCCATGTCACCTCAGCGAATCTTCCCAAAGGAACTTCGCTTGAAGCTATCGAAAATAAGTTTCGCCAAACTTTATTTTTGTGGTAGGATCTCTGAAACGGATTTTAACGTCTCCGATTATGGAAACTGCTAAAGTAGCAAATATATGTGTGTGTGTTTATATGTGTGTGTGTGCGTGTGTGTCTGTATAAAATGTTTCGCTAAACGTATTTTCGTGGTAGGGACGTGTGAAATGGATTTTTGCCACTCTCCGAATTTGAACTCCCGCCATGTCACCTCAGCTAATCTTCCCAAAGGAACTTCGCTTGAAGCTATCGAAAATAAGTTTCGCCAAACTTTATTTTTGTGGTAGGGATCTCTGAAACGGATTTTAACGGTCTCCGATTATGGAATCCTGTCATGTCCAGCCAACCTCAGCGAAGTTTCCCAGAGGAACTTTCCTTTTGGCTAGCTATCGAAAATAATTTTCGCCAAAAGTTATTTTTGAAGTAGGGATCTCTGAAACGGATTTTGTCAGTCTCCGAATTTGAAATCCCGCCATGACGCCTATCTCAGCGAATTTTCTTAAAGTAAATTCGCTAATATCGATTGCTTGGGTTTATTATAATTATTTTTTATTTATTTCAATGTTTTAGAGATCCATTTTCTTAGACTAGGATCATTTAACAAGGAATATAAAATGAGTTTTCATATCTCTTAATAAAAGTAAAAGTAAAAAATATTATTTTTCCCCTACACTTCTAAGCACAAAACAAAAACGAAAGCCATTAAAATTTCCATATTGATCTGGCAAGAATCTTTTATTACTGAGGGGTGAGGGGTTATAATAGATATGGACTGATGGGATTGAATTTCATCATACTCTTTAAAACTTGCCATGCTTTACCCTTCTTGACCTTGTACCATCTCACACGTTGCGTTTAATATATTCTTAGACCAAAAGAAACAGTTACAGAGCTAACTGTCAACCAAAAATGTCGAGTTTTACGAATAAAAGAATTTAGAAAACAATACGGATTATACAGAAATAGAAAAAAACTTTGGATAGAATTTAAGTAAAAACTTAATTTAGAATTTGATTTTCAATAAAACAACCTACTAGCTTCAGTCATTGCGTTTTAAAGATGATACCGAAAGAAACAGATCTAAATGTCAAACAACCAAAAATGCCGAGTAGTACAAAGAAAAGAATTTAGAGAAGAATATGGAGTATAGAGTGATAGAAAAGAATTATGGACAGTATTAAAAATATAGACAGAGCTAAGTAAAGTCTTCATTTAGAATACGGTTTGCTTAAACACTTTTTGATTTTCTAGCATCTCACATACCGTTTAACCGATAAGACCAAAAGCTATAGTTTCAGAACTGTCCAACAAGATGCTATTGCATAACTTTCGGCGTATGCCAAGATTATTGTATTTTTTGAAGATTAAGAAATCAGGAAGTTGCTACCGGATGACATTGAGTTATATTACTAGAAAGTGCATACTTTCTAGTTTTCCTATTTCTATACATTGGTATAGGGTTAAAATATTTTTTGGCCTCTGTACAACCCAATTGTAACCTCTTCCAAGAGTGTTAAGGTTATAATAAACCATCCTTTGGCGGCCTTTCGCATATTGTTTGTGCTTTGTATAAAAAACTTATTATATAAGTTGCTGTTATTTCGTACTACTTATTTAATTATATTAATAATCAAAGGTGTTTAGGTTAATTTTTCGAGGTTTCCAAATTCAACCGATTGGCTATTTCTAGTGATACTTAAGGTTGATTACAAACTTATTCTACATTTTGTTACTAGCTTATAAGTTAATTTATTATTTAAATGTAATCATTTATTTGCCACCTCCTTTGTCGAGGTTATTTAAGCGTTAGTATTTATACTGACTTAAATTCGTGTTTTAACATATAATTAAGTCTCACTCAAACTTAATCATTGCTCTACTAAAATACTCTGTTACTATTAAATGACCGCCTCTGTGGTCGATGTTGTTAAGGCGTTAGTATTTATACTGACCTTTGACACCATGATGGTCTGGGTTTCGCATCCCAGGTTACGCTCTCAGTTTATAAAAGATTATTTTTCAAATAAATTACTGTCAACTTAACATTAAAAATTGAGCTTAACGGTTGGCGCTACCACTTAAGTTAATTCCAGTAGGGGGAATCCCTGATGAACCGCAAGGCTCTAAACGGGCATCACAATTATTATAATTAATTTATTATTTATATACGAATGAACATGTTAAGGATAACTTCCGTTAGCCTATACATTATTACATAGAAAATATTAATTTTTAATAAGTAGCTGTTATTTTTAGTCGATAGTTTTTCTTTGATATTAACATTAAACGTGCATATTAACAATAAGGGAAACAAGTCTTTTGTTTTGCATTGTTATCAGAACAAAAAGGTTTGATATGAAGGCGCCTAGGCTTTTTACCGATAAGGACTCGCTACTAATTATTGTCGGGGTCGCCTTACAACTTCACGCTTCGAGAAAACATTCAACAAGATGGTAATGAATGAAAAAAAAAAAAAAAATCGGCGTCTCAATTTTCATTCTACCTCTGAGTACTTGTCTTTGAACTCAAGATCTAAAAATTCAAAGCTGGATTACTTTTTGCTCGGATGACGTTACTGATTTCTATTGCTCGAGTGAAAATAAGCTCTCGATTTTTAAGAGGTACTTTTGTATAATTAATTTTCTTAATTATAATTAGTTCAATACTTAATTACTAATTTTATTATATAATTAGTTTACAGAATAATATATTTGACTTCAATATAAGTAGTTTAATTAATAAGAAGAACGTTTTACATCGATGAGTTCTTTAAAAAAATCATTTACTTATTATAACCTCACGTAGAAGTAGCTGTTGCAGTGGCACGTCTACAATTCAGACTGCTAGCATAAGAATTGGTTGTAGTCTAGGATGTCAAAACATAGTTTAATGTCTTTGGAATTGTTAGTATACATATATAATAATAAATAGATTTTTATGCTGAGTTGCTTTCTAAATGCTGTCGTAATTCCATGACTCTGGCTGTGATTATGCTAGAGAGTTTTGAAACTTAGTTCGAAACCCAATCTTTATATCTAGCTGTGCAGCCCAAAAAAAGTTAAGTTCTAATGTATTTATAGCTTGCTAACGATGCGATCAAGTTTTTCATTTTTCATCTTAATAAATGAAATTAACTTTTATCTCTATCTCCTACCCTGGAGAATTTTGGATAAAGATTTTTGGATAATTAATTTTAAAATGTTCCAATATTTATAATTTTATGCCTTGAGAACAGCAAACCCTAACCACTTCAATTGTTTCCTACTGAGACGATCAGTAAACTATGTTCGGACACAGAAGAAGATATGTAACTCTTATCTGCTGATGCACACACATTTCTGACTCATTTCGAGATTGCTGTCAAACAGTAAGATTTAGATACAGGAGATTTTAAAGAACTAGGGGGTGTATCCATCATACACGCTCTAAGAGAATATTAAATCGATAAATAAGGGAGTTGGGGATAACTATGAGAAGGGGTATCTGTCTAATTGTCAGAGGGAAGAAAGAAAGGAACAAGAAGAATATAGATGCTTAATCACTTTCCTACTCTTTCTCACTCGATAATCAATAATAATGCTCAAATAAAGAGCATACAGTGCTTTTGGAAGCTGCCTTACCGAAAGGATTATACATCCCTTCGCTCGCTCGGTAATTGACAGAGCCCGGGGTGCTTTTTCGAGTTCCCTTCTTCAATCATTCATAGCACCCTTTATCATTTTTACCTCTTGCACACTTGTTTCCATCTTTGAGTCCAAATAAAAAAATTGACTCCCTTTTAATCCTTTGTTTCCTTATGTTTTCTCGATAAACACTTTATCTAATTAAACAAAAAATAAAGAAAGAAAAACGAAACAAAGTTTACAATTAAAATCTTAATTTACTTTTTAATTTAGACTGAGTCTTAGGTTGGGGACGATTTTATTGTTATTCCTTCTCCTGATAGAATTGTGTTCGATTAAAGAAATGCTATAATTTAATTTGTCTTTCTTTTTAATGATTAGAATCTTATTGTTGAGTGTTTAGTAGTTGCTCTGCCATGTAAATGAAATGCATCTTGAATTGCATTATAGAATCTTTACAAATACATCTTGTTCAATTAGTCATCTTGTTCTACGTCAATCTTAAATGTAGCAAGCATAAGCAATAAAAGCAAAAAGGCTTATAGCGATAAAGGTATAGCAAGTTTCTCTTTGTTTAGATGCTTTGGGTTTATTCTCTTTCTATATATTCGAAATGACTCAGTGTCTTTAGGGTATAGTCTCTATGCTTCCTCAATGCTCTATAGGATCGAACCGAATAATCTGTTGATATAAAAAAATGTTTTAAAATTTAGTATTTGGTAAATTAAATTATTTTAACTACGTAAGAAGCAATTAAGTATTTTAGCATTAATGATAGAATACTTTTTTTAGGATTACGCGTCGCGATAAATTACGATAATGTACGTCTTGTGTATATTATGTATGTAAGAGAAAGCAGTCAAAACCCAGTTTCAGTGTGTATTTCTTAGCTTTAATATACTTTCATTAGATTTGTAATGCAAATATTTCAATAATAATTAGTGGAAATTTTAATGAACAGTCGAAAAAAAGGTCAAAATATCACTTGCCCTTCCAAACCTCATTGGAAGAATATCAACTTTTTGACTTTTACGCCTGAAAAATACGTTCTTTACCTGTATTTTTTACTCACTTCAAATTTAAATTTGTTTCAGATATCTCAATTAGTTGAAGATGTTCAAAGATTACAAAGTAGCATGGCTAAATTGCAAGAGAATTCAGCGAAACAAATATCAAGATTAGAAGATGAGTTGGAAAATAAAAGACAACATATTCTAAGGCTTGAAGCAAAATTAGAAACTCAAAAAGACTATAATGATCTTAAACGAATATTTAGGTAAGTTATTGTATTTTTGATTACGGAACTATATGGGAACTTACACATTCTGTAGATTTGTGAAGTTCTTTGATAAAATGTTTTAATAGGATAACTTATTAGTTAAGTGCTCAAGAGTAGGCCGCCTTTAGATGGTTGTTTTCATTCGATACTGATTCATTCATTGTCAGATCAAGCAAGTGTCGGCGCTTACTACTTTTTCAGAATTATATCTTTCTCTCAACTGCCTTTTTTCCTTTACCGAATCTCTCTCTAACAACCTTCATCTGTCCTTCCATAATTATTTTGGTTTATAAAGTTCATTTTTGTTTACAGTTCAATTAAAGCGAATGAAGAAAGTAAGTTGGAGGAAAGTGAGAAAAAAGAAATCGCTAAGTCTGAAAGTCCAGCAAGCACACCATCACAGATTCCAAGTAAGTTTAGTTTTAATTAGCTTTAATCTGTACTTGACCAACATATTATTACGATAACCTTAGTATATTGCAATAGGCATTTTTTTATTCTAAACTTTTAAGGAAAATATTTAGGATTAAGTTTACTAATTTGAACTTTGTCATATCTACCTGCTTTTACAAATCTGTGCGGAAGAATCCATTTCAATCCAATCTATTTACTGGAATGGACAGATAACTCCAATTATCCATATTAATGATTTTCCTTAAATATTTCTTGTTTTTTTAGTTTGGTAAGTGGTATGACATTTTTTTGGATTTATTTGTCTTACTTTCCGGGAGTGCACCTTCTTATAAATATTTGCTTTAATGTTTTTTGAATTAATACATTTTAATATTTTTTTATAAAAAATAGTCAAACATAATTATTTATTTTCGAATTTTAAATTTGTGTTTATTAAATTGTATTATTGCATTTTCGCAGGTGATGTAAGTACCCTTCACAACGTGGAAACCTTTGGTTCTCTTCTTGGCGAAGAAATAGTGGCTAACTGGAGGCGATCACTGGAAAGAACCATTGTATCGCAAAGTTCACGTCCGACCCCTCCTCCTTATTCGTCTTGGAATGAGGAATCTGGTTAGTCAACTTTCTTTCACACTTAAACTAAAGTATTTTCTTTGAATGATTATTAGCATTAGTCTAATATTATTGAAGAATTTGGTGTAAACGAAAGAATACTATAAGTCTTTTCGAAACTTATTCACCTACTCCGAACTAGCCCATCTTTCCACTTAAGAGCACTATAGCCTCATCCTTTTCAAACGTCCTATTCAAAACTAAGGCTAATAGATCTTTAAAGCTAAATCTTGTGCTTAATCCACATGTTTCTATGTTACTCCCTACCCGAAGCACCTCATAAATATAGACGTAATCACAAGAATATTCTTGATTTATATTTGTAAGGTTCATGTATCTCTAGTTCTATGCCCTATACATGTCTCTTCAAAAACTTTAAATCTCTATAACAAAGCTAAAACTCGTAAGTAAAATCTTCAAAAATTTTCTTTTGGCAAAAAGATATAAAGTATGTTCCCTCTTTACGCCCACATTATTGAGCATTGTTGTAAAAACATCTCTGTATAATTTATGTTTAATTGTGATTTCAGGTAAAGTAAAGGCAGACAGTGTCGAAAGAGAAGGTAGATCTGTTTCACCAAGTGGAGACGATCGTGACTTAGTAAACGGGGAAGATTCGCCTGGAGAACCTACTGATTCAGAAACTAATAATAATAACAATAGCTGTACAACTAGTAATAATAATCTCGCTAACGGTCTATGTCCAAGCTCATTTGGAGTTGGTATCAATAACAACCTGTTAGGATCTAGCGTTTCTCTGGCAGAAGCAATCAAAAGTCCGTTTCGCTTTGATGACCGATCTCCTTTCAGGTACGGTGACGAACCTGGATGCATGGTCGGAAGATTTGGCGAATCGCTGATACCTAAAGGAGATCCAATGGAAGCCAAATTACAGGAAATGCTCAGGTACTACCTTAAATATGTTTACATGTTTAGTTATTTACGTTTTGTTGTAGACTTTAAATTTCAAAAGTAATTAACTTTAAAATAATTGAGAATTAATAATTAAGAATTTTTTAAAATACTCTTATATATGTATATTTACATATGCATTTGCAGCCATGTGCGCAAACTGAAAGTATAAGAACTAGTTTTTATAGTCATGAACACAACCCTTAGTTTTTCTAGACTCATCCTTGCTTTAACTTTAACATCCTAAGATAAATATTTTTTTTTAAATTTGAATATGGGACTTACTCTGACTTTTTAATGTTAATTAATTTTCCCATGTTTGCTTTTAACAGTTATTATTTGTTGTTTTCACTACACGTGTATAATTATAAATGTATTTCGTTGTTTAGGTACAATATGGATAAATATGCCAATCAAAACTTGGACACACTCCACATAGCCAGACGTGTTAGAGAACTTTTATCCATTCATAATGTTGGTCAAAGATTATTTGCCAAATATGTTCTTGGACTATCGCAAGGTACAGTTTCTGAACTTCTTTCGAAACCCAAACCTTGGGATAAACTGACTGAAAAAGGCAGGGATTCATATCGCAAGATGCATGCATGGGCGTGTGATGAAAATGCAGTTTTACTTCTCAAATCTCTCATCCCCAAAAAAGGTAAAGAAAAAGATTTAAGAAATAATAAATTTAGTAACAATTTAAAGTATGCAAAGCTATTAGACTTTGTTCTTGTCAAGTTATTTTATATACCGATGAGATTTAAACAATTTGGTAGTTTGATAAATTTAGAGCATCAATTAAGTCCCCTTGATCCATTTTGAAAATAAGAAAATGGAAATTCAAAAAATAATTATTCTTCGAAATAATTATTCATTTCAGACATATTTAAACATCTTAAAAATATATTGAACCAACTTCATTGTTGTATAACTATGATTACTTTATTTTATTCTTTAGGAAAAGAACCTGGAGTAGGAAATGTTCTTGGTGGAAGACCTGAAAGTGATATGACTGAAGAAAGAATAGCTCACATTTTAAATGAAGCCAGTAGTTATATCAAACCTCAGAGCAAAGGTGAAAGTCCGTCAAATGAAGACAGCAGATCTCCTAATCCTCCCAGGGTAAGTTTTTTTAACTGTTATTTCAAAATCAAATTTACAAACAATGTTTTTACACTAAAAATGATAGTAAGTTGCAATCTTAGTTTATAATTTAAGTCATACTTTTAGGTTAAGAAAATATACCTTACAGGGGCAAGTGTCATTAAATAATGTAAAGGTACTTTTAAAACAGTTACTAAGATGCTTATAGTTGTTATATTAGTACTTTGAAGTTATATCGTAGTCCAAATAAGATCGCATTTTCTACGTCATGGTTGGTTCTTTTTACTATTGTACATCTAGAAGAGGAAATGAAGTTGCAAAGCTTCCTTCAGAGTGAAAGGGGTGATAATTGCCTATTTCTCCCCAAATTATTTCTCATCGCTAGACCTCTACATGGCATGAATTTTGTCTTCATCAAACTTCATAGTATTATATATAACATTGTGGATCTGTTAACTAGTACAACTTGTCTGTTTCAATTTGTAAATTTGTAAGGTGCTCGCAAATAATAATTTGAAAATTATTTTTCCTCTTTAAAATCCACCGGGAAAGAATCTTTTGGGAATCAAATATAAAAATATTTTGTTTTTGGTTAATATGTCAAGGTAAAATTATTTTCATGGTTAAATGGCTTGCGTTTGCTTTTGTAGGTGTTTACAATATGTCTTACTATGTTATTTTTATTCTCCAGAGCTCTGAATCACCTGGTCTCCGAGATAGTCATGGTAGACGAATCAAAAAATACGAAAATGATGATATATCTCAAGAACAAGTTGTGAGAATATATCACGAAGAATTAGTGAAACTTATGGGAAGAAGGCTAGAAGATCAACCATTCCCTGGGTATGTTTATTTATTTTACTGACTAGGTGTTCATATTTATCTGTATACTAATAATTAATTCACCATTTGGTTTTCTACACACACAGATTTTATTCCAATCCTGGTAAGTTATCACGGATTTAAGAAACCTAGAGGCTCTTTATGGTTTGATTTCCATTTTGGTTTCCCATATAACTGGTACACTCTAACGTTGTTTATTTTATATACCAAATTATAGTTTAAAACAGAGTATATAATTTATTTAATTGTTCCTTTTACCATTTATGGTTTAACTCCATTCAAATTGTTCTGTTTATATTGTTTTAGGTTGATGTTTCCTCATTTTCTAAGTGCCGGTGCTGGTGCAGGAGAAGAAGTTCGACTAGCAATGGACGCATATCACAGAGAACTTGCCAAACTAAATTCAGCAGGAAGTTTACCATTTCCTCTTGCTGCAATGCACCAACAAGTTATGAGCAGCCACAACGGAATGGCTCAAGATCTTTCGATGCCAAAGACTGAAAGGAAAGAGAAGAGTATCAACGGCGACGAAAAGAAAGAAGATGAAAGACATGGTAGTGCTTTTTCTCTTGTGCGACCCAAAGTCGAACCAAGTAATATATTATGATATCTGTGATGATAGTTCTATAATTTAACCTCCTAATATTAATTACGTCTGGTAGGGTATGAACCTAACAACCTGGATAGTAAAATTGTAGAACAAGTTTCTTACAATATATAAATAAAAAAGTTAATCTAATACCTTAAGTATGTATTACTGTAAAGTTAAAATTAAAAAGAACAGTTTGTCTTAATCCTAAAACTGAAAAGTTAAACCCATATTAGGATATCAAGAATGTTAGCCTCCTCTGTACCAGCTATTTATTGAGACTTTACCAAATTAGGTTGCTCATACCTTACCTGTAAACTTAATGATGTTCTGACTCAAAATTTTCTTTTGTAACAGGTTCTCCGCTTGGTAATGTAATTTTGCCTCCTGAAGATATGAGTTGTTCTCCCGCTGGATCTACAGCAGCCGCGGCTGTCAGTCCCTTGCAGAGAATGGCTTCGATAACAAATTCATTAATATCACAACCTCCAACCCAGCATCATCACACACCTTCACAAAGGCCTCTTAAAGCAGTCCTACCTCCCATCACACAACAGCAGTTTGACCAATTCAACAATCTTAATACAGAAGAAATTGTAAGAAAGGTAAATTTTTTTGTGTATTTTTAATAAAAATCAGGTTGGAACGAATATTTTGTTTCAATTTTTCACTTAATCAATTATCAGCACAATTATTTTGTTACATTGAATACAAGTTACAATTCATATTCAGAAGTTATTCCAAATAAATTTGACGTGTTTTATACATACAAGAGGCTTTCAATAAATAAAGTATTATTATATGAATAAAAGGTGAATAGAAGTTAATGTTAAAATATAACAAATAATCATTTTAAGTGGAAACTAGATAAGCCTGTTTAAATTAATTTTTTTTAATAAATTATATATGATTATGATATGAATATGATATGATTACAAAAATAAGGTTAAGATAAGAAAGGAAAAAGATGAAAAGATCGTTTGTAAGCTGGAAAGATAAGGGTAATATAACTTATAATTAATGTAACAACTTTAGAATGTAACATTTCTTTTACTCCCAGAAAATTGTCTTTTGAAAAACAATTCCAATTGAAAAGGAACTATCAATAAGTAATGTTTCAACTATACTAGTACAATAGTGATGTATTAACTATTTTATTGAATTATTTTTAGGTCAAAGAACAACTAAGTCAATTTTCAATAAGCCAAAGATTATTTGGAGAATCCGTTTTGGGATTATCACAGGGAAGTGTTTCGGATTTACTTGCAAGGCCGAAACCTTGGCATATGCTGACACAGAAAGGAAGAGAACCTTTTATTCGCATGAAAATGTTCTTAGAAGATTCAAATGCTGTTCACAAACTTGTTGCTTCGCAGTATAAAATAGCTCCTGAGAAACTAATGCGCACTGGTGGATATGGTGTCAGTCCAAGTAAGTATTTTAAAGACATTCTTTTTAATCATTTTTTGGCCTTATAATCCTTAAACTTGTCCGCCAAATAATTTTAAGAGAAATTTGTCACCTTTGTCAAATATGACTTAAAGGTTTACCGATACAGCTTTCATATGTTTTTCTCTACTTTAATCTATAAGATATTCGTTTCTTCAAATTATTTTTTTCCTTTATGCAGATTATCTCAAAGTTCCGACAAATCCCTTTCTGTCACTAAATTTGTTATTAATTTTTTTCCTTCAATAGTTTAATAGAATGTTCAATAAATGTGGCTATTTTACTTAAAATTTAAATTTTGCTTATAGGTCCTCATACTAAGCCAGTATCAAGTAATTGTGGAAAGTACCCACCAGGAATTATGCATAATGCTCAAAGTATGCATGTAGCACACTCTAACTCTAACCCTCCGCCTCCACCGGTACCACCGCTAACTCCTCCAGATATGAAGAAATGTTCTGCCCCACCTCAGCATAACCAACAAATTCCTGTCCAGCAATTTCCTCCAATGAAGTCAATTCAACATTCTGCAGCCCCTTCAGTCTACGAAATGGCTGCTCTTACTCAAGAATTGGATACACAAGGCATCACAACTAAAATCAAGGAAGCTCTTCTTGCTAATAATATAGGTCAAAAGATATTTGGGGAAGCCGTTTTAGGTTTATCACAGGGATCTGTAAGTGAACTTCTGTCTAAACCAAAACCTTGGCACATGCTAAGTATTAAAGGAAGAGAGCCATTTATCAGAATGCAGTTATGGTTGTCCGATTCCCAAAATATTGATCGTCTTCAAGCTATAAAAACAGCGAAAAGAGAATTGAATAAAAGAAGGAGAGGATCTGGACAACAAGACAACAGCAGTGACACATCTTCAAATGATACTTCTGAATTTTATCAAAACAGTGCGAGTAGCCCACCTTCTTCTAAGAAACAACGAGTGCTCTTTTCAGAAGAGCAGAAGGAGGCTTTGAAAATCGCTTTTGCCCTGGATCCATACCCTAATGTTGCTACAATAGAATTTTTAGCTAATGAATTAAATCTTATATCAAGAGCAGTGTCCAACTGGTTTCATAACCACAGGATGAGGCTGAAGCAGCTGCCTCACGGTGAAGCACTCAACAGAGAAGGACAAAGCTGTGGATTTGATCCTGTCAAGTTTCGATTGTTACTTAGTCAAAGACTAGGTATCCAATCGCCCTTCCCCTCCCAATTCTTCCCGCCCTACGCAGGTGAAGGGGCTCTTTCGAATTTAAGTAGCCTCTTACAAGAACAACGAGAGGAAGTTTCGGGTCTGGACCTCACAGTTAAACACGATGATGATTTTGACGACAACGAAAGTCATTTAGACTCTGAAGATTCCTACTCGGGAGTTCCAGAAACTAGGCCTCCTGAACCAAGAAGTTCGCGGAGAAAACCCGCTGCTCCTCAATGGGTAAATCCTGATTGGCAGCAAGAGTCAGAAGTTATAATTAATGGTGTTTGTGTTATGAAGACTGAAGATTTTGAACGAGAAGAAAGAGAAGAAACTGTGAGGGTAGAACCTACTCCAGTACCTGAAGAGCAGTGTGGTTCTCCCGAACCTAATCCTGAATCGCCCTCTGACGAACCCAAGGTCCACGTTAAACAAGAAAATAAGGACGAAAAATGGGACAGCTCGTTTTAATTTTTATTTCATTATATTAAAATCTTGCCATCCTTTATTGCAAGATGCCCGTGTATAAAATAAGTATAATAGTAGTGATAATAGTTTAAAGACTATAATTCTCTACGTGGACGATGAGTGTGAGTTTCTACGGTATAATTCATACAATTGTTTATATACATTTTATTTTTGCGGAAAATCAGATACGGTTTCTGATTCCGGACCAATCAACGAATAAAGTCGTACCATGTATTAATCTGATATAGTTATAATCTGCAGTAACAATGTCAGATTACTTTGTGATTGGTTAGCCACAAAAAAATCTTCAAAAATAATTTTTGTAAATAACGTCATCTTAATATAATTACGTTGAATATACTATTATTCATCCGTCTCCTCGTACTGACGGACTGACTGTAAATAGTAATTTTGTATTGTTTATTATTACTACTATTACTTATAATTAATTTTTAGCAGCTTAGATATGTTATTAATTATAAGTATTATTTAATTTTTTTATTGTTAATTTTGTTTTAATTTGCTTACTTAATTTATCCTTTATTGCATTGCAATATTGTTTTGTTATAATTTTTGATGTGATGGCCAGTTGTAAAGTTTATTGATGATTTGATAATTTATTAATAAGAGCATCAAAACTTTTTTTAATGTTTTTTAACTATTATTTTAATTTCTTTTAAAAAATTAAAAAGTCGTATATATAGATAGATTCTTTTAGGGCATTTTCCCAAAATAATGATCTCAAAAATATTTTAAATAGTGATCATAGCATATCACAGTGGACTATTATAAATTTAAAAATTTAAGTAAAAATATAATTAAAAATGTTAGTTTACTGTTTTAATAAAACACACCAACGATAAACTGTCACAACACGTATCTATTAATTATAATATAGGGGGATATTTTGGCTTGTTTTCCAGGTAACCTGATTATGATACTAGGTTATATAAGTAGCTTAGTAAAGCCTGATCACATTGGTTACTCTAATTTTTAAGTAGTAACCTATATTCTAGCCAAAATACGCCAGATAGCTATCATACGAAGTGCAATCAACGAATTTGTTTTAAAAAGTTCATTTTTTTGTTCTTTTGTAACTTTTGTATTATAATGTACTATAGTGATTTTCGCGCTCATTTCTTGTAATACAAGAGAGCGTTGGAGATATTTGTTTTGTTTGTTTTTTATTGGAATTCTATAATAAACGGAGAACGTATTTGCAGCAACAATGTTCTCGATATTTGTTAGGGGTTGTATGAATTTGTCGATATTGTTTTAAAAATAAATGTTAGTAATAAAACCTTAAATAAATAAAAATAATAAATAAGACTGGTTAATTCTGTTTACGATCAAAAAATTATAACTAGTTGTGAAGATGATTTTCTTTAAGATAAAAGTATCATAACTTTTCTTTCATTTTTTTATTTGTTTATTTTAGTTTAAAACGGTTGCATTGTGATACACATATTTTTAAGCTTAGTATAATTAGGTTGATTATTAAAAAAAGAAAATAAACCACTTTTCTCTCAATAGAAGTAGGGTGTGCCTTAAAAAATTGTATAATTGCATTGGTGAATATTTTTTTTCTAAATTTTTATTACACCTCAAAGTATTTTTTAATTCTGGCAGAATGAAACAGTCTTTTTTTAGGTATTAAGTTTTACCGTTTAGACTAATACTATGGGGATGGTTTTTGGGCTAGGTCAAGCTAAACTACATGTAAGCGAAACCCAACTCTCGTATATATTTCCGAGCTCATTTGCTGAGTACAGACATTAAATATTCTCATTAGAGAAGATATAATATAGGAGATTATATCCTGTCCCCATTTTCCTGTTATTAAAGTCACTTTATGCTTCGTATAGGCTCGTTTCTTGCCTATACTAATTTGAAGTCGAAACCTATGTCCATGTCTATTCTTAAATCTCAGAGGCATGTACAACCACGCAAGGTAGATTAATTCCTTGGCAAATACTTCGTTGACTGACAGAAGCAAGCTCTTTTATCTGTACTTACCACTAATAAGTACGGTACTACACCAAGGTTTGGTGTTCAGTTTCTTTGTGGTTTCTGTATTATCATATTTTTTTAGGCATTCCCTACTAAATTATAAAATAATATATGTAAAATAATAAAATAAACTAAGACAAACTTTAAGTGTCTATAAATATCCCAAAAAATAAACTTAATTAAAAAATCTGGTCCCACTGCTTAATTTTATTTTTATAAGGAAATTTCTATAGTCATTACAATAGTGGCTACTTTTTATTGAGCCAACTGCTAAATGGTATTATAGCTGTTATGTTATTATCAAAATCCTGCATCTCAAAATATTTATTATACAACATGATTTCTTCCTTTTATGATTTTTATCTCTGTTATCTCTGTAAACTAAAGATAAAATTGAATTTGTTTATATTAATTAAAGTTTAAAAATAATTCTAATGAGAAAATAAATTAAATGTAAAATAATTAAAAATATAAAGTAATAATCAGCTGATTTTAAAATTATAAATATCAGCTACTATATGAACAAAAAACTGATGTTGATTGAAATAATATACAATAGGGACACAGTGAATCCATATCACTCCAAATACCTCAAAAGAATGATTAATTTTTTCATTTTATTAGTAGATAAAATTAAATTAAATAAACGACTAGTATTTAAAACACGTTATACCTGATTATATCGAACGATGGGCATTTGTCATGTATTTTGTATTATAGTTTAATGTTTTATTATATTTTTTAAAATAAAACTGTGAATATTTAAAACATTTTTTTTTGTTTTGTGATCATAGACTGGTTATTGGGCAAATAAATGAAAAATTTGGTAGAAAATAAAAAATGGAGACATTTTTTTAAAGAATTTTAATGAATTAAGTAAATAAGTAAGACATGTAATTTATTTGTATATATTAAATATGTTAAATCATAAAAATGTTAATTATTTATTTATTTTTATTTTTTAAGAAAATACAATAAAATTTGTATTTGTATATAAAGCATTCTTTATCATAAGATATCTTAAAATATTTTACTTAGTTTTTCTTCTTTTTTTATGTTTTGTTAATTTTTTCCATAACCGAACATTAAAATAGATTTTAAATTGCTTTTATTTAAAGAACAGATATTTCATTCTCTTTTAAATATTGTTTAAAGTCAATCAGTCTTTTTAACATATATATATATATATATATTATATATATATATATATATATATATATAATATATATATATATATATATACTTAGATATATATGTACAACTATATTTGGAAATTTAGAATCAGGATCAATTATAATTGTTGTTGTTTTTTGGAAAAACAATAATAATTTGTTATTCAAGCCAAGCTCAGCTTAGCACAATATTAATTTGAAAGTAGTAATTTGTACAAACATTTTTTTATCATAATACTTTGCTTTAGTTTGTGTCAACTGTATATAAAGACACGGATTCATTCCTTTAGTAGTTCACTCTAAACAAGGACACAAAAGTATTTTATTTTGGGTCAAGTCTTTAAAAAAGTATTATTTCAGGTCTACTCTTTGAGAAAAATAAGAAATTCGTATCATTTCAAGTCAACTCTTTGTAAAAAATACAAATTTGTATCATTTCGGGTCAATTCTTTGTAAAATAAATACAAATTCATATTATTTCAGGTCAAATCTTTGTAAAAAATGTATACATATTTGTCTTACTTTGGGTCTACTCTGTATTTTCCTACAAACAAGGTTTATCACATGTCAACTCTGTATAATATACACACAAGTTTACTCATTTGGAGTTTAAAAATATACAATTTATAGTGGGTCGGCATTTTTCTTATATCATGTTGTTGTCAAATAATAAAATAAATTATTTTTGACAAATGAGACGAAACAAATATTAATGCTTTATTTAGTATTTATAAAATTAATCCTTACTTTATCATTTTAAACTTTTCAATTTTTCTTTATTTTCATTACTTTTTTCATCGCTTACATCTATCTAGTCTTCCGGACCAACTAGTCCAAGTATAAAAGCATTTATTTGTTTTTATTTTCCGGTATTTTTATTTACTATATTGTTTCGTATTTTTTAAACTTTTTATTCTTATTTTAAATTATTAGTTAAAATGTTTAATTGTATTATAAGCCTATCGATCTTCCATTGTACATTAATTGTAAATTATTAAGATTTTTTTAATTGTTTAAGAAAAGCTTTTATTATTAAAAAACAATAATTGTTGTCCATGTGTTATTTTTAAACTGTTTTAATGTGATTTTAGTTGACTTATGGTTTTATTATCTTTTTATTTATTTTTATAATAAAATTCAATTATTAAGTTCTTTCAAATTATGGTAAATTTCGTTTTTATGAATATTTAACGTGTTAGGAAATAACCACAAGCTCAAACACGATATAATCCTAGGTTATTGAATAAAGAGGATGACGCTGTAGGGAACTTTTCTGACCCCATGGATGTTATTTGAGATTGAGAAATAAATAGGAGCAAACTTACCTTCCTATGGTTATAGCAAAAAAGCACGAAACATAGGTTATGCAACAAGGATAAGTTGATGCAACTGTCTTCTGTGCTTGTTGTTCTGTGTTTTTCATGATTTTAGTTTCTATTGGAGCCTATTGAGTTACCAATATAAAATACAATACAAAATATAAAAAAAGAAAATATATTACTTTTTACTATTTGTTTATAACCATTTTCAATAAGCATAACCATAGGAAACCATCGGGAGGTAAGGTTGCCTCTAAATTTAGGACCTGCGCAGTTCTTAAATTTAGTTAAATCCTAAATGATTGCAAGATTGCTCATTTCATACCAAGCATTTCAGTTTGTATTTGACGCACATTTTGTGATGGATTCTTCTCGGAGTCACTTTGTTATATGGCAAATGGACTCAGCGTGTCATCCCCTTTATTCAAGATCCTTAATATATATTATATCCTCAAGAGTTAATCAATCATAGAGTGCAACATCTTGGCTGGCCCAACTTCTGGTTTTAAGAAAAGGCTGTACTCATCTTCGTCGCAAAAGCCATAATTTAGAGCCAGTTTGAGTTTTGCAAAATTTACTTTGTATGTTTTGCACACCACTAGCAATGAGCTTGTGACTAATTAATAAAACGCTTGTTATTCATCCTCCTTTTAAACTTCATCCAAAAATAACTTGATTTGCTGCTCCAAACCCCTCTAAGCATGTATTAAAAAGTCAAATTTTTGAGAATAAATTTTATTTTTATTCGTAATTCGTAAATTTGCTTTACTTTAGTTAATATTTGATAACCGAACTAAAAAAAAAACAACAAAGGCAAGCAAAAACATAACTTCTCTATTTTTAAAGTATATAGTGAAGAATTATTATTGAAAAATTGTTACATCCTCTTTTTACAATACATATTAAGTTTTATATCTTTTTGAACCTGTGAAGTATATTCAGTTACAATATGGCAGCCAATTATGTAATGCATAAATAAGAAAGGAGTTTACCAACTAAAATATGCATAATGCTCAATAGACTTTTATGTTGATGAGTTAATTGAGTTCTGAATTGAGTATATTAGGAGGTTTCTAAAGATTTTTAACTATAGTAAAATGTTTCACTATGAGGCAGTTTTACAAAAACAGGCTTAGGTCTGTTTTTTTTCAAAACAACTCAGGTTGTTTTGTCCAGCGTGGTTGTTTGTTAGTCACTCACATGGAGCAGCACCTTCAACTTTTGTTTTACCTTATTCGTTACTTGTATGTTAACTGTTCCAAATAACATTATTTTGTAAATTTTGTTTTTCAAATGTTGTTTTTGTACAACTAAATTTTCTTTTTAGTTACATTTGAATTTAAATAAAAACCAGTGAACATATTAGTTTTGTTATTTTTATTATATTATTTTAAATTAAATTTAAAAAAAAACTGATATTTGCCAAATCTTTTTTGAAAAATAAACATAATATTAAATTATTCTGAATAGCTAAATTATACTTATAAAATGAAAATTAGAATAAAAATAAATATTTAAAATAAAATCATTCACAATATTATTTAAAGTAATGGAAAAATGTGTAATTACTTGTTACTTAAATAATCTTTGTATTTTATAAACAAACAAAAAATTAAATTTAAAATAATTGAGTGATGTACAGTAAATTAGATGAGCCTCGTTTGGTAGATTTTTTTGTAAATATTATAAATTATTCCAAAGAAAACATTAATTTGTAGAACGCATTTTTATTTCGATCTTTATCATGACCATCATTATATAGTCATGGACACAAAACAGTCTTTATACCTATACATAATTATGGCATTATAAATTAATATTATTATTACAAATTAGTTATTATTTAATTAAATAAAAAGTACGTTAATATTTAAATAAATAAAATTGTCTTGCCAATACCGATAAACTATTTAATGTCTACTTCAGTGATATTTAAAGTGTCAGTTAATAAAATATTTAAATATATTTTGTTTGTTTAGTTTATAAATTCCTTTCTCGTCATTACAATGAATGCATTTAAGGATCTATTGAAGAATTCTCGTTAGAGGAAGTTTCGAGCAGCTTGATGCAAAATGAGTTTAATTTTTTTTATACAGATAATAACACTTAGATGACATAGAGGAGAAGACAGTGCATATCTCATATTTTTTTAAACAAAATGAGAGGTAGTTATAGCTATAAGTCAACTTCCTTATAGACTCCCTCTCCTAAATCTTGATTGATTGGATTTTAAGTCAAAGTGCGACTATTTTGCTTCGTAGTTAATAACTTCATTTGTAAGTCTATAGCCTCAGACTTATGGTGGGTATAACAGTCTATGCAACATGACTAATCATACATTTCTGCTTTAGACGCATACCAAGGTATTAAAAAATAAGGTTCTAGATATAAATAAAGTTCTTATAAATAAAGATAAAAAAACTTTAATTAAAATCAAACATTAGTTTGAGAACATATCACATTCATTTAAAATTTAACTTTACAATAATGTTTTACACATGAGAACATATATATTTACAAAAACGTTTAAAAAAGTCAACAGAGAGAAGCATTTTATTTACAATAATGGAGTAGGGGTCGTTAATATACTACAACACCAAACTGGATGAGATACACAAACATGTAGGTAAGTTACTAAGTAGCTTCGTCAAACATGTAGATAAGTTACTTAGTGACAATACAGAGTTCAGTCAAACATTTAGATAAGTTACTAAGTAACTTTACAAAGTTTGATCAACAAGTAGATAAATAATTAGTAACTTTAAGAAAGTTCAGTTAAAAATTACTGTTACTGAATCCATTTAAGACTACATCTTTTAGGTCCCCTTCAGACTAATGTAACAGTATAATCGGCTTCACATATGTGTATTCCTTGATCAGTATACTCTATACGCAACAGGCGTTCACATTCTTCAGTTAATTCAGTAATGCCTTCAAACACTAAAGTTAGAATGAACACCAAGAAAATTAAAATAAACACCAAGATGGATTGTTAGATATTCAATATCCGAGTTCATACTGCTAACAGGCTGGGACTTTAAAATATATTCCTACAGATCCATATGTTTAAACCATACGATAATTTCCCAAAATATATTAATATAATGTATACATAAATACACTATATTATATATTTTATAGATGCTTCAACTGAGGGTCCTAAATTTTTCCCTAACCTAGATTTATTTATGTGTGAAGGATCTTTTACGACTACCTTCCGATTAGAGAAGAATGAAAGAAGGATAACCTCAAGCATAGTCCATAGTATTAAATTCAGAGGAAAAATTGAAATAAATGTTAAATAGACATATTTTACCCTACTGCTATCTCTATACACTATATCCCTTATTCAGTAAACCCTTACGTTCTTTACATAAAGATTTATAACATCTATATACTAATCACGTATTCGCATAATTCTTCATTGTTTATCATGTTTTTATTAGACCTATTTATTTTATCTAAAATAAGAATGTCATCTTGGCTGGTGTTGATTTTGTCCCATGTCATACAGCACTTGCGCAACAGTTCGCGAGCACTCGACACTGCTTAGAGCAACATTAGCAAGGTGCGCTTCGAACCTTGATAAGTATCTGAAAAAAGACAGAAATGACAGTAGAGTATTTCGGTATTGAATCTATAAGAGTGTAGAGTGTATGATGGATTAATGTCTAATAATCCATCGTTTGGTTGCATTACATAATTACTAGCATAGTTGTTCAAAATTTTAAATAGTTGCCCACTGCAACAAAAATAAATACACATGGAAATAATAAAATAGTTATTTACTCAAAAATTAAAAACGAATCAGTGGTTAGTTTGCGTAGTCATTTAGTTGAACAAATAAACAGTATTGCAAACTTAAACCTTGTTTCTGGTTAAAGGCAACACTGATTTTTGTTAAATATGTCTACCAAGTCATTTAATAAAATGTTGTTATCCGTTACATTTATTTTTTTTTGCTCATTCTTAAGATAAAAGTATAAATTTTACACTGTCAATCATAATCTTTTTAGACAAAAAATATTATGAAAAAACCGACAGACACTATTGAAGTTAAAATGAAGTTAAAATGAGTCACTTCTCTGTTTTTGTTTTACTTTTGAATTGATATAATTTAATTCATTGAAATTCAAACGTGTGTTTTTGTTGTTTCGCTAGTTTTCTTATTATTAATGAAAGTTAAGTTTAATGAATTTTAAACGTGTAATTTGATTAACTTCTTCTATAACATTGACCGGCAAAATAACAGCTGATCTTGCGAATACATATATTGTTTACCTTCATCGCGATAAAGATAAGGTAAGAATGATTTTTCAATCCATTTTTATTTCTTATGTATTTAGGCACACTAAATGCATACTACAGAGATATAATACTACAGAGGGCATAACCTAATCAATAAGGCTAAATATCAATAAATTAAGAGGCTCTAAGGGGATCTTTGTATATCTATTATAACCTTCTCCATGTGTGTTAAGGTTATAATAAATTAATCGACTTAAGGCATAGACATACATTATTAAAGGGGGCATAGCCTATATCATTACATTTAGTACGTTCACACACACTTTAGATCCGCGTATCGTATAGAGTACGATCTCTCAGTACGGTAATTTAAGCTGTAACAACCATGCGGAATGTATAACCAAAAGTGAAGCTTCACTATACAACGCCATGTTTTGGCGGGATCAGTTATCACTCGATCAACTAAACAAACAAGCTGCAAGGACCGTGAAGTTAGTTGACCGTAATGTATACGTATTCTATACGATCCGCAGATCTAGAGTGTGTGTGAACGTACTAATTTAGAGGCTTGAAACATGTTTTTAGGGCTTTGTGTCCTTTTTGAAACCTCCTGTATGAGTAAGCTAAGGTTATAATTAATCAATTATAACCTTTTTCACACATTGTTTGTGTTTGTTTTGTTTATAAACGTTTGATTATATGAAATGAAATGTCCGTTTTAGGGCCTTTTGGCCCATCAGGGTATTCACTCTGCGGTAACTACCTCAGGTGGGTTGCATCTACCATCCTCTAAGAATTAATTAAAGTTGGCGAAATCTTTTTAATACAAATACTATTTATATAATCTTAGAGCATAGCCTGCGCTGCAAACCCCGGACCTCCTGTGCTGAAATCAAGTGCCTAACAATCACGGCCATAGAGGCAGACTATAAGTTACTGTAATTTTGTACTGTTTATTAGATTACATTAATAGAAGGTGTTCAGGTTAATTTTTTGATGTTTCAAAATTCAACCAATAGGGCTCCTCTTCTCCATGGCTTTACACACATTGTTTGAGTTTTGCTCTGTATGATAAACGTTCTATTACATAAGTTACTGTTATTTTGCTGTGTTTATTTGATTATATTAACAATAGAAGGTGTTTAAAGTTTCACCAATCGGGCCCCCCTAGTAGTGATATTCATCCCTATGTTTATGCAACAAAAATATATTTTTAGTTTTAAACGTTACAATTTTATAAAAACCGTTTCTAAAACATAAAAAGTTGTGCTTGAATTGTGATATTTAGTTAAATTATAACATTGTTTTAACGTTGTAAACATTGTTTACACTCCTTCAGTAATGGCATAAAGTGTAACTCACAAATAACAAGAGCACACCCTTGAAAGAAATGTTATTTTTGTTTCAAGAGCTCAACCACAAAAAGTGGTAAACTGTTATAATAATATATTGATACAATTTTGTAAGATAATTCTTTCTCATCAAGCTTTGTACTTTTTCGGATATACACAATCCTTATAATCCTAGGCTCAGTAATCCTAGACAAGGTTAATAATTTTGTAGGACACATTTTTTATATTTTTCACATGGTTATTAGTATCATTCAAACTTAAGTTAAAGTAGGAAAAAGAAGTAACCTGGATCCATTAGTTGAATAAATTACAAGATTTCTCAGTATTAATGCGGAGGTTAGCCTAATGCTTTTTGTTATCGGACCTTCAGTGTCTTCATTCTGCAAAAATAAATATCCAAATATAATAAAACTATTGATAAGTAAGTGGTAGTTTAAGAGTGTACAGATTCTAGAGAAAAAATGGGTACAGAATACATCGGATTCACTATGCTCATCCTCACATTTTTGAACTCGCTTCGCTCGACCTCAGAACATACAATATCACCAAATGTATACTGCATCACATCTTAGGACTCACTTCGCTTGTCCTCAGACAGTATGTTTATTCGTTTTATTCTCAGTGGTCACACATCTAGACAATGACCTCGCTCGATAATGCTTAACTTGTATAATCCAACAAAAACTGTAGATATACGTGCAGTATTGAAACTTAATTTATAAAGTAATATATATTTGTACTAAATTTCAACTCAATTGGATTATTTTCTGATTTTTTTTAAATTGTAAAAAAAACTTATACAGTTCATTCAATAAAAATTGAACTAATGCTGATAATGAGATAAAACTTGGTACATATATCGGTCTTTTATATGACTACTTGGATGCTAAGTCTCAAATTGGTCAAAACTTTTTTTGTATTTTATGAATTTTCGAAATTTTTGCTGAATCATTATTGCGGGTAAATGACGTTATAAAAAATATTTTCTGGATAGCACAGTTAGATCTTAAAATTAATCTACCAACGTAGATTACAAGAAACTTAAATGTACCAAGTTTCAACGCTCTCTTTAAACCCAGTAGAGAAAAAAATTAAGCATATTATTTTGTATATAGGCTATATTGTAACATAAGTCAATAGAATATTATTGATTATTAGTCTGTAATCATAACACTGGACTTCTTAAATAGTGCTTTGTTGCCTAAAACATTTATGTAAAATAAGTTAGGTTACAAAATTGTAAGCTGGGAGGCAATGCAATACTTATTATTTCCTTAATTTTTTAAATCGACTAATCCCGCAAAACATAAATGTTTTGCATTAAGGAGGAATCAAAGTTCTCGGGACCCAAAAAGTGACTTTTATTTATTTATAATTGCTGAACAAACAAAAATTTTACTGTCAATAAATACTTAGTCCCATCTGATTATTATCAGGTTCTAATAATATCTAATGATCAACTGAGCTTAGTCCAACCTGATTATTATTCAAGATTAAACCGATAATTGTCTAATAATCAGATAAGAATATATATATATATATATATATATATATATAATATATATATATATATATATAATATATTATATATATATATATATATATATATATATATAAAAATCAGGAAGAATTAATATTCTTCTTGATTATTATCCAAGATTAATTCTACTTAATTCTACTGGATTACTTTCTCAGCTTAGTCCTACCTGACTATAATGAGAAGTGTATGCTCCAACAAAACTCTAAAGAATTATTTTGACTTCAATTTAGAATCTTCTATACTTATAAAATGTGATGTATATTTATTTATCACAGCTAAATAAATATACATTACAAACAATCACACACATTTTAATTTTTACATATTACTAAAATTTACTGAATATCAATTTATACTCTACTCACGTCAGCATTTTGTGAAGTTGACTGATTGCTGGTTTTGGCGTTCTTATCGTTTTTCTAAAACAATAAAGAAGACTTATAAGAATAAGAATAAATGATTTAAGAAGGAAAAATACGGTTTGCTTTCTTAAGAAATAAATATGTTTCTATTATTAGAAGAAAACTCATCAAACCCTATTTACTTATGTCCTACCTGTTCATTATTACTAGTAGTTTGAAATGCCGGTTGTTGCGATTGACGTTTTATAACATTAAAAGCTGTGCGAGTGTAGTTTGACTGGCTGCTGGACTGTGGTGCTTGCTGTAATGCTTCATTGCGAGCAAACATCGGCATTTGTTTTTTACGAAGAGCAAAGAAACGCATCATCTGCAAAAATTCAATAGATATAATAAATCGATAAGTTTTAAGTCTTGCATAAAAACCATGTTGATAAAAAGAAGAAGTTCCTAAAATTATCAGAGTTAAAACAACTTCAGGCGTGTTACGTAGCAATACACAGATTCTAAATTCCTCATGATGTAAATGTTTTTAAGTGTAGAAACGAAACTTTTGATTTTAGTATTAAATCAAAGAAGCAGTTTTTAGGTAAAAAATCAGGTTAGAGGTGTTAGCAACAGCTACAACCTGAGGTAGTTATTCCAGTAGATTGGCCTTGCTATCTTGTTCCTTACAATCTGCGTTTTTTAATTATTTACGTTTTGAGTCCATTAATTGCTTCTATAAAGTTCTATTTACTTTTCCTCATATATACCGTAAGCATATAGAAAAAGTATTATGTTTGCAAAAAAATCCAAATCCGGGATGTCACCGGCATTATCCGTTTCAAGTGTTTTTAACCCCCTGAGTAGTTTCCTCAACGTTGTCTGTCAGTATAAGTGTGTGTCTGTTATCATCGTAGCTCCTAGTGTATTTACGCTAGATAGTTGGAACTGTGTACGAAAATCAGTCCACCGCTGTAGTTTTGCTAATCGGAAATATTTTTTTTATGACGTCATTAACCCGCAATAATGGCTCAGCAAAAATTTCGAAAAATCGTAAAACGCGAAAAAATGTTGCGTTCAATTTGAATGTAGCACGCATGTAGCCATGCACAAGGCTAACATATGTACCAAGTTTCATCTAATTATCAGCATTAGTTAATTTTTTATGGAATGACTTGTGTAAGTTTTTTAAAAATTTGTAAATAATCGGAAAATGATCCAATTGAGTTAAAATTTGGTTCAAGTGTTCACCGTTACGTAATAAATAAGTGTACAAAGTTTTCATTGAGCGTGGTCAGTGCTGTATGGGTGATCGCTGAGAATGGAACGGATGTACTTACTATCTAAGGACGAGCGAAGCGAGTCTGAAGAGGTTTTGCTGTATATATTTGACGAATTGTATATTCTGAGGACGAGCGAAGCGAGTCCAATCCGAGCGTAGCCAATCCGATGTAATAAGGAAAAGTTCTGAGGTACCTCGTATCAGATTTTTTATTTTATATATAAAATAAAAATCTATATATAAAAATTATATATCAAAAAGTTATATGTTTATTCTGTGGTAGAATAAACCAAGTAAAATATATACCACTTACTTCAGGACTACAATGTCGATCATAGAGATGTGTCATTAGAGAAAATCTTCTACGTTTCATCGAGTCACACCTATCCCACTGACAGAGTATTTCTTCATTTGACTCGGGACAATGACTGTGGCAAGCGTGAAGATAAACTTCGTTTATTGATTTAAAACTTCTGTAACAAAATGTAACTATAGTTAAAGGTCTCCCGGTAGATGATTTTTAAAAAAACATATGAACCTTTTAAAGTTTTAGGTCTTGCAGTGGTGACCGCGTTCGTGTAAGTAAATAATCCCCCGCTTCGCTTCCACTTTGAGAGCTATTTTTAGGAATGTAGGACATCATAGAAGAACACACATCTCTACAAAACTTAACTCCGTTCATAAAATTAGTACAGTTCAGTTTAGTAGAGCATTGTGTTTTTATCCATGTTGTCCTACATTCCTGAGGAAGTGAAACGTCGAATTCTTCATCTACATTAACCCAGTCACCACCGGACCTAAATCTTCATGAAAATGACAGGTGTAACGCAAAACTTCAATATTAGGTTATTATATGAACCTTTTACCTCTGTCTAAAAGCTGTGTAAAAATCTCTAACTCAATGTAAAAGCGACTGATTAGCAGACACTAATACATCATTCTATCCAAGATTAGAATGAACCGTTATTAGATTCCTAGAGATTTTAACAACAAGACCCGACCAGCTATGGCTGGTACCAGCCAGCCAAAGCCACCCGATTCATTCGCTGTAATAATTTACACAATATAATTTTGCGAGAGACACCTAGGGAATGCAAGACTCAAGAGAACCTTACATCTTTTCAGAGTTCCAACAGAGCCTGTACTTACTCTGTCTAATGAGTTAGACGTAACAAAACAAAGTGAGACATGACATTATGTCGAGCTATCAATGACGGTTGTCAAATGATGGAACAGTTCCCTGATGTAGCATTTTATTTGCTTGTTGCATTCTCTAGGTGTCTCTCGCACAATTACATTGTGTCAACTATTGTTTTGCAATTGTTTGCGACTATTTGTTTTCCAAAACTCGGTAGTATCAAATGATATAAGTAATAATATCATACCCCTTATAACGATGCATCCTCTATCTTTTTGCTTACCCGTAACTTACTACCATAGCCTACTGATGTTTCTTTTCCTATTTTTAAATCAACTTTTAGAACCTAATACATTGTGGTTTTCAGTAATACACTCAAAACAATACATTAAACATATAATGGATGTCCCTAAAACTTTTTTGACAGTAAAACCCACATTAGGCAAGTCTATTACATTAGCATGTTCTCCTCTTTTAACTTTGCTGACTTTAGTCAAATATATATTTTTTCGTCAATTATTCTGTCAGTCATTGAAAATACTAACTGTCAGAATGACTCTGTAGAGTCTCCTTTTTACTTTTGTTCTGTCGATTGGTATCAATTGTAATATATTTAATTAAGATTTTAAGAGGCATTTTATCCTTAGTCTGATAAATTAGAGTTAGATGTATTACTATTATTCTGTAGATTTGTTTGGAAGCTTGCACTCGTTTTAGCTTACCTTGAACATCCTTTCCATTCACAATTAAAATTTCCTTTATCTGCTGCTGTTGTCTTCCCTGTTGACTCGTTTCCAGTAGAGACTAACATATTCTTTAACCCAACTTGAGTCCCTGTTACAATCTGCGTACCAGTTGCAATCTGAGCGCCAGTTGTGATCTGAGTACCTGATGTAATTTGAGTGCCTGTTGTGATTTGAGTGCCAGTTGTTATCTGAGTTCCAGCAGCAGTCAGATGACTACTTGATGCAACTTGTGTTCCACTTGCAATCTGAATTCCAGGCGACGAGCTGACGTTTGTCAGAGAACTTGTTACAACTTGAGTTGCAATAGGAGTTTCCGTCGACGTGAACGTGGATTTAGAAATAGATGGAACGTTAGATTTAATAACGTTTATATGAGAAACAGTTTGTGGACTTGACATAATTGTTGACTTAACAGGAGATTTGGATCTGATGACACTGGTTTGACTACTTGACACTGCCGATGAATGGCTGGACTGAAAATTCTGAACAACTACTTTCTGTTGACTCGCAGAAGACGAAACTGTCTGTGGTTGAAGTATAATAATAGTTTTAGCATTGGATCCTTGTTGAGCTGATCTTGCCACTAATACAGTTTGAGCTTGTCCCTGAAATACGAAAATATGAATTAGCATATTGTAGGAAAGGTATTGTGTTACTTCTAGTGGTCACACTACATAGTGATTAGCTGTAAATTATAATCTTTTAATTTCCTAGTTCTTAATCCTTCTAGTTTTCTTTCTAGCATATCAAACACAAAGCTATATTGGCCGCTAGTACAAAAATCAAACACTCTATATAATTTGATACTACCGAGTTTTCCAAAACATGAATAATTGACATAGTTATATTATGTCAACTATTATGTAATTGTATTCTCGCACAATGATATTGTGTCATTAAACACTCTTTTTATACCATAAACACAGCAGTGTTTATTAATAGGCTCAATAAACACTGCAATAAACATGTAACTCAATAGGCTTTGACAATTACTGAATTGCAAACCCTTGCCTGCTCAATTATTAGTTTAATATTAATGATAATGAATTTAGCAGTAGAGGTATGTGATGTCCAAGGTCATCAGAACTCTAATCGGTTATGATATCAAGTAATTACGTTTAAGGACCATTTGGGGCCGTTAGAGATCTTGGCTGTCGTGATTAGTCGTAAAGTACTATTGACATTATTAAGATTGTCTTATTTGTTTCTTTTTATGATATAATTATCAGTTGGCATAGAGGAATCTCATGTTTAATTATTATTATTTCTCCCCCTCCCCCAATAACTATCTAAATATTCTGTTAATCCTAATTATTTGCGGGGCGTATTTACCTGTATCAATGAAGTTTGTGGTTGGGCCACAACATAATGTTGCCCACTAACTACAACCCTTTGTGTTGTTAGTTGAGTACCAGTCGTAACTAAAATAGGTCTTGATCGATTCGTTGTGGCAACTATAACTGGGTTATCTGTGAATTCTTCTATAGGTTCATCTTCTAAAGCGTCTGCCGCTAAAGCTGCGTATAAATTAGCAGCCGATGACGATACGTTTCCTGTAATTAAAATCACTAATTATTACAATAGAAAGTTCAATAGATTTGTTGTTCTATCTTATGAGAGATACATTATATGTTCCACACTATTATAACATTGCCTATATATGCTGAAATATTCTATAATTCAGATTAAATTTAGTACAAATTGTACACTTCGGAAATCGTTTTGAATAGTTAAGACTGTCTTCTGGCTCTTTCAGCAAAATTAAAACAAATACACAAATATGCACGTTATTCTCGCGCCAACCAGTCCGCCTATTAGTTTGTGAACAACAGTTGGCAAACTTCATTAAATTACTTATACATAATTTGAAGATTTAGGTCTTCCGGTGGTGACCGCGTCAATGTAGATGAAGAAGCCGACGTTTCGCTTCCACTGTGGGAGGTATCTTCAAGGATGTAGGGCATCATGAATAGAAACACAATGCTCTACAGAACTGAACTCAGTTCAGTTTTGTAGAGCATTGTGTTTCAATCCATGATATCCTACATTCCTGAAGATGCCTCCCACAGTGGAAGCGAAACGTCGAATTCTTCATCTACATTGACGCGGTCACTACCGGAAGACCTAAATCTTCATGACAATAACCGTGGAAGCCTACGCAGTTTATTATACATAATTTACCCCAACTATACTATCAGGAAAGATCCAGTGAAATATTTTTGTTACCTCCTTCTTGAGAGTCATCCTCAGTAGATTCTTTATCTGATTTCTTCTCAACGTCTTCAGTTACCTGAACGCTATCTTTTCCATTTTGTATCATCAGTGGATTAATCGCTTCTAAACTATCGTTATCAGTTTCCGGTATAGAAATGGTACAGAATCCTGTTTCTTGAATTATTTCCAGGCCTTTATCACCAATCCTTAACGATTGATTTAATACGTTCGGCTCGTTTTTAACTATCTTCTTCTCCAGTAGATCACACAGCATTACGTTTTTTGGAACGACTACCTTACTTGGAGCTTCTTTACTCAGTGTATCATCGTTAATCAAGGCATTAATTAATTCTGGACTAACTGAAAAATAAAATAAAAATATTACAAAAGAAATGAGAATCTGATTAGGGCACAGATAGACTAGATATAATTAGATTAAATAAACCATATTTTACTACTTACACGTAGCATATTCATGTTTAATGAAGCTAATTCATGCAATTGTCATTCATTCAACGTCTAGCTAAAAATTCATTAATTGTTCATAAAATCAACTAAGTAATTTATTCGGGAATTAACTTCTTCAACAATGAATTAGCTTCATTTAACATGAAGATGCTACGAGTAAGTTGTGAAATATAGTCCATTTAATCTAATAAAATCTAGTCTCTTCAGTGCCCTAAACTGATTCTCATCTTCTCATCTAGTATTATGGAGACACACACTATAGTATTAATAATTACAAAAGAGTATTCTACTCATATAGTTAGAACATTATATTAGCAAAAATTAGGTATATTAGCAAAAATTCTGATCTAAGCGAAGTAATACATCAATGTTCGTAAATTTTTTTAGTATATGACAGTCCAAACTCTGACTATTTTCAGAAAAATCCTTAAATACTTAATAGACTGAGCTGCGTTATTGTAAACTACAGGTAAGAGGAAACAGGAATCTAACACGATAAGATATATTTGCCGAAACTTTAATATACATTTAGTTTTTTTCAAATGGCACGGTAAAACTGATTATAATTGTGCCATACTGCCACGATATAAGTGAATTTCTGAATGTATTAGTTAAACAATTCTGGCGCGGTGGTCCGCATGTCGGGCGAATTTCCTTTTGGATGCGTATTTCCGTGCTTAAAAATAATCCTGGTTGGAAAGATATTTTTTTTAGGTTTGTACATTATATAAGTTTATAACTACTAAATAATTTTGGCGCGGTAGTCCGGTGTCGGGCAAATTTCATTTAGAATGCGTGTTTTTGTGCTTAACAACCCATTTCTTGCTTAAGGTTCCGGTTCATGCTTTAGAACCTAAGCAGTTCTTGACTCAATTGTCAATTACTGCTCGTAACTCATTTTGTCTGTATTTTTCAAAGGAAATGCGCATAATTATCCAGTTGGTTATACAAAACTATGCCTCTAAAATTAGCAGTACACACTATTATTTGCACTTCTTTAAAGCTTAGTTACTTATCGTTAAGCTTAGTTAGTTATCTTTAAAGGTTTTAGCTCATTTTCTTTGAAAAATACAGACAAAATGAGTTACTAATAAAAAAAATAATATATATATATATATATATATATATATATATATATATATATATATATATATATATATATATACATTCTTGATTAGTGAGTGGTTATTGGTCCCATCACGATGAATACCCTAATAGGCCAAAAGGCCCTAATACGGACATTTTATTTTTAATATTTGTGTTACCTATAATTTATTTGTTAACAGTCCAATAATTATTTTTAATTAGGTTGTATTATGGTTTGCGTTGATTAAAATGTTTAAAGTTACCAAAAGTGAAAAACAAAACTACCATATTTGAATAATAGGTATAAAAAAAAATAATGGTGAAATTAAACTCTAATTTTACCATGGTTTATATGGTAAAATTAGCTTTGTACATATATATATATATATATATATATATATATATATATATATATATATATATATATATATATATATATATATATATATATATATATATATAAATATATATATATGTATATGTATAATAGTACGAGATCACCGTTAGCTTATCTACCTAATGGATAAATTATTAGTTGATAATAGGTTCTTACAACTTCTCGTTGAATAATAGAAGAATAATTTCACCAATTAGTTACAAGTATAAGAGACGGTTTGCCTTACAAAATTAAATTTACTAACCATGGTTAGACTTTAGTTTTTTGGATGATGGATAATTTTCTGCATACTCGTGATCACTTATAGAAATATTTCTTTTCTCACTACTAGAAATATTGATAGGGACTAAAGGTGGGGGCTGACCCGTGTTGGCTTCAGATATCGTGCCACAGTCTATTTCTGTGTCTGTTTCTTTTTTTATCTAAAATAACAAAAAAATGTATCTCAATATACCTCTTTCATAAACGAATCATTAAAATTTGTCTGACAAAACCGCTGTTGTATTCATCTAAACTTGCTTTTAAAGAATTAAAAAAAGTAAGTTAAACCCCAACTTACTTTCAACCACTAAAAGCTCTACCATACCTTTAGAGCTTTTATTTAAATATCTATACAAATTGAGTATTATAAACAATAAAGAGATAGATTAAACCATCAATATAGCACTTCCTAGATGTCGCACTACCAAGACAAATCATATCAAATATCTGGGACCAAAATTCTTCAATGAACTCCCCATTGATATTAGTAAAATTAGTATGGATTTTAAGCAATATTATCTTAGGATTAAAGATTAAAAAATACGTAAATCCCTTACTAGCAATTATTTTGAAAATAATTCTTATAAATAATAAATAAATAAATATTCTTATAATTACTACTAATTACTTCTTTTAATTTCTTATAATTCTTATTTTATTTCAACTATAGCGTTGAATTTATTCAACGCTCATAAATTTATTTTATAGCATTACATTATTTTATGAGCAGGGACTGAGTCCTCACTTCAGCAATCGCCATATTGGACTTACATTTTTTAAAAGAAATCAATTGATGTAACATATCATTAAATTAACTTTAAGTAAAGTATAACTTCATATTTGCACAAAAGTTCTTTATATGTATTGTTTTCATTTGTAAATTATTCAAATGGAATAAAGCATACTAAATAATATCTTTCGTGGAAAATTGAAAAAAAAAATAATTGGGTTTAACGTTTTTTATATGCTGACAATAAGTCTAACAAACTTGAATGTTTTAAAACAAAGTTGAACTTGCCCCGTAGATGAAGCAAGTTTTAAATCTCAATGCACCAAGTTTATTTTTATCATTTAAGTTAAATGATAAACGAAATTTATTGATGTTAATTAAGTTAAAATCTCAAACGATAGATTTATATTGATAAAGGCTGAATGAGATGTGCGATAGTTTAAAGGATTAATGGCTTAATGAGATGTGCGATAGTGAAACGGATTAATGGCTTTATCAGGTATACGATTGTTTAAAGTATTAATGGCTTAATGAGATGTGCAATAGTGCACAGGATTAATGGCTTAATGAGATCTGCGATAGTGAAACGGATTAATGGCTTTATCAGATATACGATGGTTTAAAGGATTAATGGCTTAATGAGATGTGCGATAGTGCAAAGGATTAATGGCTTAATGAGATCTGCGATAGTGAAACGGATTAATGGCTTTATCAGATATACGATGGTTTAAAGGATTAATGGCTTAATGAGATGTGCGATAATGAAAAAGATTAATGGCTTTATCAGATGTGGGATAGTTTAATGGATTGATACCTTAATAAGATGTGCGATGGTTTGCAGAATTAATGGATTCATGAGATGTGCGATAGTTTAAAGGAGTAATGGCATATTGAGATCTGCGACGTTTTAAAGGACTAATAAGTTATTAAGATGTGCTATTGTTTGATTGGCCCAAACTTTGAACATCGATTAAAACAACCAATGAAGTCCCGAAAAGGCCAAGACGAACCTCATGAGCGGAATACTCTTGGGATTTTAAGAACGAATAACAGGAAAATGGTTTTCCTATTATTCGCAGACTAGATCATACCGCAGACTAGCCTGGGCACCCGGTGTCTATAGACCGCGCAAGAGCTATGAGAGTGAAAGCCTCTTGTTCTTATTTCCTTTATTTTTTCTATTCTACAATTCTAAATCCTGTAAAAAGGCCGCGTGATCTTAAGGCCATAAGCTAAACAGTACTTCCAGCGGAGGTTTGGAACCCACGTCAGGGTTCACCTATCTGTTTCACTTGCTTCGGTAGCACATGAAAAAGAGCTACTAACTAAGGCCTTATAAGCTTACTAAAATTAATTTACATAAAAATATTAATATTTACTGATGCTGATAAAATTATCTTGATATAATTAAAGCAAAGTATATTAATAGCCATGTAGTCAGGGAAGGCCCAGAGGGGCCTCGACTGCTCTGACGAAGTAAATTTCAGCGGAAGGCGTGTAACGTCGGCTACGGGCCTGTGTATTTGGAATTATTCTATAAGGTATCTGTTTTATAGGAAGCGCACAGAGTGAGTAATAAATAAATATAAATAAATAAGCCATTTATTATTTATAAAAGGTTATAAACTATAGATACAAGATTACAATGACTCAAACAAAATAACTTTTATAAATGTTCGGCCATAGGCCGTGGCACCTCAAAGAGGTTGGTTGGTAACATGCATACATCTAAAATTAATTTAACTATAATAAATATCTAAAACATTTCTTATCTCTAATATAAATATCACATAATTTAACATTAAAATAATTTCTATAAATAAACATAACACATTCAAATTTATATATTTTGTAGTCCATATTTATACTTCTATAATTCTTAATTTTATTCTCCTCCATATCATACTGATTTTTCTTTAATTTTTCAATTATTTTATTATATAATACATTTTAAGCATAAAGATCATAAATTTTATTTTTTTTATTTTTATTTTTTTTTTTAATAGTAAATCTTTGCATGCTGGGTTAAAAAAAAACCTGTATATAAAATAAAATACTTCATAATAAATATTAAATTAATAACTTCAATTGATTAATTGTTTAGTAATTATTAAGACACACATACACAAAATTCCGCCATGACTATCCCATTAGGCGAATTTTCAAAGGAAATTCGCTAAAAAAATACATAAATTTATAAGTTATAAATAATGGTACATAGTATAAATAGATTAGATTAAATTTATTAATTTATTTAATTTTGTTTTATTTATTTTATTTTGTTTATTTATTTTATTTTTTTTTTTTTATTTATTTATTTCTTTTCTTTTATGTTATTCTTTATACTGCCATACATTTTTATAAATTTCTCCCATTCTCAACCATTCCTTCCTGTCCCATGCTACTCGTTGCCATGCTTCTTGTCCACATATTTTCTTCATTTCTTCATCCCATCTCAATATTGGTCTTCCTCTTTTTCTTTTCATTTCCCTCGGATACCATTGGATCATTTTTTTCGTCCACCTCTCATCCTGAGTCCTTACAATATGGCCTGCCCAGCCCCACTTCCTTTCACTAATTATCTTACCTATATCCTCCAAACCTGTTTGATGCCTAACCCACTGATTACTCTTCCTTTCTCTCCTACTAATTCTCAACATACTCCTCTCCATCGATCTTTGAGTCACCCTCATTTTTTGAATAGTTTCTTTACTTAGTACCCATGTCTCCGCACCATAAATCATCACTGGCAGTACACACATATTCCACAGTCTCCTTTTCCACTCCATATCTACCTCTGACCTAAATAAATGCCTGTACCTGTTATAACTCGCCCATCCTAATCCAATCCTTCTTTTTATTTCTCTTTCCTCTCCTTCGTCTGATATCAGCTGTCCTAAAAATATATACTCCTGTACTTTATCCAACTTTTCCTCATCTAGCTTTAAATCAAATTCTTCATCTACATTAAACTTCATATACTTTGACTTCGCAACATTTATTTTTAGTCCTATTTTTATCATTTCCTCTTTAAGATCTCTAAGCATTTTCTTCGCCTCCTTCTTACTTTTACATATCAATATGAAATCGTCCACAAACGCTAACCTGTTGAGCCATTCTCCATTTATGTTTATTCCTAAGCCTGTCCAATCTAACTTCGCACAATTATTCTCAATTGAGTTTATAAAAGTTTTACATGAACTTACATCTCCTTGCCTGACTCCTCTGTTTACATTAATTATTTTCTTATGTTTTCCGAGCCGAATTTGGAGGGTGTTATTTCTTAGAATGTTTTCAAATAGATCTATATAATTTTCTTCTATGTTAACTTCTTTTAAGGATTCTATAAGCTTTCCTCTATAAATGCTATCGTAAGCCTTTTCAAAATCAATGTATATTATTATCATAGGAAATTGATATTCTTTAGCTCTTCCAATCAGCAGCTTAAGTGTCAGTATATTGTCGAGTGTTGAAAAGTTCTTTCGAAACCCTGTTTGATTACAAGGCAAGGAGTTATCTATTCTAACACTAATTCTTTTTGTAATAATACTCATAAATATTTTATAGATTACAAGCTTATGGGTCTATAGTTAGATATGTCCATATGGTCTCCTTTTTTAAATAATAATATTAAATCTGCTTTTAGCCATTCTTTGGGTATCTTATTTTTTGTCAAACATAAATTGAAAAACTTTTGCAAACATTCTACAAGAAAATCACCTCCGTATTTAACTACTTCATTAGAAATATTATCTAATCCAGTTGCTTTCCCCTTCTTTAACTTTTTGATAACGCTTTCTATTTCATGTTTCATTATTGGCAAGATTTCATTATCGTCGCTTTCTACCCTATGTTTCTTACCATTTAGAGAGCTTTTGCTTGTAACTTCGCAGTCTGTATCGCTGTTGTATAACTTCTTGTAAAACGAGCAAATTATATCTAATATTTCCTCCTGGTTGTATTTAATTTCGTTTTTGTCGTGTTTGATGGCTATTATTTGTTTTCTACCTGTGGACTGAGACCTCCAATACTCTCTAATGCTTCCTCCTTTATCTATGGTTTCCTTTAATTCACTTATCTTTTTATTTTTGACCATTCTTTCAATGAGTTTCTTAGTTCCTTTGATATACTTCTTACTTCTTCTACCGTCCCTCTCTTTTTTAACTTCTTTCTTTTAATAAACAACTTCTTTATCTGCTTGGGAAATCTGCTCTTCTCCACTCTTTCCGATCTACCACTTAAATTTTTTGTGATAGTATCGCAAGTATGCACAGAGTGAGTATATAGCCAAATATGTGTCCCCACCGTTTTTTATGGGAATAGATGGCCTCGGAGAACATTGGAGTTTAAAAATATTATAGAAGCCTACAAAATTTGTATTTTCACTCCTAATGTTTTACTTTTTTAATACCAACAAACTTTACTTAATTGAAGAATGAGCTAGCTACCTTCGATAGCCGATTTGTGTAGACAATCTTTGCAAGTTATCTTTGTAAACTCCACTTTGGTTATATGAATTTGAGTTATTTTGATTTTTGGAATTATGTGTTAATTTTTTATTTATGTCAATTGGGTTATTGAAGTTATGAGTTAATTTGTTACCTATGTTATTTGGTTTATTAGAGTTACGAGTTCATTTGTTACCTATGTTATTTGGTTTATTAGAGTTATGAGTTCATTTGTTACCTATGTTATTTGGTTTATTAGAGTTACGAGTTCATTTGTTACCTATGTTGTTTGGTTTATTAGAGTTATGAGTTAATTTGTTACCTATGTAACTAAAGTTTGAGTGGGAGTTGGCGACATTGTTGGGTAATTTTCATTATAAAATTTTGCTTTGGGAAGGTGTAATAATTATGTTACACTCCTTCCCTTTTATTAAACATCCTTAAGGTAAAGTTAACAAATTTTAGAAAAATTAGAATTGGTGACTAAGCCCTCTAAGAATTAGAATTTTAACAAGTGTTTTTCCCCTCCCCTTTTCAATCGATATAAATAACTATAATCTAAATCGATAAGATATAACTGCAATCTAAATCAATCGACAGAAAAGCTTAGTGTGAATACAAAACTTACTATATCAGATGATTTAGTTCCATTCATCTTGTAAGCGAATGAAACATTTGGAAACATGTTAGCTGAGGAGTTGATAATTATTCTCTCAGCAGGATCCAATGTTTGGTTGTCTAAACTTTGTTGAAGTAACTTCTGTTGCTGTTGTCTTTGTGTTACCTGCAAATTAAATTGAAATCTAGTCACTTTAAATTAAATATTAAATAAAAATTATAACTAAACCGGCTAAGCCCCCCTTCGTGGTGGAGGTCGTTAAAACGTCAGTATTTAGAATAACCTTTGATACCACGGAGGTCTGGGGTTCGCATCTCAGGTTACGCTCTCAGTTTATGTAAAATTATTTTTCAAATAAATTATCGCAAACTTTACAAGAAATTTGAAGCGTAACGGATGTTACTACCACTTGTGGTTGTTCCCTTTGGGGTAACCCCTGATGAGTCACAAGGCTCTAAATGGGCATCAATATTATTATAAATCAGGCACAGTACAGCGTACCTTGGTACTTGTACTTTTTATCCTTGTTCGTCATACCAAACACGAGGAATTCCCTCGTATTCCTTCAACTTTATCAATTGGATACACTTGAAGTTCTCTGATTTTTAAACGAAGGTATAGAAAGATTATTTTATGAAAGCAAATTGACCTGGAAATTGATTTTTGTTCTAAAGTTCAACTTGCAAGCTTAAACACACCTGGAGATACAATTATAACTTAGACTCAAATAATATCGTAAAAACCACTCAGTAGGTCTTAAAAACATCTAAAACAGATTATTGAGGTGAAATATCGGTTTCAGAATTTGAGTGCAAACACAATACTTTTGTTACAGTATAAATAAGGTAAAGTAAAACAAAAGTCAATCCAATTAAAGATTATAGAAACAATAATGCCTGTTCCAGTTGAGGTTAAAATCCCGGTGAGGACCATATAATAGTTTTTTACGTAGAAACTTGGTTTTTTCATCTACTCTAATTTTTATTGAAGCATTCTTCAAAAGATAAAGAGGTAAGCTCAATAAGATGAGACTTCGAAAATGCTTGGGATTTTACGCAACGTTAAAATAAAAAATCAGTTACGGGGTACCTCGGAACTTTTCCTCATAACATCGGATTCACTTTGCTCATCCTCCCTACTTCGGAATCGCTTCGCTCATCCTCAGAAATTTAATACCTCCGTTTCGTTCCCAGCGGTCACCCATTTAGGCACTGACCACGCTCGATACTTTAAATTCAGTGTACTTATTTATTACGTAAAAGTATACACTTGTACTGAATTACAAGTGTATCCATTAAAATGATTTTTTTCCGATTTATTATAATTTTTTAAAGAACGTACACAAGTCATTTGATAAATAATGAACTATGTTATAAAAATAGCACATATGTTAGTCTTATGTATGGCTACATGCGTGCTAATTCTCAAAATAGTCGCAACATTTTCCGCTTTTTGTGATTTTTTCGTAATTTCCGCTGACCCATTATTGCGGGTTTATGACGTCAAAACAAAATTATTTTCTGGATAGCACAACTACGTTCTATATGCGTAGCTGTGCTATTCAGAAATTTGATTTGATTTTTGTACAAAGTTAGAACTGTCTAGTATAAATATCACTGGGAGCCACGATAGTAATAGACACACACACACACACACACACATATAGACAACTTTGTAAAAACCACTTTAACACCTTAACGGAGGCCTTAGAAACACCTGAAACAATTCAGGTTATGTCCTAGTTCCAATTTTTTTGACACAATACTTTTCCTATATAATTACGGTATAAATGAGGGTAAGTCAAAAGTACTTTTATTTAGTTAATTTAGTACTTTATGGATGCTTGGGATTTTACAAAAAGTTAAAATATATAATTAGTTTAATTTGTTTGAGAATTTGGAAATGCTTGGGATTTTATAAGAAGTTAAAATATATAATTAGTTTAATTTATGTAGTTTGAGAATTTGGAAATGCTTGGGATTTTACAAAAAGTTAAAATATATAATTAGTTTAATTTAGGTAGTTTGAGAATTTGGATATGCTTGGGATTTTATAAGAAGTTAAAATATATAAGTAGTTTGATTTATTTAGTTAGAGACTTCGGAAATGCTTGGGATTTTATTAGAAAGAAGAAATAAGATTTGTAAATAGCCGTGTTTTTCTTGGAATAAACTGTTTTAGGAACATGTGTCCGAAGATTATTTCGTAATATCTGTTAACTTGGACTAAACGGAGCCATTTAACATAGCAATGAGGGCACATCCCAAATATGTCATAAATTAAGCTTTTACTCACCTTGTCAGATCCCTTACTGAGCAAATCTGACAGCTGGAGTATTTTCTGAGAGTTAGAAACAGACAAACACAACAAAGCATAAGCTTTCACAACAAACAATTCAGTTAGAAAGAGATAATCTATAAAAACACTCATGCATTAACAAAGTTATGTATCGTGCTGTTATACGTAAGACATAGTGAATGGCTATATTAACTACTAATTTATACGTCACTAATGAAACAAATTGCATGTTAGATTTGGTGGAATATTTAATATGTTTAAATTTTTTGTATTCATTTAAGGGTGTAGTAACGTTAACAATGTTTTCCAAAATAAAGCTGCCTCGTAGCAAGACGGCCGCCGGAATCCTAATTTTGTGACGGGAATCCTTACGCTCGAGCGAAACTCGAGCATATGGTCGATGTCCTTCACGATTCCGCTACACAAGGTTATGTTTATCAAGCTGTTTTGTTTTACAAATTTTATGACTTGTTTAGAGGGATAAAAGTTTTTTAACATCCTCATAGCAAAGGTAATACAACTTAAACTAATTAAAAGGTTTGAATAAAATAAATGTATAACCTCAATCAATCAATAAAATAACCACTGTTCCAAAAAAAGGCAAACTAGATTCTTGCATCGTTAGCAAGATGCAACGGTAGCAAGAGAAGCAGCTTCATTTTGGAAAGCTTTTTATGTTTTCGTATTCCTCAATTGCTCCGTCTCTGTTTGAAACTTATGTTTCAACATAAGTTTAAATTTTATGTAAAATCTTCTATATGTGCTCAAATAATTATTTAGATGAATCGCTCTTTTTTAAATTTTCGATATGGTTAGACATTTTTTGGTGTGATTCTGGTAAAAATTATGGCCGTAGTTAAGGGAATAGATTGAATTTCTACGTGATAATAAGGCTGTAATAACAATGCCACATTAATAATAATGCCACAAGGTTAAAAGGTAAACATTATGAAGTGAAAACATGATCGAATTTGATGATCCAAGGTCAATTTAAAAGGTAAACACCAATTTTAATGGAAATTAAAAAAATGTTGCAGTTAATGTCGAGGAGATTTTTTTTGTTAGTAGCAGTGTATCCTCTAGCTCTAGTAAGCTACTAAAATTGTTGTTAACAAAATATTTATGCTGAATATTATTCAATATTTGTAAAGTATATACTATTTAATTTTGGTACAGAGTACCTCAGTACTTTTCCTCACAACTTCGATCTTGCTTGATCCCCAAAATTTCATTATTATCCAAAGCTTTTTAATTATTCGGTCTCGCTACGCTCGAACTGAGAATAAAATATAGATCCAAACCCTAAGGTATAATGATTTTTGACTCACCCATCCTCAGAATGTCATGATTACTTAAGGCATAAGGTAGCATTACTTCGGTCTCACTGCGCTCAAACTTGAAATAAAATATTAATCCAAAGTCAAGAGTGTTATGACTTTGGACTCGCTTCGCTCGGCCTTGAGAATATTAAAATTATCCAAAATTAAAGTTGATATTACTTCGTTCTTGCTATGCTCAACCTCGGAATTATAAGGTAACAAAATATCTTGCGTTTTAAACCTAAAGGCTGTTTAAAGATCCAAAATGTAGTTAGAGTTAGCTATTCAACTTCGTTTCTATTTCTCGAAAGCCTTAAAAATGACAAGCTGTCATAGTAAGCAGCTTAGTTTATTAATTTCAATTTTTTAAATGAGCAATATATTTTATTATTTTATGTTTTGTTAATTTGGTTATTTTGCGGTTAAAAGGCATAGTATTGACATATGTCAACTAACTTTTTCATATAATTTATATTTTCTCCAATGCCTTTGAAAGTAAAAATTAAATAGCTTTCAAATTTTGACTACTAGATATACATATATTTTTTATGCTATTTAACGAAAAGCCGTACGTCAAAATATATTTAATAGATTAAACGTTGTATGCATCGAAGTTTTAAAAGGCTTAGTGAATAATTTCAAAATGGCGGCCAATATAAAAAATAGTTGATCGATTCACCACTTATTGATGTACATCTGTCTCAAATTTCAACAACTTTTGAAAAATCAGTCAAATTTTCGATTTTAAAGAATTTTTAAAACATTTTGACGACTCAGCAAAATGGCTTATTATGGTTTGAACAAATAAAATCTTCCTCGCTGCACAGCTAGACCTTATGTCTTATTTTTGTGCCAAGTTTTAACTATTAGCATACGCAGTAGGAGTTTACCCTGATACGGACGCATACAGACAGATATAGCATGATAAAAAACCACTTAAAACATGGATGAAATTTCTCGATTTCGGCTTTTTAGGATGAACACAATACTTTTCCTCTAAACCTACAGGAGTAGGTGAGAAAAAGTAGAACAATAATATTAGTTATTTTAAGACATCGGGGGATATGTGATATGTGTCAGTATAAGTTAAGAAACACTCTATTTAATGTTAGTAAAGATAGAAAAAAATCGCTAAAATAAAAATGTTTAAGTATTGTTCTTAGTCATAGTGGATATTCACCTTATTTGCTAATAAACTTTTGATGAGAGATGTTGTACCCGATGTTTGTTCTGGTGTTGAAGTACTTGCTACGACATTATCCTGTAACAGTTATTATACGAATCAGCTTATTGCTTAATTAAAGATAATAAACTTTGGATAAGTAGAATACCTTCAGCCTCAGGTGATTTGGTGTTTTTGTGATATTGCCACCAGGCCGACGTCGGTAAAGGGTTTAAATAGTTATTTACCCTCCAAGGGAGTTAAGAATGCTATTATTTCCTTGAGCAATAGGTTGGTTTCTAAGGAGAAAGCCTAAGATTACTGTGAGAGAAGTATTGAATTTTACTCCCAAGGTGCATACAAGATTTTATCTCTAGACTTTAAATTAATTTAATTATTATTATATTTTTATTTTCATACGTTTTGTTGTATTTGTTTGGTCAGGTCCCCCTTATAAATTTTTTGGATGCCGCTTCCAAAAATAATCATTTTTTTAATGATACAAACCCCTTCTTTTGGCCTAAAACGGAATTTGATCACATATTTTTTTTGGTAATCCGACCAAAAAAATTATTGGATCAAATTATACATATTGGGAAGCCCCATATACATTTTTGGGTTTCTATTCCCAAAAAAAATGGAAAAATGCTCCCGCTTATAAGATTTGGGGCTTTAACCCCAATTATACAAAACGCTTTTTTCTCCCATAAAACTAAAAAAGGCTTCTTCCCTCCCTTATAACTAATCATTAAACTTCTAATTAAATTATTGCTTTGACTAAATAAGAAGAAAATTTTCTATATATTTTAGTCTGTTTTTTAAACAATCTTAAATGAGTATGATGTCTAATACAGTTCTGATAAAAAAAGTCTCCTGTGTGTTAAAATTAATCTTCGACAAAATAAATTCCTTTAGATTCCTTTAATGCTTATGAGAAGGTTAAGAACCTCCAATATTTTTCTAGTAAAAGCTTTCTTATTCCTAATCTGAAGAACTCATACATAATGTTGCCAATATATCTTCTTCATTACTTTACCTTTGTGTGATGGGAGCTCCCTGAACAAGAAGGTGAACTTAACTGGGCTTTGAGTATGGAAGATGGCGTCTGAACAACATGAGTTTGGACAGAACTGCTGGCAACTTTGACTTTCATCTGAATCCCTTCGTAAAACTGTTGGCTTGATTCTGAACCCATTGGTTTAGGGCCAACGTCGATTCCAAAAACACTCCTGGAAGAAAAGTATAATTCATGGCATAACTCTTTTTCATTCTTTTCTTGTTATTACATATTACATTATAGAGGGGAATTTTTAAAATAGTACTATTCTTAGTTATCTTTCTTATTCCAGGTTCTATCTGAGAGAAGTTTAAAGGTATCCCGGGTACAGTGTTAAGATCAGTCTTAAGTTAGAGGTCAGAAACAGACCTCAGGTGTGGAAAAGTCTAGCTAACATCTGTGCATGGAAACAAAAGGAAGGAGGTACTATAAAAATTAATTACTCTGTCTAATCTATAAAACATCCATTTTGCGTACACATTATTTACCTCAATCCTGAAATATGTGAACTTACCTCACAACGAGAGGAAAATGATGAGGCGCAATAACTCCCCTCAAACCAACTTTCGTACAATTCTTAATGTACAGCTTGTACATTTCTTGCTGTTCAATCACCGAGTCAGATTCGTGCTCGAAATTATTCTTCAACCACGCAACAGCAATTATTTCGTTTTCTTGTGCGAGCTGCTGTGATCCTTGAGATGTGTTTTGAACAGCAGCTGGGTTAGCGACAATAATTGCTGAAAACAAATAATAAGTATTTAAATGAAATTTTAATCATCTTTAAGTTATTGCTGGTCTTAGTGGGAATCACTATTAACTCGCAATGAACACCAAATGCTTTAGTTTAAGTTTAATTTTTAGTGAGTACACCAGCACAAGGCGAGAGGTTGTTAGTTAGTTAGAACGACGAGTGAGTGAACTGTCCCTTATAAGACAATGCCAAATAGAGAAGATAAGCGTCCTAATAATTAAAATATCCACATATTATATAATTTTCAACTTGTGCCATATATCTAACAATATTGCTTCTATGCAGCAATCATAGAGAAATAGAAGAACAAACCTTTAGGCTGTGTCTGTGGTTTACACGTTTGTTGAGCTTGAACCTGTGCAGTTGTCACGATGACTGGACTAGTAGTTGAGTTAGTTGACTGTACAGATACTGTAGGTTGAAATATCGCGTCACTCAAAGCATTGACGCAAGTAGCTGTTGTTTCCACAGCAGTAGTTGTCGTAGGAATGACATTTAATTCTTTTTCAATGACCGTGCATTCTTCAGTTGTTCCGTTTTCAACGGTATTAGTAATGGTTTCTAATACTTTCATTTGAATGTAAGCATTTGAGCCATAACTTTGAGCCTGAAATTAAAAAAAAATGCGAAGTTGATATGGGGGATAGTGATAGTAATTAAAGAGTGGCTATAAATTGCCTAGCAAGTAGCCCACGCTTTGGACCCTTTTAGCTGACTCTTATAGATAGAATATAGTGTTCTACCTTATGAGCCCTAGTACAGGCATTCAGTGCCCAATCCACAAGATAGCCGTGACTTTTCTACAACGTAAATTTCTAGAGCTTTATCTAGAAATAGCACGTGCCCCACTGCCAGATTAAGCTTCCCTACTCTCAAATTCATAAGGCAGAAACATATATATGCAGTTTATATAAGCTACTAATGGGGGTCCTAAGTTTTCCCTAAACCCATCTTCATTTTGGATTAGGGTTCTTATAGGAGTGCCTTACGTATATCGGAACCACCGGCTTAAAGCTACTTTCAATGGATGACACTTGTAAGGATTTCCCTCCCTCGAAGAAAATTTCCAGAATCCCCTACCGGAAAGAACCTTGACTGTCTGGGTGGCAGACACACGTGCTTACCATTTTACTTCAGGAATCCTAAGAGGCACAGCAATAGCTGTTAATGTTCCTGCGGCGCATTTTGGTGTATATGGGTCATTTTGGTGCATATGGGATTATCTACCAAATTGGTGGAACCAAAAAGTAGAATAATGTTCTTGCTCATTTTTATTGCATAACCATAAAGCGAATCTCTTTAAAGAAAAGTAATCAAAAATAATTTCAAAACTCTTATTTAATGAATGTAAGAAAAATACAATAAATCTTAAAAATAATGTATATACAACTTCAAAAAGAATAAATATTTTATTAAAATTCGTCAAGGCATACTTACATCTACAGTAATGAGAGATACCAGGGTATCTAATATTCCTCGAACTTTAAGAATTGAATTGCAAGCTTTCTCACCTAGGGAACTTAATGAAAATAAACATTCAAGGGTCGATATTAACAGCATTACATCATGAATTGATAACAATGAACATATCCTTTCGTACACCTGAAACGAAGTTTTAGAATTACGTTCTGATAATAGAACTACTTTTAAATAAGAGATTTTTGTCTAAGGCTCAGACCTTATTCAATTTCTTCCTACATTGTAAAAATGATTTAATCCGGATTTGAAACAATCTAAAATAATTGAATTAATATCAGACTCTTCTTTTCTCGGTTTCTATCAGGGGACTGGGCATACCCTTCTTTCCTCTTCCGTAACATTTAAAATTAATCTTCATTAGGTTGTCACAAAAGTGTAATCGGGAGCCCTAAAAACAAGACTTGGCCAATGGCTATACTATGCCTTAGAATATACACATTATTTAGAACTTCTTTGGTTTGACTATTAATAAGACCATTCAAATCTTTAGTGAGTCAATCCTTGATTTGTATAAGAACTCACTGGGGCTGAATTTACATAGCTTATGGAAGACAACAGCTAATCAACTTCTGAATTTTATTTTAAATTATTTATAATAACGTGGTAGAGCAACTGAAAAAAAAAATCTGGTACAAGGTACCTCGGATCATTTCCTCAACACATCAGATTCGCTACGCTAATCTTCCCCAACTTCGGACTCGCTTCGCTCGACCTGAGATAGTAATTGCATAAGTTTTATTTCCAACGGTCACCCAATCAGACACTGATCACGCTTGAATTAGCTTAACTTTTATAATAAAAATATCATGAATACTTGTCGAATTGAAAAGAATCTTAGTGCACTTATTAACTACTTGAGGTTATACATTTTAACTAAATTTCAACTCAATTGAATTATTTTCCGATTTTTTAAAAACGTACACATATCATCTGATAAAAATTAAACTAATGCTGATAATAAGATGCTTACCATATATATTAGTCTTATACATGGCTACATGCGTGCCGAATCTCAATTTTTTCGCGTTTTATGATTTTTTGAATTTTTGCTGAGTCATTATTGCGGGTTAATGACGTCATCAAAAATATTTTTAAAAAGAACAATTACACCTAGAGACTGATGTTTGTACAAAGTTTTAACTCTCTAGCATAAATACTCTAGGAGCTACGATGATAACAGACATACACACATATACAGACAGACAACTTTTAGAAAACCACTTAGGAGGCTTTAAAACACCTGAAACGGATTCAGTGTCAATCTGGTTTCGAATTTTTTTTTCCAAGCGCGATACTCTCCTTTATAGCTACAGTACAAATGAGGACAAGTAAAAAATAAATTTTTACCTTTTGTTCTAAATATTTAAGCAAGTAATCTTCGTTTTTAACATTCTGGCTAATTTTATTAAGAACTTCTAAAGATGAAAGTAGGCGTGCCCTATCGTGGGATTCCAAACCATGCAAAGTAATGCCAAGTATTTCAGGCATTAAAGGGCACAACATATTTATGTCTGATGCCAAATTTCCAAGCATATCCCAACCAGTTTGATGTAAGCTGTTCCACTCAGACCCACAGCATAGTAAGACAAATCTCAAAAATGTTAAGTCACTATTCATTATATGTAAGTTCTCTTTGATAAACGTCAAATTTCTTAGTATAGTAGCTATTTGTAAAATCCTTTGGCCGACAGAATCTTGTGTTCCTAAAGTCCTTCCTAAACAGAATAATTCTTTATCTTCATTTTCAACTAATAAATTTGATTTGTCTGGTTTATTTAGTTCGATCAGTTCTTCTTCTGGGTTAAAATCATCATATTCGTATTCGTCGATTAAACGCAGTAAGCTAGAGTCGCAGAGGATATCTTGCCAAAATTTTGTTAGTGAATGTTTTCTTATTCTAAGGTAATAATCACAGAAGAGATCACTTAAATCAGCTGAAATATAAGAAAAAAATATTTTGATTATTATTTTATGATTGATTGATTAAAGGTGTACATCCTCGTTATGTAATGACTCATTGTAAATCGTTGTTGTTATAAAAGCTGTTTTTATATTAGGGGAATTGAAGGAACTTCTCCAATATAAAATATTAGCGAAATTGGGAACTAATTCTTTCCCAAAAGACCTTAATCTTATAATTATTTTGAATCTACTCTTTAGATAAAAAGTTCTATAGAAAAAATGACTTATTAGGTTTGAAATTTTAATGTTCGTTATCAATTCTGATACATAAAGTGTATATCAGCTAATAAATTTTGTTCTTTATTTCCAGCAAAAACATAAGGTCTAGTCCTTAGTAGATCAGAGTCCTTCGATACGATCAGTTTTGACATAATAAGCATCTTCTTGTATTTTAATATACTTATATTATTGGCTTCAAGTTACTATAATCGTTTAGACTTATAGAAGCAAAATGCTTCTAAGATATAAATGGCTGATTTTAGTTTCGAAAAAGTTCGAGCTAGGGCATCTATTTTAGGGGTTCGACCTATTTCTTCTTTGTCTAATTCGTTTTTTAAACCTCAAATTTTCAAATTTATTGTTATATGAAGTCCTATCATCATTTGGATGAATCCCTTTATTGTTAATAAAGTTAAAATCATCTTATTTTATTACATTTATCATTATAATATAATATAATAATATAATAAAGCATTTGAATGACTTACCGCGACTAAAAACTGCTGCATGAGCCAGTAGATAATGCAATAAACGTGGATGCTTATTTAGTTTGAGACTATGTTTATTTTCATTTGATAATAAGGCACAAACATTAATAGCAAAATCTTGTTCGTTAATCAACGGACATAAAAGAGATAAACCTAATTTGTCATATTCCGATGCCCTGTACAAATCTGTTGAAAGCCCGTTATACTCTCGTAAAGATTCTGAAACAATAAAACACACAATTAAGATTTATATTAACAGTTTAAGGCATTATCCTTGACATATTTTATGTCTTACCATCAACCATATGCGTGGTAAATACACTCTATTAAGTCATTGGCCCAATAAGTTGTGAAATCAACTTTTTATCCCGTCAAGTAATGTTATTATTCCTACTGTCCTGTCATTTGAATTCAAAGGTAATCATTAGCTTCTTTTTCTTGGCGGCTACTCATTATTAAGTAATACTATATGTGCATTTTTCCCTTCTTCTTTTTCTTTTTTCTCCTGCTTCATTCTCTTTGTCTTTTTTGAGGATCCTGGGGGGGGGGTCGCCCCTTCTTCCCCCTCCTTCCGTAGATCTGTGCATAAGAGAGGAGGAGGGCGAAACGAATCCAGGGGCGATGTTCCTCACACACTTCTAGGGGACTTCTGCTGAAATCCACTTAAAAGAGGGGGTGAGGCCCCCTCCTGACCTCTCCTTGGCGACAGACCTGAATCCTTCCTATAACATTAATCTCAGATTAAGCTATAACTTAATAACGCCTGCTAGGTTTTCCTTGGTTTAATCTTTTCATCCTAGTTATTCACTAAATCCCTAATTCTCAGTCTACTAGTTTATAGCCAAGAACTAAAGTCGTTAAAAAGTCTTACCATTTACAATATGTTGACTATGGTTATAATGATGAGGAACAGAATGCAAAGATTTTAATATCCATTTCTTATTTCTACTATCATCGTCTTCTTCAGTTCTATCATTCATTTCACCATGAAAATTAACTCTTTCAAATCTATCTAAATATCTGCAATTTAAATTCAAATCTTAAAGCCCATTCATATCTATATTAATTTAGTAATTTAATTTCGGGTAGAAGCTTTAGAATTAAAAAAATAATTAAATAATATAAAAAATATTTAAGTTATAAAAAAGAGTTGTAAATTATATTATTTTCTCACAGCAGGAAAATGATGCATTATTAAACTTATCTTAGGACAAATCGTAGCATTTTCCAGACTTTTTACAAAAGATAGGTTAGTCACGAATGAGAGCTTCTTTCCAGCCTTGGGACTAAATACAAGATAGGGCTAAATGCAATAATGTGTCCTAGTAGTGTGAAGAGGCATTAAGCCAGGCAAACAGGCCGCATCGGGCCCTTTTTGCCAACCCCGTGCCAGGCCAGCCATCCTGGACTACAGAGGCCCGTATCGGTAGGTAAATCTTCCTGATGTTTTTGCAAAAATAGAAACATCTCCCCACCGGGAGAGATCCATCTTCCTCATGGGGGATCTTTCTCAGGGTTCCAGGTCCAAAAAGTTGAAACTTAACCATCCATATACCTTACACTCTCCTAGAAAGTGAAAAGCAGAGTCCTCTTCCTCCTGACACTTGGGACATATTGTATTGTTTGTCAGACCTAGTTTCTGGAGGTGATTATTAAAATGGTGGTGGCCAGTTAGGATACCAACCATTAATCTTAAGCAGTGGCGGTTAAGGCTCTGAGCCGTCTAGGGTCAGGATCTACTATCATCAATAATGTGTCTTAATTACTCCTTTGGCTGGGAAATAGCATTTTCCTGCCCTAAATGGCAAAGTAAGTTAATAAATAATTATGTAAACAACATAATTTGTTTAGTTGTTTAATGTTGTTTATCATTGACTTAGGACCGAGGACTTTTTTTCGGGACTAATAATTTACAGTAGTTTTAGGATGAAAATCTGAAAGCTTAAGTAGTAAGTAAGTATTCCTAAGGAAATTCGCTCGATTGCGGACCTCCACGCCAAATTATTTGAGTGTAATATTATTAATGAAATGTTTTATAACTTTAAGGCAAAATATAACGATAAAAAATGTCAGCGGTACCAAGATTGGAACCCAGGTCCGATTGAGTTTAAGCAATTTACGTTCTCGTATCTATTCTGGACCGGTTACTTTTGAGTTAGAGCCCAAAAATATTAAAAAGACTCAACCGTATTTTAGGTTAATCCATTATTTATTACTATTTTATTCGATTCAGCGTCCCCCAAAATCATTTAGTTAAGACCTTTATCCGGTAAAAAAATTCAAGAGATCCTTTGAAATTGTCTGACTCAGTAAAACGGGTTAATGGCATCACAACAATCAGGTTTTCAATGAGGGTCTTCCCTATTGCCTCCCCAAGTCTAATTTTTGTATTAAGTTAAATATAAAAACATATGCCTAGTTTTGTTTTATCATAAAATAAGCTCTTAATTACTCTAAAAATAGTTTTAAATTGTAAATGAAATAAATATGAGCATTTCCAATTAAAAATCTAGAAATAAGGACTTACTAGGTGAAGTTTTACTGAGTAGACTATAATGCCATTAACTATTACATCAATTGTTGATTAAACTGGATTGATTAGTAAAAAATCGGGTACGGGTTACCCGATTTCTCTACTAAATCGGTTTCTTCATCGGACTCGCTTCGCTCGTACTCAGGTAGTAAATACATCCGTATCATTCTTAGCGGTTTCTTAGCGGTTCATCCTCAACTTTCATAATCAAACAAAAATCATAGATAGACTTGTATTTAAACGAAACTTAGTGTACTTATTTATTACGTAAAGGTGTACTTATTTATTACGTAAAGTAAATTATTTATTACGTAAATGTACTTATTTATTACGTAAATTTATTACTTGTACAACAATTCAGCAGAGTTGGATTATTTTCCGTTTTTCATTTTTTTTTTAAAAACGTACACAAGTAATTTTACAAAAATTGAACTAATGCTGATAATGAGATGAACTTGGCATATATGTTAGCCTTATGCATGCGTGCTAAATTTCAAATTGATCGCAACATTTTTCCGCGTTTTATGATTTTCGAAATTTTTGTTGAATCATTATTGCGGGTTAATGACGTTATAAAAAATTATTTTCCGAATAGCACAAATACACATATAGAATCATTTTAGTACAAAGTTTCTACTCTCTAGCATAAATACACTAGGAGCTACGGTGATAACACACACACACATCCACAGACAACTATTTTTCGCCAGAATATTTTTCTTCAGGGACCTCTGAAACGAATTTTTGTCACACTTCTGAGCTTTCACGCATAATTTTATTTTTTCAATTCTAAACCAATTGCAACTTACCTTAGGTATACTTGCTTGATAGAAATAGAACTATTTACACAACTCCTTGGCAACTCCAATTCTTTTGATATCACATCCCATTCGTTTCGAATATTTACCTAAAGAGTATGAGATCAATTAAAAATTTATATTAATGTTTATTTATTTATTACTGTTTGACCAAAAACATTCTTCGGATGCACCTCAGGAACAAGATAGTTCTATGTGTATTATCCTTGGATAATAGTATATAGAAGAAGCATAACTAATGCCGGTTTACTGGTGGTCTTAAGTAACGCGGCCACCCTAACAAGATACAATTTCCTTAAACCAAATTTGCCAATTCTTCCGGTTGATGGATTATTAAGCTATATTAATAATTAATACTCCATTATTAATTAAATACATATATAAATAATGGCGTATTATAATTTATTATGCATTTTAAATTGTATTTTAACATTTTTAATAAAAAATATGTTAAATGTAGTCCTCGTCAACTAAATGTAGATTATCGTAGTCCGTTAACCATTTTACTATCTAAGAACGATGTTATAAAATTATTAGCTGGTTTATTAAGTTATTTTAATTCTATTTTTTAAGGACTTTCATCATTAATGGATATTTATACAATAATGTTTCGTTGTTAGGTTGGTACCCCCACGTCAGTGGGGGTACCAACCTAATGGAAATCAATGGATTTCCATTGTTTACAGTCTTATCTACTATTACAGTATTACAGTCTTATTCTACTTATTACAGTCTTATTCTACTTATTACAGTCTTATTCTACTTATTATTATTCTACACTTATCTACTTTTACAGTCTTATTCTACTCTACTTATTACAGTCTTATTCTCAGCGCTTCCGAAGAATGTTTTTGTCAAACAGTTTAAATATGCTAGTATTATTCTATAAAATATTATAAAATAATGAAAGCGTTAAGTATTTAATATTTAATAAAGTAAATACAATAACATAATTGAATAATAATTTAAATATTATTATATACTTTAATATTCAGTAATTAAATAATTGAGAATGATATTAAAGAATACTTAGAAATATTATAGGCAGTATAGGCTCTATTCAATCTATAAATGTCATCGTTAACGAATTGATGACAATTTTGTTTTCATTTGTAAAGTGTTTATTCGCGATTCAAAAATCGCAGCAGCGCCACCGTCACTGATAAGAAATTGATAACAAAAGGGTGATACATTATAATACGTATTTGGGTTTTAATTTTTTCTTATTTTTGACGATTTACATTTAAATTTTTTCTTGAAGTGATGTAAATTAATTTTAGAGGGCTTAAACTCTCTTAAGTCACTCTTTTATTGGAAAACCCCTTTTAAAATGGGTTGTCACAAGTTTTTTAAATAAACTTATAAAGGTATAAATTACACAATATATTGTTTCATTTTGAATAATTATAGTTTGCACGAACTCAAAAAATTAAACTTTTTTGCATTAAATTGTTTAAATTAGTTGTAACAAGTATTTAAATTAACTGATAATATGATATTTTCCAACCTTTGTGTTTTATTTAATTTGCGTTATGAAGCGTAACTTTTTGTTCTATATGTTATATTTAATATTAAACAAACATTTTTATCGGAGTATAATATAAAACCGTGTTTTATATTTGTATCGGTAAATCCCAGCTTAAGAAACGAACAAAGCCAAGTCTGTAGTAATAAGAGCCTCATCTTATGTTTAAAATTCTAAAATCATCGAAGTATTTATCTACCAACATATTGTGAACATTTATAGCACCGATGTTCGTTCTATTAATTTATAACTTATTTGTCACAAATTGAGTAAAAATTAAGGAATACATGAATCGTTTCAATGGACTCCTAATGCTATGATACAAACAATTTTGATCACCCTTTCGTTTTCCCATGAGTGGTATTGCCAACCTTAGAACTATCTCTTTGAATCGCAAATAAGCTTTATGTTTTTGTGAATGAGTTAAGCAAACTACATCTACAATGACCTTATACTGGATTTAAATATAATCTGATTGTTTAATGTCTGAATCACTTTCACACTGCATAGTAAATTTTATTTATAGACACCGTAAGGTTGTGAGACAGCTAACCATATGATCGGAAAGCCACAGAGTAAATCTATTTATAACTCTAGAGTAACATTGACCCACACCTTAATGCCATATTAATTATAGTCGTCGAGTTTTACATTCTTTGTTAAGTGTCACCTATTAATTACTGGCGCTAAATAGGAAATGTATAGTACGTTTGGTTAAAACATACTGGAGGCCTATCAACTTAAAATAATACTATAATATAGAAGGAGCATAACTGATAATAGAAAAGCCGGTTCACTGGTAGTTTTAAGTAATACTGCCACCCTAATAATATACAATTCAATAATAATTCAGCAATACTTCCGGTTGCTGAATTATTATGTTCTATTATTAATTAATGATCGGTTATTCATAAAATACTAATAATCCGTGTGTCATAACTTTTTAAGAATTTTAAATTGTTTTTTAAGGTTTTTAATTAAAATTTTGTTGTCCTCGTCAACTAAACGTAGATTCTCATATTCCGCTACCCTCTAGCTCTCTAATACCGATTTTATTAAATACTTATCAAGTGTTTTAAGTTATTATATTTGTTCCTTATGATCATTCTTCATAAGTGCTGATATAGAATTTAGCTCTTAAGGCTCCTCCTCGCTCTCAACTTCTATGTTTTGATGCACTCTTCGATCTCTTGACCTCTTCTTACAGCAAGCTGTCTCAGTATGTCCCAATCTTGAACCAAACCGCAAGATTTGTCTTTGTGAGGATATCTATGCTGTTCGCTAGCACACCGGTGACATAGACCCTTCAGCCATCAAACAGATATTCTTTAATTTTATTTTTTATCGTTTCTTGTCCCTGCAATCGTACCAGTATGTCCCAATCTTGAACCAAACCGCAAGATTTGTCTTTGTGAGGATATCTATGCTGTTCGCTAGCACACCGGTGACATAGACCCTTCAGCCATCAAACAGATATTCTTTAATTTTATTTTTTATCGTTTCTTGTTCCTGCGTTTTATTTTTTCTTGATACTGACTCGGCTTTTTTTTTTTTTAATTTGTAGAGTATTTTTCGTCTCTAATCTTGGTGCAATCTGTCCACATTCGTTTTTAGCTAATTCTATAGCATTTGCTGTTTTAATAAGATCTGAAAAGTTTATATCCTCGTCTTTAACTAGAAATAATTTTGTTTGGATTTCAACATCTCTTTGCCCTCTAATAAACTGAAGTTTCAGAAAAAGTTCGGCCACTGATTTCTTACAACTACATGTAAACTTACAATCTGATGCCATTTTTCTTAACTGAGTCCCGTACTGATTCACTGTCTCATCAGCTTCTTGTAGGCGCGTAATAAACATTTGTTGCTGTGCCCAGACACTGAATTTAGGATCAAGATTCTCTTTAATATAGTGATCACTTCTTCGTAGCTTTTGTCCTCGGATCCTCTGGTGCACATAAATCGAATATTTTTTGATGAAGCCTAGGTGTTAAGGGATTTAGAAGCGATAACTTCTTTATATCATCTTCAGTTAGTCCTTTTAATTTTATAAAACTTTCAAACCTGTTTATAAAATTAGTAACAGTCTTCTCTTCTTGATACGGTATAAAGTTCATTTTGAGGTTTGCCATCTTCTTTTTCTCATTATTTGGTTCATCATATTAACTTCCTTACTCTTTTTACAAGTGATGTGCTAACTGTTTTGTTTCTTACTACACTTCTTCCGTTTCAATAAAATCTGTTTCATCTCCCCACTCAGATAATTCTAATATTTCTTTATTAAATTGCACCAGCTTACACCAGAGATCTTCCAAGTGTGCCTCTCTAACTTCACATTCCTCTATGGTAACAATTTTATTTTTAAAATATTCATTATTTCTTAAAATTTGATTCCATACTTGGTTTCTATATTTCACTAAAGTTACGACTTTTCTTGCCACTTTCCTTGTCGTCATTTGTTAGATATTAACTTAGTAATGAACCGATTTAGTAAAACTGATTTAATATGATTAACTTAACAAATTATTAACATTAATGACATAATTATGACATATCTATCAATAAGTAGTTCATTTATGACTATGATACATTCAAATATAATGTTTTTTGTTATTTTTAGGATGGTAACCCTACTTAAGATCACCATTAAACTGGCTTTCAGTGAAATTCCATTGTGTTTACGGTATGCTCCTTCTGCATTAGTATTATTTCTAAGCTTATCAGTATAACGAAAAATTTAAAATAAATAGAATTATTGGAGGCTTACTAAAAAGTTCAAACACATAAAACCTACAATACGAGTACTATAGTATAACTAGTACGTGGTTTCATATTAAGAGTCGAAAATAAGTCTGGTGCTGTATTCCGCTTGTCGGGCGCTTTAGAATGCGAAATGAATTGCCCTTTATTGCTTAAGGTGCCGGTTTATGCTTTATAACTTGAGCAGTTACTCAATTATGATGCACTTCTTGATATTTTTCTGTATTTTTTAAAGGAAATGCGCATAATTATCCTGTTGGGTATAGAAAAACTATGCCTCTTAAATTGGCAGTGCCCACCGTTATTTGCGCTAGTTTATTGCTCATTTGGTGTTTTTCTTCAAAGGATTAGCGTATTTCCTTTGAAAAAAAAACAGAAAAAAATAAGTTACAAGTAATGCTTGATAATTGTGTAACTGCTCAAGTTATAAAGCATAAACCGGAAGCTTAAGCAAGAAATGGGTTGTTAAGCACGAAAACGCGCATTCAAAGGAAAGTTGGCCCGACAAGCGGACCACCGCGCCTGAATTATTTTGTAGTTATAAGCTTATATAATGAAACAAACGATATTATAATATATATATATATATATATATATATATATATATATTATATATATATATATATATATATATATATATATATATATATTTGTGTGTGTGAGTGTGTATGTGTGTGCATGTATGTAAGAGGACTGAAGCACCCCGTTTAACCTAAAATAGCCTAAGAAATAATATCTCTAAGCTTTATACTAATGCATAATGTTTAATATATGTGTTTAATGTATACTTTATAATAATGTTTCTTCTGGGGAAGGCAATGCATCACATTGGTTATAATTGTTACCTTAACTAGGGCAATTAATTTTGACATAGTTGGTAGCAGTGCGTTCCAATCGATGGGAACCAATCAGACCCGACAATATCATCCGCAATCCAGACGCCTAAAACTACTAGATATACCATAGAGGCTAACCAACAGTTATAGTTAGTAAATCAATGAATAATACTGAAGGCTGACCAATAAATTTAAAAATCTATAAAAGCTATGTATCCTACAAAAGATTTACCTTAACCCATCCTCCTTGCTCGATGACTAGCCTGTATAGTAAATAAAGATCTACAAATCGGCCGTTGATTTCCGGTCTTCTTCTAAATGGAGTTCTGAAACACATGAGTTGTACATGTAAAAAATCAATTGCAGAGTACCTTGTAACGTTTTCTCGCCTTGTTGAATTCGCAGCTCATCCTCACTACTTAGGGATTGCTTCGCTCGTCCTTAGCACTTATTTATATTGTTCGTCCTTTGACAGTAACAATTTTTTTTATTACCAGCGGTCATCCTTTTCCTATATGGACTCGCTCGATACTCCATTACACTGATAATCTGATAAACAACTTTGGATATAATAGCCATCATAGACCCCCCCCCCCCTAGTAATACATATTACCTTTTCAACTACTACAACTAAAATTAATTTTAGGTTATTCAAAATATATTAAGAAAATAAATAATTAATTATGACTTTTCCTACTTTTAAAACGTTTAATCAGCAACCAAAGGTTATCAATTAACATAATTACTTTTTGCGAATTTTCGAAGGAAAATAAGCTTGGTGGAGGTGGATTTTTTAGAAGAAGGACTCACTGATTATATATATATATATATATATATATATATATTATATATATAATATATATATATATATATATATATTATGTGTATGTGGTGTGTATGTATATATATATAATGTGTATGTAAGACATGTTGCTTCTTGCATATTATTGTCTAAGACCGATATTTAGGCAGAAGTGCCCAAACCGTAAGAATTGGAAATATTGACACAAAAGTATAAACATTAGATAGAATTAGCCATATTTTTGGCTTCAAAAAACAAATTATTCATTGCCTTACCCTGATTTTGAGGCAATTATGTCATTAATTCTGATTGAAACTTGAAAAATATTATTAGAAAAACATTAGCGCGCTTATCAGAGAAAAATATTAGCGCGCTTTATCGATTTCAAAAGGGCTGACAAGATACTTCATTATATTTTATTTAAAAAGCACAAAGATCTTAAAGTGAGTGATAAAATTATCAGAGCAATTATGAACTCATACGAACAAGCCTGTACTAAAAGTAGGTTTAATAACAAGACCTCTAACCCTATTAATATCCCAAGAAGCCTATTACAGGGCGAAATATTATCACCACTTTTATTTAATCTCTTGATTTGTGACTTAGAGAGACTTTAAAGACTCCTTTAGAGCTAGAGGAACTTAAGGAGTTAATATTGACGGGCTCAGAGATGTTATTATTCTTTTGTACTGCGACGATTTAATAATAATAATTTGACATTAAAAAACAATAATATTTGCTTTTTCTGAAGTGGATATACACAATAATAAACTTAAGATATTACAAGAATTTTGTAAACTTTATGGTTTAGAAGTTAACTTAAGTAAAACTAAAGCTGTAATTTCAGTAAAGGTGGTTCATCCAAGAATAGAAATAGCATATATTATGATGGTCAGATAATCGAAGAAACTAACAAAATTTAATTTAGGGGTATGTTTTTCCAGAAAGGGGTTTTTTGAGCAAGCTCCTAAGCAGGCGATAAGCCGATGTCGTACAGCGTCTGGTTCACTCAGAGCTACCCTAGTTGCTAATACTAAAAATAGTTCATTTAATGCCGTCTTAAAAACTTTTTCCGCATGTGTGATTTCCACTTTAACTTACGGTGCCCCAGTGTGGGCTTTGCGTTACCCTCGCAACTTGAAGCTGCTCAGACCTTTTACTTCAAAAAATACTTCTCTCTACAAAGTAACGTACCTCATAATATTATTAGGGCTGAATTTAACCTTTCTCATGTATCAGTATCTGTTTTAAGACAAACTTTAAATTATATCAGCCATATTCAGTATTTAGATTCAGATTAACTAGTCTAAGTATGTTTTGAAAGGCTCAGATTTTTAGATTCAACTCCTAATAATAATATTAATATTATTATTAGGAGTTAAGCTTAAGCTTAACTGGTTTACGCAAGTTAAATCTGTAGTTAATGGTATAGATGGGTTAGATTTAGACACTGTGTTAACTAGAGCTACTAGAAATATGAAAGTAAATTAATACATGAAGATTTAATAAGAATTAACGACTTTTTTACAAAACAGTTCAAACAATTGTCTTCTTTGTAATTGTGATCAAAAGTTTATTAATTTAAATGTAATATTAAATAAAACTATTTTCTGTTTGATCTCTAATTTTATATTTGGGCCCTGATCAAGTATGTTATGGGCCCCTTGAGGCCCTAGACTTCATTATGGGGCCTTTAAATGTCCAGGTATAAAGAATGAAGCCCTTCTAATAAAATCTAATAAAATCTAGGCCCTTCAAGGACCTAGATTTAGGTAACAAATGAGAATATTTTTATCTCTAAGGCCTTTTTCTTTTGCTTTAGGTTCCTTATCAAGTATGCTAAGGTATATTGGCTCTAGTCTTCGTATGGCGCCCTGAAACGTCTAGATATTATGAATAGATCTAAAGGTTAGAATTTATTTTTAATTACTTAAAAAAACATAAATATATAGAACGCTTATACTACTTGAGGTTGAATCATGTGATCGAGTATAATGGGGCCCTTTTTCGCCTTAGTCTTCCATATAGGGCCCTATTTTTCAGGTAAACTTTTTTTACCCGAAAATATATTTTTTGGCCTTAAAGGCCCTTGATTTAGGTAAAAAATTGAGAATAATTTCACAATGGTTTAAAAGTGTTATTAAATCATTTGTCTCTAGGAGCTCTTTTGGTCCTGCCTTAGGGTATTTGGCCCCTTTGACTATGGTTTTATTAATATATTACATAATTATAATAAATAAATATAGGAGTATTTTATAAATTTAAAAATATTTAATCATTTTTTTTTAATTCTCATGTTTTTTTAATCTATTTTTGGCTGAGGGCCCAAGGAGGGCTGCCGCCCTTGCCCTCACTAGCCCATCCGCCCCTGATAACAATTCAATTTCAACTAAATTTTTCTTTTTGAATTTACCTACTCTGTTTAGTTCGTAGAAATATTAGGAGTACACATTTTGAAACAAATTACGTCACTAACATGTTTTTCGTTCTGTAAACGTCTCGATGAGGGTACTTGGGGTTTAGAGGGTTTCTCGTATGTCTATTTTTAGTTGACTCAAGATCTCTTGTACATGTGGTTTCCACATGTGATGCATATAAATAAAACTAGGAGTCGGTTTTAGAACGACTAACTGACCGGGGGGTAAGTGCAGTCTCGTCCAGACAGGAAAATAAATAATCAAAACAAAGCTGTGTGTGGATTATTATACTAGGTTCTTTTCTGGTGGGTGGACTTTTAGATAATAATCATTAACTAGGCCCTTAGATTAATACTTTGTCCATAATTAGTATTATTATTAAAGTAAAAATTGATTTATAGTTTATGAGTGGCTTTTACCGAAAGTTATTTCTATGTTATCTATCCAATTACATAATAGAAGTTAGAAATAAGATCTTATGGCAGAACATAATGGTATTGTTATAACTATAATTATAATTATAAGTTGTTTCCCTATTTTGGAGATCCCAAAAAAGGCAATGCCTTGAGCCGGGACTAAAGTACGTTTATAATTTATCTATACAAATTAAAAAAAAATAAATATAAGCTTAACTTTAATAATAATAACAATAATAATAAAACTATATAATGAGTAAACAATATTGTGCTTAAGCTAAAAAAAAGCTTAAAGCTAATATACATACATTAGTTTTATTAGAATATAAAATATATTAAATATTAGAATTAAAATAAAAAATACATGCAAAAAACATAAACAAAATAACTAAAAGTAAAAAGAAAAATGAAGAGCAGGTATAAAGAAAGAGTGTTTGTAAGAGAGGAAGAAGATAGGAAAAGGAAAAGGACAGGAAATAGTGCTAAAGGCTGAGAATAAAATAACAAAATAACATAAATAATTAAATTAGTGAGATTAAAACATAAATAAATAAAAGTATCACTTATTTAGCCATTTAATGATATTTTTTTTATAATTTTTAAATATAGATATGTCTGTTAATTGTAGCGTATTATAGAGCGTAGGGGCGACGACAATGAACTGCTTAGATAAGAGATTAGTACTGTAAGCCGGTATACTTAGTTTTTTGTGTGTTATGTTTCTGGTGAGGTGTGAGTGGGTTACGTATAGTTTTGTCTCGTAGAAAAATTTGAGTAGGGTAACTTTTTTGTGTAATTTATCTATTGTAAAAACCTTAAATATTTCGAATAATTTTTCACTCGAGAAATCTTTAGGTTTTTTCAGTATGGTTTTAATGACAGCCTTTTGAGATATTTCTATATCCCATAAGAACTACTAAGTAGTAGTTTTTGTGTGTACCTGCCTATCAACTCAAGTTATATAGAATTCAAAGTATGAACGCTAGTGGAGTTCATTATAATCAGAGTAATAAAATAAGTCTCTCCACTGGTAACAAAAATTTATTTTCAATAAAGTTTAAGAGTCTAATAACAGTCAACAGTAAGAAAAGACTCAAAAACTAGCTTCTTAACACCTCACCGGCACTGATGATGACCTTTAGTTGGTTGAAAGCCAGTTATGCTTTATTTTAAATACATTTTTGACAACAGTGGAGAGACTTTTTTTATTACTCTGATCAAGTTACATGTTAAAATATTTCGGCATGAACTATTTTTTTAAACTTGAAATGTCTTTAAAAGAATAATTAAAAAGTCTTAAAATATAAGGTAGACGGCAAGCTTAATCGATTGAGATCGGTTTCAGTTGAATTGGACCATTCCAAGTGGTGCAAACGGTTTAAATAGATATGTAAATAAATATGTTTACGTCTAGGTCAATGATCTCTGTCATATCTATTAGGACCAGTAGTGCTAAATGGTGGGAAGGTAGTATAAGAAAGGCGCCTATCTCTTGTTTAGCGCCCTCGTTAGCCTACTGCCCCAGACAGATAGGACAAAATGACTCCCGGAACTGCAGCAAGCTAAGCTACCTAACCTTAGTTTTAGCGAGCTAAGACTAACTTCGAATTAGTCTTGGTAGGAAACTGGTTTCAGCTCAAGCTCAATCGATCTCATCAAACACTAAACATATCATATATATATATATATTATATATATATATATATATATATATATATATATATATATTATATATATAATATATATATATATATATATATATATATATATATATATATATATATATATATATATATATATAATATATATTATATATATATATATATATATATATATATATATATATATATATATATATATATTTATTTATTTATATTTAATTTATATATAATCTTAATTATACGTATACGTCTAGATCAATAACCTAGACGTTTTGTAGTACACTGTGGGTGCAAGATATTACTTATTTTATAAATGTAAATATCTATATGGTCCTAAAGAGCCTTTCACGGGCCGTTCTTCGGGGCAGCGGTAAAATTCGCTAGATACATAGTAAATAATTTAATAATCAATAAAAAAAACTATATGGACGTAAAGGCTATTTATGACCAAGAGGTCATAAATAGTGACGAAAATTTGCAGCATATATATATATATAATATATATATATATATATATATATATATATATATATATATATATATATATATATATATTGATTGCCAGTCATTAGGTCTACTTGTGACTAATTATTTATCTAATGCATAAGTTTTCTGTTTTGTCTAATTTTTAGATTTACCCTCCCGAAACTATTAAAAATTGATAATAATATATATATATATATATATATATATATATATATATATATATATATATATATAATATATATATTATATATATATATATATATATAAATATATATATATATATATATATATGTGTGTGTGTGTGTGTGTGTTTGTGTATGTATGTAACGATATCTGTTGGGATTATTGGTGATTTGGGGTAGGCAGGTATTTGGGAAGGGGTCCTATTACTTATTTCTTTTGGCATTATTATTTATTTATTGACCTTGAGTTATATAAATAATATCTTATCTCAATTTCTTATCTATAAGATTTCTACCTAATTAACTAAAATTAAGTTGAGGTAATAATATTATCGCCTTCTCACATAACTACCTGATGTTTATTTATTTAATAAAATAATATAAATTAAAATTATTCTTCTTTTGATTGCTGTTTAAAGGCCATAATATTTTAATTTTATTTATTTAAATAAATATTTTATTTTATAAGTATCCTATTATAGTATAACAGTACTTATATAAATCACGTTTAGGTAATAACAATAGCATTTAGTAATAATGTCACATAAAGTATATTTAATAAGGTCTAATAATTTAATTTATTGAACATTCGTAATATTGCTATTTTTGGGTCATAATACTATATTTTTTTGTTTTGTAAATATTCTATTATAGTAAAGATATAGTACAAATATAAAACAAGTAGAGGTAATAACAGTATATATTAGTAATTTTATCCACTTTTCGTGATATTGCAATTTAAAGGTCATAATATTATAATATTATTTAGTTAAGTGTAATATTTTGTTATATTTGAAATGTAAACATCTTAAAGTATATTAGTTCTTATATAAATATAAAACAAGTTGAATTAATAACAGTATATTTTAGTAATTTTACTGTACGAAATATTTTTTAGTAAGTCGAATAATTTTCCTTTTGTAATATTGCTATTATGTATTGATTTATTTTAATTTTATTTATTGTAAATGTAATATTTTGTTGTTATTCAAAGGAATTCTTCTAAAGCAGGCTACTGCTTTAGTTTACGAAAATGTTATATTAGAAAGAATTAAGTACTTTTATCAAATGAAGTTAGATTAAGATAAAATGTAGTTAATGTAATAACCACATCTTTAAGTAATATGGGTATACAATTTAAGTTTATCTAAGTTAGACTAAACAAAGTTTTAATTATATATGATAAGAATAATATATTTACCCTCTGGATTCATGGAATTGGTGTAATTCCTTGAAAAATGATTCCCTTTCATTAATGTAAGTTAAAGAATTTTTATTCATTTCTGTTATCGCACTCATAATTTGATACAACCTTTTCCTTTGGCAAGTCACACTAAAACTATAATTTTGTTAAGCACATTTATTTAACATTAACATCACCGTTGAATTATTATTGGTAAAATGTTTATAAATAGTGTTACTAAGGAAGGTTACAATAAGGTATTCTTAAAAGGTTTGTTTACAAAAAAAAAATTGATGACCGACTAGAGAAAACTAAAAAGTGAACTGAAGGAATAGGGTGTTTCCATGGGGGACGTGAATGAGAAGCGTTGGGGTTTTTGGATGTGGTGGGGTGAAATGCTTATACTTAGAACCGAAATATTCAATCTACGACTGCGCCATGTATAAACCTCCCCTTGGACAAATCTGTAGATGCCTTAGTTTAGGTTGTAACTCTGAAAATATACTCCAGGCGTTACAATTGGTCTGGGATGTGTTTATTTATTTCGTTTTGCTCTTCTACTTAAACCCTATTTAATAAGTTTAAAAAACAGTCGATTCTAAGTATTTGGGGGAATTAGGCGGGGCGTATTTTCATAAAAAAACACCTTGTTAAATCATCTTTACATTTCTGTTTGCAAATTACGAAAATGTCTACTTGTCAACTTGTAATTCTAATTTTACATTAGAAGGCAATTATATTACCGACGATTTAGTGTAAGAGAAAAATCACAAAACAGCGGTTTCCTTTTTGTCGTGGGTATCTAAAGGACTATTGTCTTATGGTACCAAAGGCCTCTGGTACTAAGCCGAACTATGTGCCAGAAGCTGTGTGTCTATATAAGCCGCGAACCTGATCTTTAAGTTTCTACCTAGTTTACTTAATTGACACTCTGTCAATTTAAGTAACTACTTTAATTTAAGTTTCTACCTAGTTTACTTAATTGTTTACTTAATTGAACTACTTTAACTACCTACCTATTTTACTTAATTGACACTCTGTCAATTTAAGTACTACTTTAATTTAAGTTTCTAACTAGTTACTTAATTGACACTCTGTCAATTTAAGTAACTACTTTAATTTAAGTTTCTACCTAGTTTACTTAATTGACACTCTGTCAATTTAAGTAACTACTTTAATTTAAGTTTCTACCTAGTTTACTTAATTGACACTCTGTCAATTTAAGTAACTACTTTAATTTAAGTTTCTACCTAGTTTACTTAATTGACACTCTGTCAATTTAAGTAACTACTTTAATTTAAGTTCTACCTAGTTTACTTAATTGACACTCTGTCAATTTAAGTAACTACTTTAATTTAAGTTTCTTAATACTTAAAGTCAATTTAAGTAACTACTTTAATTAGACTTAATTGACACTCTGTCAATTTAAGTAACTACTTTTAATTTAAGTTTCTACCTAGTTACTTAATTGACACTCTGTCAATTTAAGTAACTACTTTAATTTAAGTTTCTACCCTAGTTTACTTAATTGACACTCTGTCAATTTAAGTAACTACTTTAATTTAAGTTTCTACCTAGTTTACTTAATTGACACTCTGTCAATTTAAGTAACTACTTTAATTTAAGTTTCTACCTAGTTTACTTAATTACACTCTGTCAATTTAAGTAACTACTTTAATTTAAGTTCTACCTAGTTTACTTAAATTGACACTCTGTCAATTTAAGTAACTACTTTAATTTAAGTTTCTACCTAGTTTACTTAATTGTTTAAGTAACTACTTTAATTTAAGTTTCTACTAGTTACTTAATTGACACTCTGTCAATTTAAGTAACTACTTTAATTTAAGTTTCTACCTAGTTTACTTAATTGACACTCTGTCAATTTAAGTAACTACTTTAATTTAAGTTTCTACCTAGTTTACTTAATTGACGCTGTGTCAATTTAAGTAACTACTTTAATTTAAGTTCTACCTAGTTTACTTAATTGCACTCTGTCAATTTAAGTAACTACTTTAATTTAGTTTCTACCTAGTTTACTTAATTGACGCTGTCAATTTAAGTAAGTTTCTACCTAGTTACTTAATTGACAGTAAGTACTAGTTTACTTAATTGACACTCTGTTTAAGTAACTACTTTAATTTAAGTTTCTACCTAGTTTACTTAATTGACAATTTAAGTAACTACTTTAATTTAACCTAGTTTACTACATATACTTAGTAATATGTGATAATATACACATAATAACTATGTATAAATATCACTTTAATTCACAGCCATAATCAAAAGAAAGGGAAATGTTTACTTAATGGGGAAATAGTTAAAAAATAATAATACTGATAAACATTGTGCATTTAAAAAATTACATATAAATAAGTATAGGAACAGTTTTTAATAATTTACGGTGTACAATATACAAATTAAATTACAATTAAAAATAAAAATATTATTAAACTCAAGAAATTGAGTAAAGAATATAAATATGATAATAAAAAATTGGTCTGGGAACATAATTTGTACATAAAATGTACTACAAGATATTTAAATTACTATTAAAATAAAAAATATTAGAGATAAAGACTGATAAAAAAAATCACTTAGCAAGAAAGATAACCATGTTTTCTGTACTTCACAATAATTGTCTTGATGGGGAAGAGGACAACCCTTCTCCTCACTCCTCTAATCACTTTCTTCAACTTAATTATAGTCGAAGTAATTATATTTAAAATATTTATCAGATTAGCCATTTTTTTCAATATTATGCATTATGGCCAGCCAAAAAATTCAATTCATTACTCCTTGGCCAACTGTTTTAGTCATTATGCATTATATCCTATTTATCACTATGGCTGTAACACACACACACTCACACACACACACACACACACACACACACACATATATATATATATATATTATATATATATATATATATATATATATATATATATATATATATATATACATACACACACATTATATATTCTTATTCTAACATTCGCTTCTTTGTCTCTTTGGTGTCCATCATTCAGCTAATCAGGCGTAGATCCAGCCTAAATTCTTGGGAGGGGCGATTATTAAGAGCTTAGTATAACTTAATTAATTTTACATGAGAGTGCAGGTGCCTTAATCAGGGCTTAATCAGGATAACCTAAATAGTAATATTCAAAAAATATTAAAGATGCGAGCGAAGTCAGCTGGAAAAGACTGAAAATGATGCTGGATTTTTTATCATGAAAATGATGCTTTGAGGTTGTTCTGTTGACGGAAGTTTAAGGAGGAGTGGGAGTGGAGGGGGGGATCGGTTCATATTGGTTTCCTGATACTAAATATATTTCCGAAAACAATTTATTTATATTTGTGTGTGTATAAGATCTACCTTTACGTATGGCGAATGATAACTCTCGAAGGCTTTCTCAAATCAAATGAAACTTGACTTTTGGCGAGTTGTTGATGAGGCCTATTTCTTGTAAACAAATTGTATTTTAAATAAAAGAGTCTAATTTATAAGGAACGCCTGAAAATGTAAATGCATACTAAATATGCAATACATTCACGTTTTGGGCGAGTTCTCCTGAATGCTAAATTAAACGCCTGTATATTTTAAATGTATACTTAATACACAATACATACTCAATATACAATATGTATTGTGTATTAAGTATACATTTAAAATTACAGGCGTTTAATTTAGCATTCAGGAGAACTCGTCCAAAACGTAGATGTATTGCATATTTAGTATTTATTTACATTTTCAGGCGTTCCTTATAAATTAGACTCTTTTATTTAAAATTAAATTCTGTCAACCAATAGTTAGTCGTTAGTTGCAGTTTTTAGTTTATAGGAAGTGCAAATAGGCTGAATCGAAAAAACCCGGTCCGAAGTCAATACGACCTCCTTAAATGAACAAAGAGTCGAAAAAACATTGGTAAATTTCTGTGTACCTTGAAATACAGTCAATAAACAACATATGTTGAGTTGGGAGTTGTTTTTTTTGGGGAGGGTGCTGAATGCAATAAAACGGGCCTGGAGTTGATGAGACCACTCAAAGCTAGGGTTCCCAGGTTTGAATCTTGGTGTCGAGCCTAATTATTTATGGTATTATTATCAGTATTTTAGTTTATACCTTTTAATAATTTTGGTGCAGAAGTCCGCAAGCTAGACAAATTTTCTGTGGAATGCGCGCATTCTTGTATTAAAAAACCAGAGCAGTAGCATCACAACTTGTTTAATTTTTTTTTTTGAATTTTCAAAGAAAATACACTAAAAATTAGCATAAACTGAGCTTCAAATGGCAGTTAATATTGATGTGCCGTGTAGTGTGTAATCTATGGGATACATATAAGCGTTTTCTTTAAAAAAATCAAAACAATTAAACAACAAGTCTTGATGCTACTTCTCAGGTTTTTAAATATATACCAATGAAACAAAAATTGGATTGATAAACAAGAAAGCGCACTTTTAAAATAAAATTGCCCAACTTGCAGACCTCTGCACCAGGATTTTTTTATTAATCTCAGCACTTCTAAAATCGTTATTAATTTAGACGAGAAACTAGATATAAACTGGTTAAGGTTTAAACTGAAAGAAACAGTATTAGAATAATCTAAGATACCGCAGCCTACGTTCTCTCCAGAGATAGATTAGTTAAAGGAATATTTTTCCAAAACCGATTCTTCTCAGGAAGTAGGTAAAATAACTTAAGTTTTGTAACTGCTACCATGCACTCAGATGATTCTTGTAGGGAAAATAAAAAAAAACATAAAGTTACCATTTTTCAAAAATAGGTAGGTATATTTTTTTAAAGAAATCTATAAAATGGTCAATGATTACGAAGAGTAATCATTTTAAAAAACATTATACATATTATTTTTTTAGTATGTTGATCAGAGATAAAATTAATTAATTAGAAAGAGGCAATATTACATGGTTAAAAAATCAATATTAAAAATCAGGATCGATTTTTTATTAATGTTCCTACAAAGCAATGTATGAATTTAAACTACTCAACAGTAATGTAATTAATTTTCACTTTCTCATTACAACTTCAATTATACAAGTAATAACTTATTTAGCCTGTCGTTGAGGCCATTGGAGCATCCCAAGTTACACTCAAAGTTTATTTAAATTATTGTTAAAATAAATCGTCGTCAACTTTAGTTTTAATTTTAAATTGATCATATCTAAATTAGTTTATAATTTGAGTGAAACAGTTGGCGGTACCAACTGAGGTTTTTTTCCTTAAGAGTTATTTCTGATAGGTCATAAGGCTCTAAAAAGTTTCTATATTAAATAACATTATCATTATATTTGTATAACTTATACATTAGGTGAAGCCAGGATATAAGAACATTAAAACAATATTAAAAATCAGGTACAGGATTAATCTACTATATATTTATACTATGAATAACTGTTTCATTCTGACAAATTAAAAATTTTAAATGATTGTAAAGCAATGTCCACAAAAACATTAGGATACAGGACTGAACCAGCTATAAACTAACCATTTTAGCATTAAATAAATGTTTAAACATTTAATATGCACAGAGAGACAACAACTGTTGTAGAGAGGGCTACAACAGTTTTGGCAATATCTAGTAAATATAGTTTAATCTTACAAAATCAAAAACTTAAGGCGATCAAAATTACAAACCTTTTTAATTTCTTATCTTATCTCAGATCAACATTATTCATTGTTTTCTTTCATTTATGCACTTACTTTATTTTTTTATTTATTCATGTACACAAAATAAATAAAATAAACTAATAGGTAACAATAAAATGTACTGTTTTTCTTTTATATACCAACTTTTATATGAAAATTACAAAAATAATGATAATAAATAAATATGAATAATATTAAATCCCTAATCTTACCTTACCATCTAATTAAAGCCAAGTTGATTTATTTATTATTTTTACTTTATTTTAAAAATTATCTAAAATGCATATTGTACAATTAGTTTGAAGCTGTAACAAAAGTTATTTGGTCTTGTATTTTACATTTCAAATATGGTCAGGGAAGTAATACATTTATTTAACTGATATATTAAGGTAAAATGGGCGTTATGAGAGGTCTATACATCTGGCATAGATGTTTTGACAAGAGATTTTGTGGTATAGAAAATGACAGTTAATATATTGTCAACCACAATAGTATAAAAAATGTATTATTTTGGTTGACAATATATTAATTGTAATTTTCTATACCACAAAATCTCCGTCAAAGCATCTGGCATAGACATAGAGGAAAGGTCGCTGAACAAATATAAGTATGATTAATAATAAGAAAATTGAACAAATTTATTTTAATTCTGCTGGATATAAGTCTAAGAAAAAAGGTTAAATGACTCTTTTATCATAAAAAGTTAAAATTAGGCTAAATGAAATTTAAGAATGCCTTGGAACAGAAAGATTTCTAATGTAAATTTATTAATTTGGTCCTTCCTACGAACAGTTATATTAAAATTACTATTTGCTTTAAGGCAGCTTAGTAAAACAAAGTGCATATAAATCACTGAATATAATTGATGAGGTAAAAAGGCAGAATTAAAAATAAATTCATTAATCTTAGAGTATATTATTAAATTAAGTTTAAACGAAAGGACAGTCCAATTAAAAGTGTAGAATTGAATTAAAGTGGATATTTCGAGGTAAAGAAAGTTTTAAATCAATTAACTAAAAAAAATTTTTTTTAAAAAAAATCTATGATTAAGTAACCCAATAACTTTTGCCACAATTAATAGGATGAATAATCAGCATAAGATATAACAGGAATAAAACCCTTAAAATAAGTTTATCAGGCCATTGTTGGGCTAACAAATCCATTAATTTAAAGATCTAATGGCAAAAACGAAAAAGTTTATTTTTAATAAATGCAAGGCGCTCAGTGCAAAATAAAAACAAACTAGATTGCTTTTACAAAAGTCTTTAGCAGTTTCACAATTCTTCATGATTTTAAACATCAAACAAAAATACACTTATCAATTATTTAAAGAATAGGTTTAAAAACTCATACAGATACAGATATAAGCAAATCTAACCCTAAATTTAGGATTCATAATTTTAACTGATACAATAAATAGTCTACATTCTGAAATATTTGTTTATTTCAGTTAATTATAAAAGGCAAGAATTTCGTTATTAAATTTTAAAGCATAAAACTAGGTAAAGTATGAACAACCAGATGGTAACATGGTGAAAAATAGCCTAAAAAGAAATAATGAAAATGATCCATATCAGTTACTTTGAAAATTCAATGTAATAGTTTTGGACTTTATTAAGTAAATACCCGTCAACAAACAGAGAGGGAAGAAATTCTATTGGTGTACACTCAACCTTTTGAGTGTTAAAAGTGGGATGAACCAATGAATTTCCTTCTGTACTATACGACCAACTATTTTAATTAAAACGCTTAAATCTTAAATAAATTAAAAATAAGACTTTAATACATCCTATGATCCCAAAATCCAGCTTTTTCTTATGCTAACCATGAGGTTGTTCATATCTTGACAAGTTAGACCCAACAACTTTAAAGCATGCAACATTAAAATAAAATTAATACACTTTAAAAGGACAAATTTATTTCATAAATTTTTAATAAGTCTAAACATTACTTGTGAATGCATTCCACAAAAGATTTTTTTTACTTATAATTTATCTTAGAAGATACTAATCAAATAAAATCAAAAACTTATAGACATAAATTTAACAGTAATTAAATAGTGAATTTAAACGTATTTCATTTAAATAGAATTAATATAAATATTTACTTATGTAACTAATTCCTGATGTGTGACATATTACATATAATGGTTTGAGCAAAAATTATTATCTATATTCTATTTTTAGGTTTCTTTTATTTCTATTACCCAATTACCGTTCTGAGGCCTGTTTCAACAATTAATTTCACTACAAATTTCTATTTGTTCCAGTATTTACCAGAGTTAATTCCATATATCTTTCCATATTAGGTTCTAGGAAAGGCTAGTCCACAATGGCTAACAATTGACTTCCAATCCAATGCTAACTAGATAGTGAATATATTCGTCAAAGAATAATATAATTATAATATTATTATAAAATCAAAAATAAGAAATATTCTCAGGAATATAATATTAAGTTAAATTTATATAAATATACAAATTTAATTCAAGCATCTATGTAATATTTTTTATTACCTCTCAGAAAGGTTACAATTTTAAGACATTGTGGACTAGGTATCATTTAAAGTAAAGTGGGATTGGACCCCATGTAGAATCAACTTAAGAAAATACTTCGGAACGTTCAATAGAAAAAGAAAATAAATGGCTGAAACTGGCTTCTGATTTGATTAGTACAATTAAAAAAGAATACAAGCACAATAATAATATAAAAGAATAAATGAAACTATACTTGCATAACAACTAATTACGAATTACATTATTTTTGGTTTTACTAAAAGATTATTAATCAGTTATTTATTTATTTTATAATAATAACTATTTGTTCATTCTTTAAAAAGAAAGAATAAATCTAAAATAATGCTAATTCTTTTTCCAGTCGATATATTAAGAAACTGACAGAAGTAAAAATAATTTGAGCTAACCTAAAAAAAGTTATAAAAATATAAGTTATCCTACTTAAAAAAATACATCAAAAATAAAAATTCCTAGCTGTAAGTAATAATAATAGCACAATAAATAGTTAAAATATTGACAACATTAAAGAAAAATTATTACATAATCTGTACAACTTCATTTTGTAAAATTACATCGATACAATAAATAGAAAAAGGTAACTCATAAATATTTATAAAATAATATGTACAATAAATAAAACTTTTACATGGTTAAAGCAAATTAATGATAAAAATTAAAAATATATGTAAATTATATACACAGGGTGTTTCAAAAGCCTACCCTCTATTTTTGAATTTAGAAAAGAGGACTTAATACAAAAAATTGGTCAAAGCTTACTTTGTGTGAAATTGTGTTTCTCATTATCGGAAACATGAAATAAGTCTGTAGTAATAATTTATTAGCTAATTTTCATAAAAAAATAACGCTTCTATAATTTTTTTATAGTTTTGACGGAAGTACTTATTATAATTAAAACAATTTAAATATTTTTGACAGGTTTATATTTCATTAAAATCTTACTGCACAAAGTGCTGTTATAGCGCACTTATTTTTTTTAAATTCATGGTTAGCCAATCAATAAAATATACAACAAACCAAAAATATGTTTTACCACAATTAGACATTAATTCACTTTGAAAAATTTATAGTTCAATAGCTTAAAATATTTTATCATTTTCTCTTTTGAAATAGTAGAAGTTACTTCCATAATATTATGAATTGTAATAAGACGTTTGAAATGAGTAACATGAGAAATAAAAGACCATTTATCAATTTTTTCTAATAAATTGCAGAGGGAAGACTTTTGTAAAAATAAACTGTATATATAACAATGTAGTGGCAATGGTGGAATGTAATTACATCATTTTAACTTTGGTAAAATCCATGCTACCAGAACCACAGCCAATAATATTTATTTATTTTTATGCAAGTAATCTTAAAAAGGTAGATACAAGGAACTTACAGACATATTAACTAGGAATGACAGTCTGATAATTAAAATATAATTATCGATAAAACTATCGATAATAATTATCGATTTGTACATTAAATAAATTAAAATTAAATTATATACACAATAATTTAAAAACTAGGTATTAATTTTTTATAGATGGAACATAGTAGAGCTGTTTTGGTAACCAGGGACTGGTACATATTTCTGAAACAAAAAGAAAGAAGATAAATATATAATATTTTAAAATAATAAGTGAGAAGCATAATTTACTAAGAAAGTTAAATCCATGTACATTATAAATATCGCAGGAAAACTGTACCGAAATATTTATAATTGCTATTGAAATAACTGTTTAAATCTTTAATTGGATTTTTACTCTTCCTTATTTATACCGTAGGTATATAGGAAAAGTATTGTGTTAGAAAAAAAAATCTGAGATCTCTGAGTAATCGTCTCAAAGTTGTCTGTGTGTGAGTGTGTCTGTTATCATCATAGCTCCCAGTGTATTTATGCAAGAGAGTTGAAACTGTACAAAAATCAGTCTATAGGCGCAGTTGTGCTGTTCGAAAAAAAATTGGATCTCATTACCTACAATATCGACTCAGCAAAAATTTTGAAACATCATATAATGCAAAAAAATTTTGCTTATCACACGCACATTGAATGTGATGATTATCTACATATGTATTAGAAAAAAATATATAAAATACTTAAGTTACTTTCATAGTAAAGCTGGAACAAAAGAGATTCCTATCTAAATCCCTTACAGAGTAGGGTGCCACAGTAATACTTTATCACTTTGGTTTTCTGATCAGCAGATGACAAAGATGTTAATTGAAAAAAGCAAGGAATAATGAAATTAATTATTAATTAATGTAAATTTAAAAAATGACATTTTGTGAATATAAAATAATTATTAAAATAAATAAACAAAAGTTATATAAGAGTAATTAATTAAATAATCTTATTTACCAGAATACTTCTACTAGCTAAAATATTCTTGCATGTATCTACAAAAAAATCATATAAAAAAATGAGGGAGAATGCAACAACCAATCAATTGCACTTGTTAGAAATACACGTTTATATATAAAACATCCACTTTAATTTTTAATGTATTATTATTTATCATCAAAATTAAAAAGATGATAATAATAATAAGAAAGATGCTAGATAAACATGATTTAAGTAAAATACGAATAGTTACCTCAGGAATTTTTGTTATTATTAGGATTATCAGAATCTGAACTTGAGGAGGAATCCCTATAATGTTTTCTACTTCTTCTTGTTTTGCCATGTGTTTCGACAGGTCCACCTGTAAATGAAAATACATTTTTTAGTAAAGTAAATAACTTAAGTTAAGTCAATTATAAAACACTTCTGAAGAGTATTATTTTTACAATTTGTGTGAATAATTATTCCTACAATTAAACATTTCTTAAGAAAAATTTACTATTAATTTAGAAATTTAAATCAACTAGAAAATATGCACAATCAATCATCAAGTATCCTCTCGTACGTAACATATAATATACCTTTATAATAAGATTTAATAAAGTAAGAGCTGCCTAAGTAGTCAAGGCTGATAAAGCATCAGTATTTACACTGACCAAAGGGTTTGCATCTTAAGTTACGCTCTCAGATTATATAAGCTTTGTGTTAAGCGAAGTTTACACTTTGAGCTAAACGGTTGCCACTATATACCAACTGAGGTGGTTTCTGCATAGGTCACCACTGACCTATGCTGTTTCGGCTAATCACTGATAAGCCGCAAGGCTCTAAACATGAATTTTTGTTATCATTATCAGTAATATAATATTTTTACTTCTTTTTTCAGGTATGAATGCTTATGTAGTTAAGACATGTAAGTACTTAATAAGGATATTTATGTGGAGTAATATGAGTTTAAAATGTAGAGTAGTACATAAAATGGTTATAGTAGTTAGTACATAAAATTAAGCAGAAAATTAAATTAAGTTTCAAACAATGATACCAAATATAATAACAATGATTCAGCATTTGCAAAATCCATAGCAGTGATTCTCAACCTTTGGGTTGTCGACAATTATTTTTGGGTCGCGAGAAAATGATTGGTAAAACTAGGTAATTTTTAAACAAAATTTAAAAAAGTGGGTACAGTTTCCCCATCAGATTGGATTCGTACTTGCTTCCCTTGTCCTCAGAATATAAAATTCGCCAAATTTATACTGCAGCATATCTTTGGACTTGCTTCGCTCAGATAATTCTTAGCCGTCACCCACACAGCACTGACCACGCTTAATGCAGCTTAACTTTTATAATCCAACAAAAATCATGGATATTCTTATTCGTGTTAAAACTTAATGGTATACACTTGTAACGAATTTCAAAACAATGAGATTGTTTTCCGTTTTTTTTAATTTGATAAAAATTGAACTAATGCTGATAATGAGATGAAACTTGGCACATATGTTAGTCTAAAACATGGTTATAGGCGTGCAAAATCTCAATCCGATCGCAAAAATTTTGCGATCACAAGTCCGATGCGTTAATGATTTTTCAAAATTTTTGCTTAGTCATTATTCCGGGTTAATGACGTCATAAAAAACTTATTTTTAGAATATACGCTAATTTGTAGGACCAGGTGGGACGAAAACTTACTTACACACAGGACTTAAAATAATTATATTTTCATTATTTTCAACAACAAAATATTAAATTTATTAATCAATGCCAATTCTTTTTCACTTAATTATAGTGACAATGTATTAAGTGGTAATGTAATGTAATGTAGTGTTAATGTATTGTAGTGGTATCTAATTGAACAGTTTCAGTGGATAGTGTTTCAGTTTTTGTGGATAAGTTGATTTACTTGACTTTTTTTTGTTGATGTAGTTTTCTTAAAAAAATAAACTTGAGTGATGTAGAAATTCATACAGCAGGGGAGGGGGTGTCCAACTCTCTGGTTTGAGGTGGTCTTTTAGGACCACAGGGGCTAGTTGCATGAACACTGCACCGAGCACTTGTTTTCACCTTGTGCCGCCGTTATCAATATTGTTATCAGTTTATAATTGGGACATCTATTTTTGTTTAAAATGAATGTAAACAAGACAATTTTTAACTTATATATGAACAATTTTAGTTGTTTATAAGATTATTTGTTTAGAAAATAAGATACATTTTTGCATTTTTTCCATTAAAAGGACAAATAAAAAAAAACAATGAACACGCAAATTAAATTTAGATTTCTGCACATCATGGTTATAATGATATCAGGTCTAGCTAAAAATAACACAGTATTTATAGTTTTATAATATTTTATGAAAATTTAACATTTAAAATAATTAATAAATTAATCCCTTTAAAAAATTTTAATCTTGAAAAAAAATTTTTACACGTGTGGGATAAGGTGAACTGACCTGCTCCTGTGGAGAAACGGCGAACTAAAAAAATAGGCCTGTCTAAAATAGCTTATTCCAGGTGAGTTGGATCACTCTATCCCCCACCCCAACCCCACTGTATGAATTTCTACATTACTTTAGAATGAACTATTTCTAAAGTAATAGTAAATTTTTCTTAAGGAAAGTTTACTTGTAGGGACAATTATTTATAATGTAATAATCAATCTTTCTAGATATAGCTATTACTACCTTTTATTATAGGACTTCCTTAAAACCAGATTTGACTTTATTGCATTAGGCTCTTTTTATCTTACATGCTTATAATAAATAAAAAATACAAATTTATTTTTAACTTAATGATGTCAATTTTTAATAAGACTTTGAAGTTAAGAATAAAAAACACCACCTTTAAAAAAATCATATGAAATTTATCATTAACAGCTTAATAATAAAGGAAGTACTTACACATGGGACTTAAAACTTCGACTTTGACTATTGCTGTCGCTGTGACTTTGGTAGTAAAATGAGATTGAGGTAATGAGGACTCAGACGAATGATTACAACATGGTACTCTCTCCACACTTGCGGCATTGGCCTGAAATAAAATATAACTTAATGTAGTAAAATAATATAAACACTTCTAAATTCAAAATTAAACACAATAGAGTTTTACTTGAAAATTTTGTGAAATCATTAATATCTAATCTAACAGATAAGAGGTGTAATATAATTACTATTATTATTACAGATAAGTACTATTATTATTTGGACATTGACAAATTCTGTTACTTTGTCTGTTATCTTTTTTCATTTGTTAGTCAGCCTTTATGAACACAAAAGATGTCACAAATTTGACATCATAATCACAGGCCAAGTATGTTAATACTTTCTGTATATAACAAAAATGTGAATAAATAGGAAATACATACATGAGGATGAGAACATGGCGTAGTCGTTGTTTCAACCACAAATTCAGGCTCAACTATAATTTCATGAGTTGTGGCATTTGTTGGTTGAGGTGGGGGCGTAGGGGTAGGAGTGTTATCATGAGCTATGTTGTTATAAGAATCGTGGTTCGTATGTTGGGAATGCCACGAATTTTCTTCAGTTATTGTTGTCAATGATGGCTCCCTGTGACAATGCCTTTGTATATTTGGAACTTTACTTGAAGTCCGACTTGTACTTCGACATGTAGCATTGGGTTTAATTTTCCTTATTGGCCCAGGAGACGGGGTTGATATTCTGTCAGTGTGAACCAAAGGAATAATCTATAACAGAAATATAGAAAGTATAAATACTCAGTATAACAAAACTAAAGATAAAAATATTTGAAGAATAACTTAAGTTTCAAGATACTAGAAGACAAATTACCTCTGCTTCAGGTCCAGCTATTGACAGTATTACAGGAAGAAAAATCAACCCATTGACTAGTCCAATACCAACTAGTGATACTAAAATTTGAAAGAAATACCTAAAAATAAATTCAATAAATTAGTTATTTAGAAAATATTCCCAAAGGAAATTCGCTAAAAATGAGAGGTAAAATTGTTAATTACAAAGAGGATTAAAGAACCTAATAATAATAAACATAACAAAAACATGAAGGGCAAATTTTCCTTATAACATTCAAACCCAAGAATATGCTAAGTAAAAGCAGCAAGTTGAGATCAACCTGTTTAGTAAAATAGTAGGATATAAACAATCCAATAACTCATCTACCTTCAGCTGCTCTTTCAATATTTAGATAATTTTACAGATCAGCTCGGACAAAATTTCATGCAATCCGCCAAATATAGGTAATTGTGATATACACGTCCTTAAAATCAAATTTTGTCTAAACTTTAACATTAAATTGTTTTATTTAAATTGTCTTTCTAGGCAAATCAATTGTTTAGTATAAGCAAATATAATTATCTTAACTTCACACTACCCTAAACTGAAGATCAAAATTTAAATCATCGTATTTTGTAATTTAAGCTTTATTGGGTTAATTTATACGACTTATGAATTTTACGTGGCTTAGAGTAGATGCTTATCTCAGGGTTAATCATGCTCTTCCTAAAAGTGATTTGAAACTACATCATCTCATAAGTGATTTCTGTGTTCCAGTTCCAAAAATCCAATGAATGTAAAAATGTCACAAAATGTCAAGTTACACAATCCATAGTTATTATGGAGATTCTTATGATATATTAGTAAATAAATAATACATATAGAAAGAAAAAACGTACTTGACTATAAAATCAAATTCAGAAAAGGCCAACACAGAGAGCGATAATAAAGATGTTATAGCTCCTTGTACTACTGGATAGAACATATGACTAACAGCCATCTGAGCTCTCTTTTCTCTCGAACCTATTGCTGTGATAAAACTCTGAAAATCAAACCAAATAACGAATTAATATGGTTATACTGATTGACGAACACAGGTTTTATGAGGAAAACATTAATTAATTAATTAGGCACCAACCACAGAAGTGTATAGAAGGAACAATGAAGACTTCGAACTGAAAGACTTCGAAGGGTCGTGGAATTTACCACCAAGGACCACTTTGTTTTGGTTATAAAGTTATCAGGTTAAATTAAAGGAAAATTAAAGTGAATAAAACTAACGCTATTGCTTCCTATACGTGGACTTATAAGCAAACTTTATGTTAGTGAAAACCATTGGTGGATACAAAATAATTTATTTTTATTAAGAACAAACATTCCATACTAACTCAACCACACCATCTGACAAACAATATAATATTTAACAAATTTCTAGGTAAAACTAATTGTTTTACCTATAGAGATAAATAAAATAAATAAATAGAAAATAATTTATTTTTTGTTAGAATGGATATACACACAGTCGTTTATATTAACCTAATATTTACATTTTCTAATGAAAAGGGGGGATGTTCAGGGTGCACCCTGCTCTTCCACATCCCCTCTAAGGAAACCAAATTTCCACTTTTTCCCTGAGTAAGATATTCTATGCTATATGTATTCAAATTAAATATTAAAGAAAGGTAGCAATGATAGTTTTCATGAATTGAAAACTAAAGTGAAATTAATAATAAAAACATAATTATTCAGGGTAAACTCACCAAAGAGAAATGAATGGTATAGTGAACACCAATGCCCACAGTTATGATAAGAAGCACAGCAGGAATGGCACTAAGCTTTATGCCAAATATTCCCATAATCCCTAAAAGTTGTGTGACCATACCAGCAATAATTGATACAATCAACAGTGCTGCCCATAAATTAAATAAGAGAATACTAATAATAATGAAAACAGCTGATAAAGCCAATAAGACAGCTATAATTAAGCAATGTCTTAAATTAATATACTGTTCCCAAAATAAAAATGGGATGCCAGAGGGAAAATTAGGAAGGCCTCGTGACTCAAACTTCTGGCATAGTTCTCTAACTTGGTTAATTACTTTGGTAACTGTATTTGTATTTGTAAGGCCATAGAGGTAGAACGGGAGTTGGGTGAAAACCAGGGGAGAGCTTTTTGGTATTTTTAAGTCATAGTCATTAGCTATGTGATACCATTCCCTTGGCTGGGGATGCAGGTTTGCTTGGGAAGCACCGTAAGCAAGAGGATCATTTGATACCCATGCTGATAAATAATTATAAAATGCTTTAGGGTTAATTACACCCTCATTGTCAACTAGTTTAACTTGAGTCACAAGGGATTTGTCGATGGGATTATCAACGTGTCCAGTTTGAACAAGAAGTTTGTACGCTAAAATTCCTTCTTCAGAAGCATTCAAGAACCATCTTTCTTGAGTTATACTTCCTCTACTCCAGTCTCGTTCAAAAGCTCTTTGTAAACCTATAAGAAAGAAAAAATTATTAAAAACTGTTAAAAAAATATAATACAAAAAAAATAATAAAAGAACACTGGGATAAAAAAAACGTCCTATTAGTAGTGTAATATACGTTAGTGTAATATGTACGTTAGTGTAATATAGTCCTATTATTACAAAAAAAAAAATTTGTTTAAAGGAAATTCACTAAAAACTAAATCTAAAGTAATAATTAATATTGTACAGTTGGCAACACACATTAAAAATAATGTTTTACAATAAAAGTCAGATCCTTAAAAATACATTTAAGATGTTAAATTAATATTTATATAATAAATAAACAATCTATTTTTTACTTTTTTTAATTATACTTATATTGTTTTATTTTTATTATGTAATGTGCGGTTATCACAAAATCTAGGTCAAAGCAACAAACACCATCAACACTAATACACAAAGATTTCATTAGTTTAAGAAATACTAACCAAAAAGCCAATCCCTGAATAGACTGAGCCAAAATTCTGGAAGACCTCCATCATCATTTTTGATAATATTTTGAACTCTCATAAATGCTTCATGATACTCATAAAGCAATTTTTGGTTGTTAGGGTACTCGAAATCTCCTTGGGTAACAGCATACATATTATAGAATCCGAAGTACTTCTCCTGAATTCTTAAAAACGAATATTCGTTAGTATTTTGAGGTATTATTTCAGTCAATTCTAAACCATCAGTGACTTTTAAAGCACCCCAAATGCTGACGCAGAGGATGATAACTAGGATAATAAGAGAGAATACTCTAACAGCAGGCTTTGTAATTAACTTCGAGTAGGTTTCACCAAGTCTACACAGAAGTTTATTCCCAGAAAATATTGTTTCAAGTAGCTTAAAATTCCTTCTGTTTGCAGTTGACTCACAGCATTCTTTCACCTAAAACAAATTAAGAAAACACTACATTAATCAAAAAGCAATTTTATAATGTGATCAAATATAAGTGTTACATCAGGAATACAGGGAAAATAAAAGCATAAGGTAAATATTGACTTCTAATTGCTTCATCAAAAAATTATAAGTTTCATAGTGATAAACTACCAATATACAATTTAAATGAAAACTATCAAAACATTATTAAAATAAAAGAATACATACTCCTTTTTTACAGGATTTCTTCATGCCTAGTTCTGATGAGAAATGTTTGATTTTATTAGGCTGATCATGATCAGTACGGCAAGTCCTTGATGACGATAAAGGAAGGTAGCAACAAATAAAATCAAATCTTTTCGAGCATCTCCTTCTAATATCTAGACTAATTATAGCAGGAAAGACAATTAAGGCAGCTGCAAGATTGAACATGACTAAGACTGCTGATTGAAGAGAAAATACTCTGAGGGCTGGGACAGGGATAACAGCAGCAGCAAATAGGGCACACATTTTGCTAAGTGAAGTAAGAAGTACGCTAAGACCAGTTTTCTTAAGAAGGTTACCAGTTTGCTCCTAAAACAAATAATCAAAATCCATTCAATAATTTAATACCAATTAATTTGAATAGGATGTATGTTATACCATTTATTGTAAAAAAGTAAAGTTAATTTTTACAATTCTTTTAGCATACAGTTATAATACCCTAAAATTTAAAATCTGTCTGTCCTATTTTCATTTCAAGCAAGACATAATTATATAAAACTAGTAACTAACAAAAGTAAAAAATGGACGCCAAACAGGGCATTAATAAAGGATATAACAAAACCCAAAAGAAATAAAAAAAGTCATTGGTGGCTATTCAAGTGGTCATTAAAGAAGGATAAAACAGAAACCAACAAAAAAATAGCATTGGTGATCATGAAAATGAACATTAAGAACCTTAAGTCTGAAACTTTTGGCACATGAGTGTTCATAAGTAAACTCATTATATAAATAATCAGGAAAAAATTACCTCTGGAGATATGTTATCAACTGATTGATCAGAGTACGTATGGGTTAAAAGAAACACATCATCAACTCCAAGCCCCATAGCAAGAAAAGGGACAACCTGTAACAGAAGATTTAGGTATTAATGCAACTATGCAACTTGATGCAAGAAAATTGAAGATGAAGTAGTAAAAATTTACTATGGGGTTTAATTTCAAATATTAGATTCCTTAAAAACTCATTTATTTTAAAAGTACAAAATCAATCATTTTAATTCTTTTATTAATACAAACAATATTCATAAATCATTTATAAAAAGATTAATGACAACTTGACTTATTTAAAGGAGAAAAATAAGGTATGGTTTTACCTGAGTGGTTGAAGCATTGAATGCAATGCCAAGTACAGCACAAAACCCCAATCCAGCCGCTACAGTAACACTGACTAAAATAATACCAGCTATTCCTACACTACACTGCGATCTTACAGGATCATTCCAGCGAATCAAAGAAAACATAGCATAAACCAGCTGAAAATATAATAATGATTATTTTTATTATTATCATTTAAAAAAGTTTTAGAGCTACCAGACACTTTCTAATTCAGGTTTTAGCAACTTAATGCAACAAATGGCTTTAAGCTAATCAAATCATGTCTCCACATTCTTTCTCGGAACAAATCTGACATAAAAATGAAAACTTCTCTTGGGTAATAAAAATTATTTTGAGTCATAAATATAATAAAAATTTGTGTTGATTATCCTAAAGCAAAAATATTTTTTAAATGTATTTGAACAGGATAACAGCAATCCGAGAAAATATTTGAGCTCCAGAGGAGTTTACGCAATAATTATGGCTCCTCCAATACATGATTTAAAGACACGTACACATATAATCCATTATCGGGTTTGATGTGAGTCAGACCAATTATTATTAAAGTTTAAATGATAATTTGTTAGTTGAAGGCTTATGAGTTATTAAATATTGTTATTCTTTTGATTTTCTTCTAAAAGAATTATTTTATAATTACTTTGCATTATTTGCAACATCAATGTAGCAGAACCTCATATGTGGTGTTTTTAAAATTGGATTATTCCCTCATTTCTTCTTAAAAAGTTATTTTTATAATTTGAGTATCCATAATTTGCAATATCAATCTAATTTTGTTTTATTAGTTTACCTCACTTTAATGTCTTAAACATTAGAGCATGGTCATCTAACTGCAAACTGCAGATACAAGGTTTCACATTAAACAACCGACATAGTAAATAATTAATAATGACAATTAGAGGAAAGAATAAAAACATACCATTAACAGATAGCCAATTACAACTTTGATAACACTGAGCTGTGAAAATTGATTTAGAATATCATTGAGAGCTGCTGATGAAAATGCATGAATGTTGTAATTATTGGATGAATTTTCTTTCTTCATGTAACCTTGGATTTCCTAAACAAGAATATAAGAACTATAATAAAAAATATTAAAGTATGAGAAAGAAAATAAAGAGATCAGTGGAAGAAAGGAATAGAAAGCAGTGGATTGAATTATCCAGTGAGCATGGATCTACTTCCATACTCTCTTACATTGCTTGCCCCAAAGAGCAACAGATTTTGTTAAAAGTTTTTTTGTTAAAATTATAAGTGGTAAAAAAATGAAAATGTGGAAAATAATCTCCAAATTTTCTAATAATAATTAAAAACAAATTATAAGTTTATAATTATAAGAAAATCTGTTTTATTAATTTAATACACAAAATCATTTTCAAGTCATCATTCGATAAAAGATAGAAGAAAAGGAATACAAAAATTTTAACTGGCAGTAAAAAGAGAAAAGGGTTGAAATTTAAAACATAAAATACTAATAGAGGTAGAATATTTAGAAAAAATTTAAATTAACAACTTACAGCAGAAAATTGACGTTGCCAAGTATCCAAAACTAATGCAGCTTTCTCCTGAGTCCAGTCAATGTGGTGTACTTTGTATGTATCAGCCCAAAATTCATACAACTCTTTTTCACCCATTAATTGGACCACTGATTGTAAAGCATGAGCCCTGTAATTTTTTAACATTTAAACTATAAATATGAAAGTTAATAAATTTCATGAAATTTAAATATAAGTTATTCCGAACACATCAATCCTATTGAAATTTAATGGCACAATAAGTATTAGTAAAATGGATACTCTGTCATTACACTCTAACAAAGAATAAAATAAATACTTTGTTTTTGTTTGTTGAAAACATATATCAAAACTTGATTTATTAAATCAAAAATTCTCAAGGTATAAGGGATTTGATTGTCATTATTAGTATTAGGGGTAGGGGGACAAAGCGAGACAACTAAGCCGCTGAATTGGATCCTTCAGTTATTATTATTACCCAAGTCATTATTATTTTAATCAAATTTCTAAAGGAAAAATGAGATAGGTGCCTTTTTATTTTTAAAAATCAGAACCAACAGCAATCATATGAAATTCAACTATATGCAGACAAGACCCTGTTGCTTTGAACTCATTATGGCCAAACTTATTAAAATAATTTTAAGACAGTCTACTTTTAAAGGGATTACTGAACACAGATCAAACAATCTTATGATTGTAGTAAGAACCATCTTTCAAAATATCCTTTACAAATACTAGCTCTGTCTAAAAAGATATTTAAAAAATGAGACATTTCTTAAATGAGTTTTGACAGATTCTCATGAATTACCATATGATATCAAATTTACATATATAAATTAAAACTACTATAAGAACCTTTTAATGAAGCCAGTTTTGTTCTTTTTTACTCCACCAACTATAAGTTCTTCGGGCCAATGCATGTACTTAGCTGCAAACCCGTAACATCCACCTGTAAGCTCATCTCCAATATTTGGTACCTAAAATAATTAAAGAAATGAAAAGAAATGAAGTCGAAGTTAGAAAGTTAATGAAGCTAGCGAGGAAGTAATTATTTACCCACAGATCTGACATTGAAAAAGAATAATAATAAACTTAATCTTAAATTATATATACAAATTTAATATTTTGCAGAAGAAATTTTTATTTAATATAAATAGTAGAATTTACAAAAACAGCAGAACTAGGTGTCTTGAAATTATACATTTATAAAGGCTAATCTTAAGAAAGTTTCCCCAAAATAAGACAGAATTTATTTATCTAATATTAACAAGCTGGCACTCTCATAAAGTAAACAAACCATAGATAACTTTTTTTACTTACAGTTTGGGAGTGCTTATTAGGTGCTGTATCAGGGCATTCTGGGTCACCAGGGTTGATACAAGGTTTTTCTAAATAACCAGTACTTATCCCTGCCTGAAAATTACATAATTATCATAAATGTAAAATAAGAAAAAAGATACGATGATGAGGAAACAGGCAGTATTAATGTATTAATGATAAAACAGAAAGTATGCTTCTGAGGCACCACTATCCTTCTCATTGATATTTATATAATTAATTAATATAATTAATCAATATATCATTTGCTAATTAACTATAAAATAATTATCTATTAACTCCTGCCAGAGTAAAATCACAGGACTGTTTCTTACAACAACCTTTTCAAGTTACCAAAACTTGGTTGTCTCCAATACTTGATTAATTGTCGTATGGCTCAATAAAAAAATTAAATTTTAAGGAATTTTATTTAAATCATTGAGATTATCAATAAGAATGATTAACTGTAATGTATCAGTTATTACCACATTTGTATAATAATTATAATTATTTATTATGATAATGAGAAATAAGCTCTGGTCAAAATTAATTACTTAGCCTTTTTTAAGCTCTGCCTTAATTTAAAAATAGAGATCACAATAAAGTTGTTTAAATAATGATAACAATATCTCACAAATTGTCATCTATGAGGTTCAGTCTTCAAAGAATAGACAAAGATTTATTAAAACATTTGAACTATTATAACATAATCAAATAATAGCATGAGTATTAAGGTAACATGAGTTTGAAGGCGCAGCGTATTTCTCAATCTAGATTTCTTTTTTATAATTAACAAAGTGAAAAGAGAGGATACATAAAATAAAACCAAGACAAAAATTACTTACTCTTTTCATATGCTGTTCCAAAGTTTCATATGGAAAAATATTAGCAAATGTTTTCATGCTTTCAAGTAGCTTTAGAGGATTTAAATTTGTCCACTGAACTTTATGATTTAAACCACTGAAATCAAGATATAACAATTATTGTCATATTTAAATCAACATTTTGTGTAAAAAGTGAAATTTAAGGAGATATTAAATACAGGAAAAGAGATGCAGACAACCATTGGGTTATCAGTTAAAAGCAACCAAGGGCTATAAACTAATCAGGCAGGGGAGAAGTCTGCAATATAATAGACATACAAGAACAGCAAATTTCAAATAAATTAAGTTTAAATCAAAGGTGATGTTTGTAGTTTTTACTTAAAGGACAATTAAGTACAAAATGTACCCAGTTGAATCTAAAAATATAATTAGAATTTCCTTTAATACATATTCATAAATGAAATTATAATAGTAATAATAATTATAATTATGTACTTAAAATGTCTCCCACACTCAGGGTTCCTTGTGGGATTTCACGAGTTTTTCGATTATTATCTTTTTAATATATGTTCAAATAATTTGAAGGTGTAAATTGTAACTAAAATTGAACCTATTCTTAATGTATAAAGAAATGTGAAATAGAAGCTTTAAATAAAAAAATGGCTCTGAAATAAGAATTTAAAGCTAAAACTTATATATTTAAGATAAATAATAACTTACGGAATAGCAACAGGTATTTCTGGTCCTAATAATTTAGATCCTTCCCAAAAGCAGTCTAATGGTGTAATAATAGCACAAGGAATAATATTTTCAAATATCTGTAAAGTAAGAAAGTATATATTTTAAAATTTTATTTTTAGAGGATACATTCTCACATAAGATCTATCATCACAAAGATTGTTCTCTATGGGTTAAAAGCCAAATTATTTACACGGCGAGAAGATTATTTGATCCACTAGAGCCATATAATAAAAATATTATACAAACAAAATATTCTTTCAAGGAAACTTTAGAAAAGAGCAGTGTATTTCTTCTCAATCTTACCAATTGACAGCTTTAAGTTTTATTTGATAACAATTAATGTTGTTATGATATCATGATAATATAATGTTTCTTTTATTTTCCCAACTTATGTTGTTAAATAATTTGTTAAGACAAAAGACAGAACTTTGGAGACATGACAAATATTAGTAAATAAAAAATGCTTTTTGAATCCATAATATTTTCTACATATTGACCCAATTTGCAATGAGTTATAGAAATAAGTAAAACAATTATTATTTGATTCTATACTATTGTTACATATCAACCTATAGTATAGTACACAATTAAAATCAGTTGACAGCGAGGGATAATAGTGTTGAGGCACCAATAATGTAGGGCTGATATGAAATTGTGTGTGTGGTTTAATAGCATCTAGGACTAACCTCATTGGCTTCCTCGCATTATTATCCCACACGTAATACTATAATTTTTTTGTGTTATACTATAATTTGCTATGACTTAAAGTTGAGAACAAGATATGGTCTTCGATACAATAATATTTGCTTAATATCGACCTCATTTTGTATAAGTAAAAAAACTCTTTAATGCCATTGTATTAGTCACATATTGACTTAATTTGGCTTACAAAAACAAATAATAGAATCCAAAAAAAAAAGAATCGGTTGATAAATCAATTTTATGATGAGTCAAAACAAATATTTTTCTTTAATAAATCCATCCTATTATGAGTCAATACAAATACTTTTCTTATCACAATTCTGCAATACACTAAACATAATGTAGATTAAAATTCAAGTTACTAACCTGATCAACATAATGAATATCAAATTTAGTAATACTGGGTGAATAGCAAACATCTTTTAATCTCCAAGTACTGAAATAAAGAACAAAAAATAAAGTTGTAATTAGCCAAAAAAATGGATAAGATAATATCTATAACTGAAGTACTTAATTAAATCTCTAAGAAACTCTTCGGTCTTAGATAAATAATAAATTTAAAAAATGTGGATAATTTCTGCACCAGAGGACCGGGGTTCACAGCCCGGGCTATGTTCTAAGTCTATAGTAATAGTATTTGTATTTAAACGATTTCAACAACTTTAATTGTTACTTACGATCCACCTGAGGTTCAGGTGGATACCATGATGGACCGAAAGTCCATAAAACGTGCATTTAATTTTATAGCTGTGTATAACTCAAGCTATACTAGTATTAAACTATTATACTATATAATTGCACCGAACCCCGAATAATGTTGTATTACTCTGTACTTATTCTAATAGGCATCATCCAAAATAAAACTTTGGCATATTTTTTGACAATAACTTACATATCAAATAAGTTGACTGTTATTGATACAGCTAATTTCATAATTTCAACGTGTCTCAATAAGTTTGATGGTTGGAGAACAGATGTCGCTGGATCTTTTGCTGTTTGAATCAATAGTTGATGAGTACTTGCACCACTTTCACCGATAGCAGCTTCTCTGTACCGCAGTTCTCTTTCTACATTACCACCTTCTGTCAAAACAAAGAATATAATAATTCATTTTACTGAAGTCTAAAAAAAAATAATTCTGCTTAAAATAAAAACTTAAAAATTTCTATAGGATTAATCCCCCTCCTATTAATTTTTTTTTAAATGGCATTTGGTCCCATCTTACTGCCTTATAGCAATCAATTGTCAAACAATCATATTTTTAATGGTTAATAGAGGAAATAAAACTTCTTCTTGATACCTTCCTGTTTTATAAAATTTAGTCTCATACTCTATGTAATTACTCTATTTAAATAATTAAATTTTTTAATGATCTTCTTCATTGGATACGTGCATAAAAAATTATTAGATATACCATAATTATAAAGAGACAGGGTGTTCAGAAAGTTTTTTCAGGTGGAAACCCAATTCCTTCTCCATACAGTTTAGCTTTGTTATGCTGTATATTTATCAATGACAATACTAGGTGGATAAGAGAGATGAAAATTAGTTTTTCTGAATGCACCTCATTGTCTTTACAGAAGATAATATTTAACTGGCAAGAAGCACCTAACATCTTGATATATTTGTTTCCATTGCGCTATTACTACTAGGTCATAAAAACTTCATTATTTGATATTTTTACCTTCAACCCAAAGTTGTTCAACGGTAGAATGAATAACAGCACTCTTCAATCCAACACAAAAGGAAGATAATAGTAATATTGCTACAAAGATAACTTTACCAGGGTGACAATGAACTAAACATCCTAAGTGATAAAATTCTGATTGGAGTCTTGTCCGAACCCATATGGCTGTCTGTGAACCACGTGCTTTCCCCTGAAAATAAAAATAACTTAAATTAAATAATTATAAAAATGAGAACTATATTTCTATTATGGAATCACAGATACTTTGTGATCTTAGTTTTATGTAGGGTTTGGAGAAAGATGATAATAAATGCAAGTGATTGGACAAAAAACGGGAGATAAACATAGCAAAGAACTATGTTGTAAAAGTAGTAGGAATTCCTAAAGCCATTAACACATATGGGATTAGCTGCACTCATCCTCTTACTTCAGACTCGCTTGTAATCAGAATATTAAATCCCCCATTTATACTTCTACATGGCTTCAAACTCGCTTTGCTTGTACTCAGATAGTAAATACCCTATGATTTATTTCCAGCTGTCACCCATCTAGGCACTGGCCTCGCTCGATGCTGCTTAACTTTTATGACCCAACAAATATTTGGGACATAGCTTTTTTTTCGCATTTTTATTGAAATAAAGACTTAATTACGAAAGTCCACGTTATTTACCATCCAATAATAACGTTCCATTAATAATAAATCGATGAAAGGTTAATAAATAAAATTCATTATATCGAGAAAAAATTAAATTACAAGAGGATGGGGGCCACGCCGCGGCCCCCACGTCTTCATATGGCCGCTTTGTGGCCACATGGTTGTTATCCTATATCAATTGATCATATTATTAGTTTATATTAGAAGCATACTGCCACGATGTAAGCTCGTTTTCAAATGTATTATGTCCAACAACATGATTTATTTACATTATGTCAACACATGATATGTCAATCAAGAACTAATACTGATAATATATTTCTAACTTCATACATGTGTTAACCATACATATATGTATAATACATGTGTTTGAAGTTTTATATGATATATATAATATATATATATATATATATATATTAATATATATATATAATATATATATATATATATATAATATATATATATATATATATATTATATATATATATATATATATATATATATATATATATATATAATATATATATATATATATATATATATATATATAAATATATTTATATATACTTCAAAAATATTTATATATTCTTGATCAGTATGTCCCCCCTCCCTAAACACAACTCTCCCATCCCCTCCCCCCTTCATGATCCCAATCTTACAAGCTCATTTTTTTTTTGAAAAGTCAACTTCTTTTCATAAGAGCCTTTGCTAAGCGTCGCCCTTTTACAATCAGTGGGTCGCACTACCCAAGTTTGATTTGCAAATAAAACTTCTAAATCATTTAGTTATAAACAATCATAGGAAATAATTGCATATGAAACATTGCAAATCAAATAAATAAACGAGGGTTTCAACCCCGGGTTGAATTTCTGTTTATGCAAATCATTTCTCGGGCTTTGCTGAGTTTACACCGGTGTCCATGTCGATTACATTGAACATGGGATTGGTTGCTTAGTGTATGCGCGATGTAGCAAAATATCAAAATTTTGGGGTGAACTAAACATTTTTATTTTTCCTCTTAGCACTGAAAATTCATCATCAGTTTCAGATGTGGTATGTGTGTGTTATCATCGTAGCTGCCGGAGTGTTAATGCAAGAGAGTTGAAACTTAGAACAAAAATGATTTAGATCTGGTGGTGCTAACCAGAAAATAATTATTGATGATGTCATTAACTATCGTGACACAGCAAAAATTACATAACACGGAATAATAATCGGCTCAATGTGACAATAGGCTCGGATTTAGGACTATTTAAGATGGACAAATGTGCTAAGTGTCATATTATTATCAGCATTATATCATTTTTATCAAATACGTTTTTTTAAATCGTTATAAGTCGAAAAATAATCAATTAAGTAGGAATTTGGTTTAGTTAAGTTCCATTTTAACACTTAAGTGAACTAAGTTCCATTTCAATACGGCTCACAGTTTTTGCTGGATCTCTAATGTTAAGCAGCATCTTGCGGTAAACCCTGGATGGGTGACCGCTAGGTATAAAACAGATGCTTTAAGACGTACTGCAATTTAAATTAGGTGATTTACTTATTATTAAAACAAGCAAAGCTAGTACGAAGTTGTAAGGATGGGCGTAGCGAAGGCGATAAAATGAGGAAAAGTTCCGAGGTACACCATACCCAATTTTTTAGTATTTATTCTAATTTTACAAATTTTTCTCCTATTTTACAAACCTAAATAAAGGTATAATTAATCAAAAAAACAACGTCATATAAGTGTAATTCTCTAATGAAAATTCCTAAATTAAAATAACAGTTTTAATTAGGTAAACTGGTTATTATAAAGACTAATTACATAATTTAAGGGAACATAAAATTTTTGTGTTAATGTAAATCGATGAATATATCATACCGTATAATATATTCATTTAATATATTTGCTTGGGACACTCTTATTTTTGTAAGAATCTTTCGATATTAGAATTCAGTTTATGATTTCGAAGATTAATTTATTTATTTATTAATTTTTATAATGAAGATTATTCGTTTTTAGTAAAAGCTTGGATCTTCGATATTAACAGAAACAGACCCCAGAAAATCATTATTTGAGCACTCAAACAAGTTAAGAGAAGTGGGTACATTGAACTAGTTTCATCAGATTTCCGTAGTACATATTGCGTTGTATAGTACTTATTTATGAAGGTAGCACAGGTACCGGTACCACTGACCTGCAGAAGGTTCCACCTGTGGAGTGGAAGGTTCTGGATTTTTTTTTCTTTCAACTACATTCTCCTTTTATTGGTCCTTAGATGTAAAAAGTGGATAATAAGAGGATTAAAGGTTTAGTATTGTAATAATGCAGCGGGAATCACCAATAGTGGTCGCGGTCTAATGTATTGCAGGAAAGGATACGTTTGAACAAGTTTTTATTCGTTATAGAGCGACACATATTTTTACAAAAAAACCCTTATGGAAGTGAAGCAAGTTTGTCATTTTTATCTTATGTACAATTTTTCGTCAACCATTATTTCAATGGTCGGAAAATTGACTTCAACCTGCATCGAGTTTATACGTCTTATTAACTGAGGGAATAGAGATTTTATTACTAAAGGCCCCATTAGTTGAATTTAGAAAGAATTTCATTTGAATATAATTAATTTAACTGTTAAAAAATTACAGTAACTCATATTATAGGACTTTTACAATATATAACAAAAATACAAACAAGGTGTTTTTGTTAAAGCCTATAATTGATTAAATAAAACCTGAACCTTTCTTACAGGAGGTTATCATAAGGTTACCCTGATGTCAATGTATAGATGTTTCAAACCACTCAATATATTGAGATAGGGTAAACCCCTTCAAGTAATACATCTCTATGACCGGTGGGGACAAACCCAAAAAGAAGTATTGTATAACTATACAAAATTCGACTAGGGCATTAAGAAGACAAATGTTTAAAGAAGGGAGAGATTTATTTTAGAAATTACCCAGGTACATTTGGTACTATACTGACAAATTTAATATAAGTAATCTAACCTCAAACCTATCCTTTATATGGAAGGGGGTGTTAGTGATGTAATTAGGAAGAGGTGGGATCACCTAGCAAGTAGCAACGATGTTGGGCCTTTTTTTGCTATCTCCCTTAGATAAAAGATCCATCTACCTTATAAGTCCTAATGTAGGCATTTTGCGTCTAATCATATAGACTAGCCGTGCCTTTACAATAAGTTTCTAGCTTTAACTAGACACAACACGTTCAAGGCAGAAACATATATATATATATATATATATATATATATTATATATAATATATATATATTATATATTATATATATATATGTGTGTGTGTGTGTGTGTGTGTGTGTGTGTGTTAATAAAAGAAACGTTAAGAAGTAAGTACCCCAAAAAAATAAACTAACTAACTGCTATAAAATAAGTGCATATCTCATGCAAATTATTTTAAGAAAATTTAGCTTATAATATTGTCTGTCGGCATATAGGAGATAGAGGGAAATAAATTTGTTTATTATACATTTTAAATTATAGTATAAAATTAATATTAATCTTAAAAAGAATGTTTAAGTGATCATACGTCAAGATTTCGTAGCTTTTGATTAGAACCGGGGATTGATGACATTATTTTTACAAAAAACCTAAGAAAATCAACATATTAAGACAGAAAAAGTAGCTACCATCAATATTTGATTGATACAAATAAAACTAGGAATCATTATCTGAAGAAACTGCAGTGTTACTGAACATACCCAGAACATACCCGGGTCTACTGAAGATACCCATTCAATTTTAACACTAAATAGAAGTACCTAAAAATAAAATTTAGTTACTATACGTAGGTTAAACTAAACAACAAGTAGGTACTGTAAGTAGAAAATGGCATTTTGACCTTTCTTGAAAATGTCATTAAAGAACTTCAAAACATTTAAGGTGTTACTTTTAAAAAAATTAACGCTATTTCCTTAAAATAATTTATGTAATGATTTATTGCTATATTCTATTAAACAAAAGAGCATTTAAAAATACGCTCACAAATTTTAACATTCGCTTTAACAGGTTTGTGGAAATGACAAAAAATGCAATGTAGTAAGCGAACGTAAAGATACCTGGACTTTCAGTTGTGTATGTGTGTCAGTATAAAATAAATCATAAAATGTCAATCGTATTCATTTTAACAATAAATTATGCACGTAAGTAGTATTGTACGTTATTTTGTCAAATTTAAGTATTTAAATGATAATTTAACAATAAATTTTAATAATTATTGTTGAGCTCTTGATATTTATTAATTGACATATATACATTTAAGTATTATACTTGGTATTTAAAGTCTACCTGTTTAAGTCGACTACCTGAGTTCCCTACCTTACTTAGTGAAAGGGTGAGACGGATATTTGACATCTTCATTTACCCTACCTCTTTATATCTCCTCCCCACACTAGTAATTTTAACTTAAAGGTCTTTATTAGCGGTTATATGCGTGTTTTATGTTTATATGTTACTTAATAAATTTTAAAGATGCCATTAATTAACATGTATTATAAGTTCATAACAACAGCAGACCTTCATTCTTTAAAATTTTGTTTTTAAATTATTTATTTAATTTTAAGTACATTTGTTTTAAAATATATTATTATAGCCTGTATTTACTTTTATTTTTTTATATGATAATTTCTGGTAAAATGTCTCAATTACAAAGAAAAATCTTTAATGATTCAATTTCAACAGAATAGAAACATTATAGGCACGGGAATTACACAAGTTTTAGCGTTTTTTTTTTAGTTTTTAGAAAAATACGATAGGAGTCTCATTTTGATTGTACAGTAACAGTAACGGGTTAATACTTGGCGTCCGCTGGGGGCTCAAACGGGCCACTTGTCCCCCCGGAAAATCAGAAAAGTTACACCCCATTGCAAATTATTACATCTTTAATGGTTATTATTATTAATTAATAATAATTGCATTTTTTATTAAAATAACAAACGCTAGATTGCTCTGAATGTCAAAAAGAGGCTTGCTTCGCTCGCTAGATTGCTAGACATATGTGTGAATATCAGAGAAGAGGTCACAAGATTGCAAAAGTATATTATAAGTTACGTGAATAAGAGCAAGCTTCGCGAGCTAGATTGTTGAATTGTAAAATTATATACTAATAGAGGCTTGCTACGCTCGCTAGGTTGATAACGCCCTTATTTAATGTGTTTAAAAGGAACTCGCATCGCTTGCTAAAGGACTAAATGAATTCAAATACTTATTTAAACACAGTAAATGAAATATAGCATAATTTTTGTCTATAAATTAGAATTTAGTTTAAACAAAGCCCCATTCTGCTAAACCCGCAGCACATTATTAATTAATGAACTTGGTAGCTTTGATCCCCCCTAGAAAAAATCCTGCGGACGCCCATGCTCGCCGTGATGTCGTTTCATCTTTACGGGATTTTTTCATGAATTTTTAAGTTTCAGTAATGTGAAAGGTAATGTGCGTTTAATTTTTAATTAAAGCTAACTAATAATGTAACTTTGTGTAAAGTTTCTTTATAATACCAGCAAAAATTGTAATATAATATGCGTTTAATTTTTAATTAAAGTGAACTGTAAATGTATTTTGCGTTTAGTTTCTAGTTACTGCGTAATTTATGAAGTAATCTAGGTTTAATTTTTAGTAACATCAAACTTTAAACTGTTAATTGTTATTTTCGTTTAGTTTCGAGTTGCAATGAAGATATCAACATTTAATTTGTAATTATATTAAACTGTTAATGTATTTTGCGTTTAGTTTCTAGTTACTGCGTAATTTATGATGTAATCTGCGTTTAATTTTTAGTAACATCAAACTTTTAACTGTTTATTGTTATTTTCACTTAGTTTCAAGTTACAATGAAGATATCAACATTTAATTTGTAATTATATAAAACTGTTAATGTATTTTGCGTTTCGCTTCGAGTTAACAGCAAAAACATCAACATTTTACTTTAGTTCCATTAAACTGTTAATACAATTCGCGTTAAGTTACTAGTTGCAGCGAAAATGATAATGTAATCTGCATTTAATTACTGTTCATGTATTTTGCGTTTAGTTAAAAGTTGCGACAAAATTTATAGTTAAATTTCTAATTACATTGGACGTTCGTATACTTTGCGTTTAGTTTAATTATTATAAATGCAATCCTTAATATCTTGATAATAAAGCGATTAAGAATTAAGTTTTTAAAAACTCTTTTTTCATCATTTTTAAAAATTTAAGAATTCTGGCAATTTTAATATTTTGATACGTCAGCAGGTAGCTGAGACTCGCAATAAATCGTTAGACAAGTAAGTGGATTCTCAACTCAACTCTATGGTCTTGTAAATCTTATGGCTGAATGGTGCCTGGCGCTTAAGAAGTAGAAGAACACCCCTCTGGCTCACCGACTATTAATTAAGTTAATAAAAATTCCGACTGATGGCAAAGTATGAGGTAAGGATTCACTTTCAATAGGGGTCAAGGACGGTTAAATAAATTCTACTAATACTACAAGCTATCAAAACGTTTTATCTGATTGATCATAAAGTAATTAGTAAAATTCATTATTAGTTTTGATAGTTAAGTATGGGTCAGTATGATGTAGGAAGTAAGAAATCACGTATCACGAAACTTTGTTTATAAATTATAAACACGAAACTTTGTTTATAAAAATACCGGTATAAATAAACACCTATTTATTGACTTAATTTTTTTTATTAATCTAGTTAAATCATAATGAATAATTAAGTACTTTTTATTTACATTGTTAATTATATATTAAATTAAATAATTAGTTCTGATCTTAATAAATGAATTAATGGCATTTATAAATCACCCAATTGAGTTTTTAGACACAAATAGTATAATAAACTGAATAGAAAGTTACATTTTTATACGGCTCTTCTGTGGTTATTGTTAGGTCACTAGTGTTAAGTAGTATCAACCGAGTTAAGTACGTGAATGGGTTACCGTTGAGATTCATAACAGACCTTCTTGTCTGAGGGCGAGCAAAGCGAGTTTGGTGATACACTAAGGCCCGTATTCAAAGACATCATCCTAACATTCTCCTTGTTCCTTAAGGAGTGATGTAGTAATTTTTTTCTGATATTCTGAAGACGAGCGTTCCGAAGTACCATTATTCGATTTTTTTAGGTAAAATACAGTCAAGAATTATTTATTTTTATCGTTATTCTTTAAGTTCATTAAAGCAACTAATTTCTTTATTGTTTTAAGTACATATTGATAAAACCAATAATCATTAAAAATTGACAATTAACAGTTTTAGTTAAATTCCTTAATTTGATTTATAAAACTTTTTTAAATAAAATAAAAATTTAAATCAAATTAAGACTTTATGATATCACTAGCATGAAAATTGATTAAAAGTATGAATCAGAACAATATAAATTTTTAACAAACTTAACATAATTAAATGATTATTACTAATATAAATATAATTATATATATCTTATTTTATAATTATTAACTTATATTATAATATTGTATTAATAATAATTATAAATATTAAAAGTCAATATAAATTGTTTGCTTGCATAATATAAATTAAAACCACTCTTAACAGTCAAATTTTATAATCTAAAATATATTTTTTTAATATTTCTTTAAGTTAAAATTTAATAGAATCAAATAAAACATTTATTTTTTTAATTAGATTGGAATATAAAAGTATTTTTTATAATTAATTATTTTTTAATGTTTATAAACAAACAACTACATTACAAAATTAAAAACTCAACATTTGTTTGTAAATTTTAAACAATAGATAATAAAAGGTTAAATGAGCCATACAAGTCACAAAGAAGGAGATATAATATTCATTAATAAAAAAGCATCGAGGGTGGTCTCTTATACCCGATGACCTAGAGAAACGGGATGGCCGGTAGTCGACATCAACATATAGGGTGGTCTTTTTATTTTCTATTAAACGTGATGACTGGATTTCATACCACCCTGCGAGTCCATTAAGAAACAAGGCAACGTTAATTGCAAGAAATAGCAGAACGTCATATCATGAAAGTTTTAAAACTTTTATTCTATAATAAAATGAAATCTTATTAAAGAAGTATTAAAAAAACTAGTTTTTCTTTTATTTGCATACGTTTTATTATATTATTTATGCATATAATTAAAAAATATAAAATTTACTTTAAATATTTCAGGTCTAATAATAATATTTATAAAATACGGTTTTTAAAAACTTTGAAAAGTAAACAATGTTAATTTAATTGATGAATGTTAAAGGAATGATTGACAAAAGTTAACAATCATGAAATGTAAATATGCTGAGATAACAAAAAATAGAACAGAAACAACGTAATATGAATCATAATTTAACTCGTTACTCTTATTATACATATAAGAGTAAGTCTGAAAAAATAAATAATGAAATAAAATGATAAAGATAAGAAAGATCACAAGTTAGTTAAGCTGAGAGTCTAAAAAATTAAGTTATGTAGTAAAAATTAGTTAAGATCACAATTTAGTTTAGCTGAGAGTTGGTCTAAAAAATAAAGTTTTGTAGTTAGGACAAGTAACGATCACAATTTAGTTTAGTTGAGATCTAAAAAATTAAGTTATGTTGCAAGGATAAGTAAAGGTCACAATTAAGTTTAGCAAAAAGTAAATCTAGTAGTAGTAAGATAAGTAAAAAGTTATGTAGTAAAGGATACAAATCAGTTTTGCAGAGTTGATAGTTATCACCGATAGACCTTTACTTTCGCAGTCAGTATAAACATTAATCTACATTGTTTGTAAGCGCTAATTATCAAAGGCAACAAATTCACTATTACATATTACAATGAGCCTTGTAAGATCATGTTTCCTTTAGAAATTTGCTAAAATATATATTAGTTTGTTTTTAGAAGGGAAAAGTCGGTAGGTTACCTTGTTTTATCTTTACTCATATTGTTAAACGTTATATTAAAAAAACTTATTACTACCAAGCAACGAGTTCAAGAATTATAAGATGCATCAGTAAGTTTCCAGATTTTAAGAACAAACAATTTGTAAAGAACTTTATAACTAAATAAAGCCGAAGCTGTTGTCGTTTTCATATTATGTTTTTCTCATTGTGCAAGCTATCGTAAGTATGATTAGCTAATTAGTTAATTTTTATTCACTTTCACTTCATTTCTTATTGGTATAAAATCAAATTAATTAATTAAAAATCAACTATAAGTAAATTTACGTGATTCTTTAAAGTAGCTCTGTATGTGGTCCACAGCAATTCAAAGATTAAAAGAATGTAAATTACAGGTTAATCAATTTATGTGACAGTTTAGTAACTAAGCTTTACTGAAATCATTAATAGGTATAGCTATACACAACTGAAGGATTATATGGTTAAATATGCACTTTTAACACCAAGTCTCTTACTTCGTTACCACAATTAGGACCTTCTATAAGAAATATGTTTCTCTACACAACGAAGGAAACAATCAAAGTAACATGAAAAGTAAAAATTAATTAATAGACAGAAGTTGACATTCATACAAAGTATCTCAGATTTAGTTCATAAAAAGTGATGATTAAGCTGTAAAATAATTTTAGGCACACAAGCAACAGTTGGCTAAATTTATACAATCGGAAGTCATTTATCAGGGTTCATTGTTTGACAACAACACAAAAAACATGTTTAAGTTACGTGATAAATAGTGTTTTTCTTTAGCATTATAAGTAAGTATGTTATTAATTAGTTATTAGTTTAGTTATGTTATTGAACTTTATTAAGATCATATAAACATAGTAATAAATTGTTATCAGAAAACAACTTAGTTAAGCACCTATATATTCACAGGTTTAGAGTTTAAAAATTGAAGGTATATAGACGATGTGAGTTTCCTAGAACACAGCTGTATTTACGTTCTACGGGTTTACTCTAATTTTAGCGTTCATTATAACAGATTTCTTTTTTAAATTGAGTAATGTTTATGTAAGAATTACAATGTCAGTTGAAATAAATGTTTGTATTTATTTCCGTTAAAAATCAAAGAACTTTTCTGATGGCGAAAAGAGAGAAGAAAAGAAAAGAATAAATAAGAGAGAGCTCAAGACAACCGGGGTGGTCCAGAGCGGAGGTATTCAGGGTTATATACAAAACCTAGCCGTCCAACACATTCTTATACTAACGTTTTTCTTCGAATTTTTCAATATCCTGTTATTTTATGAATTTTCTTACTAACGTCTTATAACGAAATAGAAAAGTAAGTAATAAATGTAACAGTAATTACGAAAATAACTGTGATAATAAGGTATTGTTGACATAAGATATCGCTTTAACTTCGAGAGCAAAAACATTGCGATTATTTCAGGAAAAACATCATAGATTAAGAAGTGAGAGGGGAAAATTTGAGAATTATATGGATATTTTTAATTTTAAATACAGTTACTGGATACTATAATAAAAAAAATAATACTTAAGGTAGTTCGATGGTCGGTTCTAAACTGTTAAGAAGATTTTTATTCGATTTTATATAATTTTTGTAAATTTACCTTTTTAATCTGTTCGAGTGCGATACGGGCATCTGCCCAAGGTGTCCTGATATACAGGTCTGAAGTCTTGTCGACTTGCATGCTTCATAACGATGATATTGCAATGTCGGATCCAGTGGGATCTTGGCTGCCGATTCACATACGGAGAGAGCACGCTTGATACTAGTGGGTCGTCCGGGAGGTTCGTGGGGTGGCCGCCATTGTAGACCACCAGCGAAGATCTGTCCCCACCAAATCCACCACGGTTCCTACTCATACCAACACACGTTCACCCGGACCATTACGCGTACACTATTAACTACGATTGTTCCTTCTCTCGGTTTCTTGGTATGTTCGCGCTATTCACTATATCCTTCCTAGATATCCGGAAGGAAGTTCAGTCTTTGGATCCCGCCGACTAGAGCCTAGTTTGTGGGGGGCTCGGCGATCTGCAATCTGAGATAATTATTTCCCCCTTCAAAGTTCAGTTGTTATGTAGTAGGGTTTTCATGTTCAGAAAGCTTGCTCTATGTTGTTTATTGCTCCTTCTTGTTGATGAGGCTGAATTCGACTCTGAGGAGACTGCCACCATCGATTCAAAGCACCCAACTCTTTTGTCGGACCCTCTGAGTCGATTTCATACGCATAAGTTCAATTGTAATTACTTTTCATCTGCCATATCAGTAATAATTCATCAATGGCTTGTAGTGATATTTTTGATACTCATACGACTTGTAATGCATAAATCGCGTATTTCCGAATAAAAATGTTTTTACTTTTAAGTTAACATTAGAATTAAAAAATCAACATCATACTTAACTCATCAATAATAAAGAAATAAAATATTTTTTTAATTTGCCGAGCTCAACAGGCTGGAGCTTTGTGCCCTCTGCATGGGCCAAATAAATGTAATGCTTCATATTAATCGATTTATCTTTTCACTTTTAACTGCACCTCAAACCATCAAAAACAAAAACCATCTTGTTGTCACCTTTTTGCTACTAGTTATGAGGACACAGGGCCCTTATCACTAGGTCTTAGGTAGGACCTCTTGATAAAGGGGTAGGGCACACCATATATTTAAAAAAATTGAATAGAATTTTATACCTTTATTTATTAGCGAATTTTCATCATGAAAATGAAGCATTTTACGTTGTTCAGATGAAGGAAGTGAAGGGGGGGAAGTGAGGGTACAATTTAGTTTGGCTTCCTGATACCAAAAATTTACATCCGAATATATATATATATATATATATATATATATATATATATATATATATATTTATATATAATATATATATTTTATATTATATTACTATAATTATATAAAAAAATGGTTAAAAAGTGTAAGTAACATTAAAAAGTTTGAGATTTTAAGGAGCGGGTTGCAGAGGTAGAGGCAAACCTTCAAATAGAGTAAGTTAATTGGACAAATGTAGCGCACCATCCTCGCTCTTGTCTCCCATTTAATTACATGAGTTTAACCTGTCTAGACTTTTGTCTGACTTTTATCACTCCTAATCATCATGAAAGTGATCTGATCGTTCTAATAGAAATTTGGAGCAAAATTCGACCCTTTCCTATCCACCATGAAACATTTTTCAATGCTTAGGGCGTATTGAAAAATATTTAAGCCTGTTTGAGGCTACAGGCGGCTGCAAGGCTAATGAGGGCAAAAATTACTCGTACGGAACTGATTTAAATATAAATGTTTTATCTTCGATATGGTTTTATAAGAATTTAAAAAATAAACTCACGAAAAATAACCAACAAAACGGTTTAATGAAAATCAATAATATACAGGTTGAATAAACTTAAAACATTTTAAATCATTAAAAATTATATCTTTAACTGATTATTAAACGATTTATATTTGATCCTAGGTAAAAATCTTAGAGAGGCTTCAGTCCTCCTACTACAAACACACACACACACACACACAATATATTATATTATATTTATATATATATATTAATATATTATATATATATATATATATTTATCATACATATTAATAAGTTAATTAAAACTCAGTAACTTATTTAAATTTAATTTTCATATTGCTGTATGAAGGCGATATGATTCTTTGGGGGGGGGCAATTTTAAACTGGGGGGAGGGGGCTTAAGTGCCCCCTTCCTTGAATCATTAAATGATAAGTGCAATTAAACCATACGTCAAACAAAATATAATATGTATTGAATTATAAAAGAACCAACGCCAATGCCCCTTGAGTAGGCGACGCGGAAAGGTAAAAAAAAAATAATTGTAAAAGAACCTATGAGCTTTGTTACTATATAACTTGTAATATACAACACTAAAATAAATTAAAGGCCGTGTAAACAAATCAAGGCTCTTCTTGTTCTGTGTAAAAGAAATCAAGGGTCTTCTTGTTCTGTGTAAAACAAATCAAGAGTCTTCTTGTTCTGTGTAAAACAAATCGAGGATCTTCTTGCTCTGTGTAAAACACATTAAGGGGTTTCTTGCTCTGTGTAAAAAAGATTATGTGTTTCGTTACTCTATATAAAACACTATAATAAATCAGGGGCTTTTAGAAATCAAGGCCACTGATGCGTTTTAGTGTTTTACTTGAAGTAATAATAAAGCTCTTAATCTCCATTTAAATTAATCGGTTTCGTGTAAAACAAATTAGGAACTTTACTACTCCATCTATAATAAATAAACCATCTAAATCTGATACAAACAGGCCTTATGCTTCATGTTAATAGATTATCATGAAAAAAAGATCAGAAGCTTTTATGCTCCATGTAAATACAAAAACAAACCAGAGACATTAAAGCTTCTTGTAAAGCTAAGTACTTCATGCTCTAAGTAAAAAAGATGGTGGGTCATTGTACCCTAATTACTCCAATCAGGGAAATTTTAGGGATTTTTTGAAAATTCTTACTATTATTATTATTATTTAAAAATATATATGCATTTCTACACAAATCTTTTAAAAGGAGTTAAAAATTTTTATATTAAACTTGGTACGAAATGCAGCCTTGGAGAGGACACCAACTCTCTTCGATTCACACTTGTCCTCAGAAAGTCATGATTGTCTAAAGCTTAAGATGGAATTAATTCGTTCTCGCTTCGCTCGTCCATAGAATTTAGTAATTGCCCTAAGTTAAAGACATGCTTAACAGCTTAGTGCCTTTTAAATGCATTCCTAAAAATAAATAGTAAATAATAGCATTATTTAAAAATAAATAAATTAAAATTAAAATAAATCAAAATAAATAAACTAACTATAGACAAATATAGTTCATTATTGAATTATACGTTTTGTAAACAAGAATATTTTCGGTAAAACTTCATATTTTTGACAGTTGCAAACTATCTTTTTTGTATAATTTTGAGTATCTATTGAGAGCTATTTTCAATAGCTTTCAAGTTTGCCTGAATGTGTATCTGACTGTATAAAATAGTCAAATTATCATATGTTATAGGCCGTCAAAGCTTAAATATTCAAAATAAAAGTTTTTAATGGTGACCAAAATGAAATTTTCTAGATTGATTGACCACCACTACATTTAAAACAGATGTGCATTTGTGTCAAATTGCTACAAGATTAGTCAAGTTTTCGGTTTTTAACGAGTTTTTGAAACTTGGAGCAAATTTTAATCATTAGAATGACGCTTATTCATGAATAGGTTATCGCGGTCTGAAAAATATTCTCTTCCGGACAACACAACAGTAAGAAGGACTAGTACCGCTAAAGACCAAGATTTCTAGACCTTATGTATAATTTTTGTCCCAAATATCAACTCTCCTGCGCAAAGAGCGGGACTAGTGCATGACACAGACCGATATCATGTTGAAAGTTATTTAGAACGTCTTAATAGTCTCTGAAACGGATAATTTTGATGAAACCTCGGTTTCGGATTTTTAGGGTTAACACAATACTTTTTTTATACCTACGGTTGTAGGCGAGGAAAAGTAAAAAATAAACAATCATAGTATCATTGGGTCTCTGGACCTACTTCAATCAGTAAAGATCGGAGTCAGAACCATTTTTATTCACTCCCGGCAAAATATATCAATCCTTTTATACTTTAAACAAAACAGGAACATTTTTAATAATTGCCTGACAGATAAGTGCATTTCCCCTTCAATTAAAGTTGATCTGGGACATTTTCGTCTTATTAAAACAAAGTGCGGCCTGTTTTTACGATCGATAAAACTGAGCGAATCAAGACCGCTATTAGTGATGCGCAATTGATTCGACCGCGGCGTAAGTGTCGGTTAGTTTTTTAAGAAGTAATTATACGGTAGTCACGGAGCCTTTATATTTAGACCACCCAAGAAGACTTGGATTGTCAGCCTTCACGTCCAGATCTTTGAATACTTATATTAAAGGAGGGCAAGGCGGACGCGCTGCATAGGTGTGTTTTACCAGATAGTCGGATGGACCACCCACGTCGCCTCTATATATTGGTCTCTATCAATTTTTTTTCTTCTTCTTTGTGACCAGATGAAGAACTTGAACGATTTAGCGCCTTCTTATCTCAAATTACACGTCGTTATTTTCACATTTTTTTAAAACTTTTCAAGTTTTGCTGTGGAAATAATAATAAATAAAATGAAAGGAATGAAATAAACAAATAAAGTAAGAAAGAAAAAGCTTAAATAAAAAGACAGATTTGTATAAAAGATAAATAAATCCTTTATATACAGCATTTTGTTTTAAAATATTTTTTTTTACAAATATCATAAGATTCCTTCAAATAAATATATTACAATATCAAGGCATTTTTAGCATAACTATTTTGTATTTTTGTATCCTATGATCTGACAAGTTTTTATTTACCATTTATTAGTGCTAATTTATTGTTATTATATACTTTTTTTTACTTTTCCTTACTAACTACTATAGGTATATTGGAAAAGTATTGTGTTGAGTCTAAAAATCCAAAACCTTTTGGATTTCATTTGAAGTCTCCGTTTTAAAGGCACAGAACGTTTAACTAAAACGCTCCGATGAGTGGTTTATACATGTAACGCATTAATCCTGGCTATGTTTTTGTTAGAAAATTGAAACTTGACACAAAAACCAACCTCTAGGTTGAGTTGTGCAGTCCAGATTATTAAAATTGTTGGATCCTTTTTGCCAACTTAATTTAATTTAACTGAATGGTGGAACCCACATTGCTGACTCATCATCAAAATTTTAAAAAATAGCCCATTGAGTTAATATTTGACACTAATGTACCTTATTTGATCTGATTATCATCTATAGAGGTATTATCTAGATTATCTATTGATGATAATCAGATCAAATAAATTTAATTTGGCTGTTGTGAACCCTTTTGTACTTTTGATTTATTTTTATTATTTTTAATGACTATAACTCTCAAATATAAAGATTTAAGTTAATATTTATCACATTTTTAGATTCTGTAAGGTAAAGATTTAAGGATCATACACAGGGAATTTGAAATCTACATTTTTACTTTTCTTAATTTTATACCGTAGGTATGTACGAAAAGTATTTTGTTAGCGAAAAATCTGTTACTGGGACTTCACCTGAATTAACTGTTTCAGATGTAAGTGGTTCAAAATAGTCTCTTTGTATGTGTGTGTGTCTGCTATCATCGTAGCTCCTAGCGTATTTATGCTAGAGAGTTTGCTAATTTCATTCAAAATCAATCTTGGATCTATTGTGCTATGCATGGAAATTATTTTTTAACACGACATTAACCGGAATTTAAGAATCATCAAAAATTTCGATAATACATAAAAAATTGAAAAAATGTTTGATATATATATATATATTATTATATATATGGTGTGGTGTGTGTGTGTGTGTGTGTGTGTGTTGTGTGTGGTGTATGATGTAATATGTATAATTGATATTATATATATATATTATTATATATATATATATTATATTATATATATTTAATATTATAATATATATAATATATATATATATTATATAATATATATACATATATATTATTACTAGAGGAGTCCTTGATTGAATTTTAAAGCATCATATTAGGGGGGATCCCCCCTACTAACTTCCTCAGCTTCCGTCATTCGAACAACTTCATAAGCGTTAGAACGAGGATACAACAGCTCTTTTCATTTCCAGAGTAGCCTGGTATTATAACTGTATATTAGGGATTTAATTTTTCTTTTTTTCATAATAATTACATCTTGTAAATATTACATTATTATCGACTATTTTGTCTTAGATAATAATAAGTTGTTATTATTATCTATCGCACATACTCATTAAAAATCTGTTTAGTATGAAATGGTTCACAAATGGCTGCAAGGGTTGTAGAGTGGTGGGGAGTCTCTATTCTCCCTCTACTAGGGAGACTCTAGTAGAAGTAAGTACCGTAATGCTACCCATTAGAGACTGTCTCACCTCAGACTCCTCAAGCACTACGTTATTCTACCTTAGTTACTCCCTCTAAGTAATAGTGGCTTTGGTTAAACCCCTGAGGTGACGCCTATTTGAAGTAAGAAATGTGTTATACTAGCGCTATTAGTAGAGGGAACGATAACTAACTAAAAACGAGTAAAACCCCACAACTTACTTGCACTTGCATATATATTGCAATGTGTGCTGAAACCTGGGCTTTCAGGTTAGAAATGCAATTCAGAAGGCATTGATGTTTCATTTGACTAAAATAGTTGGTCTTGCTGACAAATTTCTTTAAAAAATTAAATTTTCAAGATGTTGACATAGATGTGATTCTCTCTAAACATTGATAAGAACTTTTAAGAGTGTTACATAAGGTCAAAGTCCATATTAATGAAAAGAAAATTAAGAGGCTTCTGTGCAACAATTTGTTGTTGGTTTTATTAGGGCAATAGATTTTTAAAAGAGCCAATAAACTAAACTGATGGTAGCTGCTTCTTATGATGGGGTCCCCTGATGAGTGGGGGGCCCCTAAAAATCTATAATCATTGAATATTAAGGGGAGGCTACCAATTGTCCACATACAATATGGTTAGTGTTACCTTTAAAAAATATACAAAAATGTTTTTATTGGACAGATGGGATGCCCATTTTATATTTTACTTTTCTAGCTCTGTCTTATAGGTGATATTTACACTGCATCTGGGACTTTATTACATATTTTGTACAGAAAGGGGCCCATTAGCCCCAGCCCCCTAAATAAGTATTATAACACATGACGGTATCTCATTGAAACCTCCTTAAAGAGTGAGTTCAGGTTATAATAAATCAATAGTTTTCGGCTTTTCGCATATTTTGCTTGTGTTTTGATTTGTATTTTTAACGTCCTTCTATATAAGTTACTGTAATTTAGTACTGATTACTGATTATTTGATTATATTTTTAGCGAAGGTGGTATGGTAACTTTTTCCATGTTTCAAAATTCAATGAATAAACCCCCTCTAGTAATAATATCTCTATGAGTTTTACTTTTTATCTAGTTTTCGTTCTTTAATATGTACGCGATGATTTAATGATTTTGTATTAAACTCTGTAAAATATTTTAGTTAAAGGAAAAGAGTAAGTATAGGAAAGGTAAATAACATGTTTTTTTTTAGATTTTGAAAGACATACAGACATGCAAGACATACATAAAGACAATTTATTGTCTTAAATATAACTTAATATTACGATTGCATTTATTTTATTCAAAACATTTAGGTTAAAGTTTTAAAAGTTACAATTAATATTTGAAGGGAACGAACAAACAAAATCACTCGCAAAAATGTACTAAGTTCAGTAGTGCACCCAAAAAAAAGTTTAATTAGCCGCTCGTTTTAATTAATTTAAACAAACCTAGTATTTATTGTTTCGCACTTAATCCTCTATTAGATGTGACAAAACATATTTTTTACACAAATTATTAACATTTTATACTAAAGTGTACAAAGAAATGCAATAAAAACAAAAATGTTACGTACCGTAAATAGTTTGTTTACATATACAACAAAAAAATAAAACAAAATGGCTGTCCCCGTAGGAAAATTTAAGCCAACTCCCTGGTGGACAAAATGTGAACTACATGCCAGGTCTGACAGAAATTGCATTTGTTTCCCTACTTAGTTTTTATATTACTTTAGTGAAGGGTGTTTTTAAATTTTGAGCGCGAGCGTAGCAAAATTGAATAATTATAATTTAGGCAGGTTAACTTTTTGCGTATTCCCAAAGGATAAATAAGTTATTTCTTTGAGGTCAAGTGAAACGGGACCGAAGTAGTACGATTCTAAGGTTTTGACTGCTATGACATTCTGATGACTAGAAAATCGAGTTCCAAGTGAGGATAAGTTCCGAGAAACCCTGTACCCGATTCTTTTTGATTATTTTCTCGAATTAGACACTACTAAAATTTTCTTCCTATGCTCTTGTATACATTTTTCTTTCTTTCTTTATTATTTTTGCTACATTATAATTTTAGTAATGTATTTTTATATTTTTACCTCACTCAAGTACGTCTAGTAGCATTTTTCTTGTTAACTACAGTATTTTATTTTCTGACATATTTCCGATTTAGGTCTAGAGAATTAAATTGTATGGAATAAGATAAGGAGCTCGTGTGCAAATTAAACAAGCAGATAAAATTAATTCTTGTTTTCTGGCTTTAACTGATTCTTCAGTATATATTTGTTTGCTATGGGTTTATCATATATAATTTCTTAGTGTTATACGCAGTGGAAAATTTCAGATGGACTAACATTAAACCCATTAAGATGAAAACATGGGCCTTGACTTTCAAAAAATAGTCTATACCCCAAGTAAATTGACTCCTGAAAGTTCAAACTTACCATTATTATTTTGGTAATTGTCCCAAATAAGGTTATTTTGTTACCACTTTTAGTAAATTGAACTATACCATAATATTCCCTATTTTGGTAACTGCATTGAATCCTAAGACATTTGATATCAATTTCACCCTGATCCTGTAGATTTGCATTAAGCTATTTTTTGACATATATCATAGATTTTAGTTTAAAATTATTTCTTTCTCTGTTTCTCTTTTAAATTGTCATGAACTTATATTTCAGTAAAAGTTTTCTGTTTCATTTCTTTCTTGTGCTTTTAAACAAAAATGACTAATATATGTCAAGCAATAACTTAATGAAAAATTACCGGATTAGGGTGTAATATTTGTTAGGTTAAATTTCTTAGGATTTATTTTGTTTCCAAAATAGACAGTTTGCTCTAATTTAACTTTTCAAAGTTACCAACCTTTACTACTTTTTTGTGGTAGTTACCAAAATAATAATTTAAAATTTGAACACTCCAATAGTCAATTTACGAAAGCCTAAGACCATGTTTTCCTCTGATTTTTAAGGGTTTAATGTCGGTGCATCTAAAATGTTCAACTCGGTATAAAATGCATTTCATTTTACTGTTCATAAATAAATTTCTTAAAAGCATTGGGCATTTAATGTTGTTTTGGATTGGATATTTTTATATCTTCAGTATCATCATCTCGGTTTTGGGCGGAGAAGTAGAAGGTAAAAGGGTAAAATTAACCCCCCCCCCCCACGGAGATTTACTGGGGTACAATATATTTTTTGTATTTTTTTACCCCTCTCTTTCTGAAATAGCAATAATTTGTTATTATATTTTATATTTAAAAAATTTATTTACTTTTCCTCATCTATTTCGTAGGCATAAAGGAAAGTATTGCGCTAAAAAATACAAAACTGCGATGTCCCCTGAATCATCAAATTAAGGTGCATTTGAAAATTGAAAATGCAAAAAATCTTTTATGGTCTATATATATATATATATATATATATATATATATATATATATATATATATATATATATATATATAATATATATATATATATATATATATATATTATATATATATATATATAATATATATATATACATATATTACGCGAACGATAGCCTGAATGCTTGGGTACATGAGGAGGTTACAGAACCTGTTGGATGGAAAATCTATATTGTCACCAATATTTATGAAACATGAAATGGAGTTATTAATGAAAACAAAGTGTTATTATAAACGGATAGTACCGGCCCGTTTGATACTTCCATAATTAAAAAAATAAGTTTCGAACGATTTTGGTGAAATTTCGACGACAAAATGATAAGATGGATAAGGGTGGGGTAGATATTGAAGGGGGGACTCACTGATCAAGAATATATCTATATGTGTGTGTGTGTATGTATATACGAAATATTTGTTCTTAGACTTTTAAGCTCAAAGTGATCTTGTCTCATGATAACTTGCGAACGCTTTCTAGAATCAAAATACTCAATTTGTACGACTTTAAACCAAATTTTTATGAAAATATACCTTAAATTATGAAGAAAAAGCATAGTCTGCCTATCCAGAGTGGAACCTTTCATATGATTCCGCATGCTCAAAATTTTATAAAATCGTACCAATTTCAGTTTTCTTAAAATAAGTGGTTCCCTGCGGGTCGTGTGCAAAACACGTATAAAACATTTTTTAAAGACGATAAAATTTCTAATAAAACGAATGTTTAATCATCAAAACCGGATAACTACGACTAAAGTTATGGATAACTACAACTGAAGTCTTTCAAAAACACAAAAAATGGTTCATTTATGCAGTCAGCGAATTTCTTAAAACTTATACGAAAAAATATCAACTTTTTGTCAATTTTTTGGTTATTTAACAAAATTCCTTTATAATTTAAGGTATATTTTCAGAAAAATTTGAGTACAAAATGAGTCACATTTTTTAGGCCCGGACTATATAGTTTATGAAATATATGTGACGTCATTGACCCACCCTAGGGATCCCACAAACATTTTACAAAATCACTTCAAAAAGTGTTTATATCGAGCTCCAATTTTTTACACATGATCTGCTATGTATGGAAACCAAGTTTCATTTTATTATCAGTACCATTTCGGTTTCATTGGTTGACATATGTAACATAATGTTAACAAATCACGTTTCTTGATAAGTAAACTTAAAAGTTAGATTATTTCGTGGCAGTATGCCATTTATATAAAGGAGTAATAAGACGAACTGATATGGGACAACAACCATGTGGCCGCGAAGCGGCCTCAAGAGTCGAGGCCGCGGAGCTGCCGGTATTGGAATTATTTGTGTGTGTGTCTTATCATCGTACCTGCTAGCGTATATATGCTTGAGAGTTAAAACTTACAATAAACAAACAATCTTTATCTATAAAACAAAAAAAAATTTACCGGATAGAACTTCATTATTCCGCAATAATGACTAAGCAAAAAATATCAAGAATTCATAAAGCACAAAAAAATGTCTCGTTCAGTAAGAGATTTAGCACGCTTGTAGTTATGTATAAGGGCAGCATATGCTAACAGACACACACATACATACATTCAGACAACTTTGAAAAAACTACTCAGGAGGTCTTAAAAAGACCTAAAACGGATAATTCTGGTGTCATTCCGGTTTCGGATTTTTTTTTGCAAAACAATATTCTTCCTATATTCCTATGGTATAAATGAGGAAAAGTAAAAAATGAAATGAGAATGATAGTTTAATCTATTTATCTTCAGCTGTACAAAAGATATGAGCCCTTACCAAAATTGTTAATTAAGAAAACACTAATTAACTTTTTGACTTGAGATTCAGTAGACTTATTTATTTATACTGTGTTTTGTAAAATGGTTGCCAAAAGATTTGCACTTTTTTATTAGAATTCATTTATTAAACCATATTTAGATGAAATTGCTAATGTTGTTCATCGTATTGATGAATAGCATTAAAAATTAATTGCTCTGATAATGGCATCAAGGAAAATTTATCACAGTAGCATCTACTGTAAAGAATGTGGTCAATTAAAAGCCTACCCTTTATATTATATGTTTTTAGTTTTTAAGGGGCCCCCCACTCATCAGGGGACCCCATTGTAAGAAGCAGCTACCATCAGTTTAGTTATTGGTTCTTTTAAATTCTATTGCCCTAATATAACCAACAACAAACTTGTTGCAGAGATAGCCTCTTAATTTTCATTTCATTAATCACTGGACTTTGACCTTATTAACACTCTTAAAAGTTCTTATCAATGTTTAGAGAGAATCACTTCTATGTCAACATCTTGAAAATTTAATTTTTTAAAGAAATTTGTCAGCAAGACCAACTATTTTAGTCAAATGAAACATCAATGCCTTCTGAATTGCATTTCTAACCTGAAAGCCCAGGTTTCAGCACAAATTGCAATATATATATGCAAGTGCAAGTAAGTTGTGGGGTTTACTCGTTTTTAGTTAGTTATCGTTCCCTCTACTAGATAGCGCTAGTATATACACATTTCTAACTTCAAACAGGCGTCACCTCAGGGGTTTAACCAAAGCCACTATTACTTAGAGGGAGTACTAAGGTAGAATAACGTAGTGTTGAGGAGTCTGAGGTGAGACAGTTTCTAATGGGTAGCATTACGGTACTTACTTCTACAAGAGTCTCCCTAGTAGAGGGAGAATAGAGACTCCCCACCACTCTACAACCCTTGCGGGCATTTCTGAACCATTTCATACTAAACAGATTTTTAAGAGTATGTGCGATAGATAATAATAACAACTTATTTGAAATTTATTTTACATATTTTAAGAGAAAATAGTCGATAATAGTGTAATATTTACAAGATGTAATTATTATGAAAAATTAAAAAATTAAATCCCTAATATACAGTTATAATACCACGCTACTCAGGAAATGAAAAGAGCTGTTTTTCCTCTAAGTATTAGCTAATTTCCATCTTGAAATTGACGCTTATGAGGTTGAATGACGAGGAAGTAAGTAGGGGGAATGCACTCATATTGGCTCCTCATACAAAATATGAGGTCCCAATTTAAGGTACAATGGACCCACATACAAGGTCTAAGTACCTAGGAAATTATTTCCTCCGGAATTTATAAAAAATAAAAAAAGATATATATATATATATATATATATATATATATATATATATATATATATATATATATATATTATATATATTATATATATATATAAAATGATATTAATATATAAACATTAATATCATGGGTTGAACGTTGCAATTCCGTGCTTTAATTTTTTTAGTCATGTATGCGATTAGTCTATTATCTTAATAGACTTATCCCAAGATAAATATACACAACACTAGTATTAATCTTTATTATAGCTATTAATTCTATTAGAAGAGATACTACTAATACTAATCTCTTATTCTATTAATCTGTTTCTGACTAACGTTGCTAGCCCATGCATTAACGTTTTCCACACTATATGCAGACTTATTTTTCACGACACAAAGGTCTCGGGACAATTAATACAGAACAGGATGTTGTAGAGCGAACTTATTACAAAAGTGAGGTCGCAAGGGCTTAAATACATTAAAATCCAGAGCGCGCTTCTTACAATAGTGAAGACTCAAGGGCTTGAAAACATCAAGATCAGGGGCGTATTTATATTTATGTTTCTCTTAACAGTAAGGGTGTAAGGTGTTTAATGCATCAACTTTTCCTCTTTTATACCGAAGGTATAAATTAATTTTGTATATAGGAAAAGTATTGTGTTTTAAAAAATCGAATACGGGATGACACCGGGATTGTCCGATTCAGGTCCTTTTAAGATCTCTTAAGTAGTTTAACTTAAAGTTGTCTGTGTATGTGTGTGTGTGTCATATCATCATAGCTCCCAGTGTATTTATGCTAGAGAGTTGAAACTTAGTACAAAAATCGATCGATAGGTTTAGTTGTGCTATTCGGAAAATATTTTTTATGGCGTCATTTACCTGCAATAATAATTCAATGGAAATTTTAAATACGCTGAAAAATGTTGCGATCAATTTGAAATTTAGCACGCATGGAGTCATGTATTAGCATTAGATCAGTTTGTATAAAATCACTACCAAAGCTCCCCGTATCTCTCTAAGACCCCTTAGGTGTAGCCTGTCTGAAGTAAGAGATGTATTTATACTAGCGAATTCTAGTAGATGGAACGATAACTAAATAAAACGAGTACACCACAACTTACTTGCACTTGCAAATTTATTATATTTTGTGCTGAAACCTGGGAATTTAGGTTAGAAAAGGAAATGAGAAGGCATAGAGATTTCATTTGACTGAATAAGTTAATTAGAACAAGTTGACCTTGTTGACAAACTTTTGTAAAAATTTAAAATTTTAGGTGTTGACATTGAAATGATTCTCTTTAAACCTAGAAAAGATCTATTAAAAGGGTTAATGAGGTCAAAATTGTCTCATCAATCATTCTTAAATGTAGCTGATAATTTTGATGAAAGTGATGTCTTCCATCACATCGAGAGGTTATGATGGATAATATCAGGAGAGTTGTTGATATTTTACGACGGTTGAAGTGAATACTGCACTTCTATCTTTACGTGTGCGAATACTGTAGTGCTAGGAGGTAGGATGTCCCCAATTCGAGCAATTGGGGAAATTTTCATTAATATTTCAACAACGGTTCTTATCAGAGCCACCTAAATAAAAACGTCCCCTTTGTGTATAACCTAAACAGTTTATTTCGACACCATCAAAACATAAACTATACTATTATGAAACTATCGGTCCTTTTAAGAACCTTCTAAACACTAAATGTATTGTCATTTGTGTGATTGAAGATATTCTACAACGGTTCTTTTCAGAGCCACCAAAATAAAAAAAAGTCTACTCTATGCAAAACCAAAACGGATTTATTCAATACCATCTAAACAAAAAATGTATTGTCACATGTGAGATTGAAATAGTCCTCGTCCTTTTTAGAACCGAAAACTATAAGTAGAGTGCCCTAGCAAATGTGATATTGGTACCACATTGTTCAGTTTGTAGTGCACTTACATAAAAGGTCCATATCATGGTATGCTCAAATATGATATTCAAAAGTTATCGCCGAAAAACACAGTTTGGTGATCTGAATACCGTACTTGCAAGACGATTACAAAAAAATGATTAATGCTTATTCAAACTCCTGGTAGTCGGTTTAGTGGGGGTAAATACCAATTTTATGGCGATTGCCCCATTAGAAGCTTAGTTAGTCAGGGTAATGTAATCTGGTGTACCAAATTTCGGTAATCAAAAATAAGTAAAAGTAGTTATGTATGTCAAATGATAGCTCTATGACAAATTGCGGAAATTTGAGATATGGGTACCAAATTGTTCAATTTGTAGTGCACTTACAGAAAAAGTCACCAAAGATTACCAAAATAATGATTGCTTATTCAAACTCCTGATTGTCGATTTAGTGGGGTAGATACCAATTTTACGGTGATTGCTCCATTAGAAGCTGAGTTAGTCGGGGTGATGTATATGAAATGTACCACCCTGTATACTATTGCATTAGTTTTTTTTACAAATTCATTATTGAATAATACAACAACAATTGTGCTTGTTGCAAGTATTGGAGTTAAAACAATTTTAATGGCATTGGTAAGCTTTAGAGAAACAATCCAGGTATTGCACTCAGGGGGGAGTTGGAAAGAGATACATAAATAGTGAAAATAATATTACTGCTGGAATGTAAAATATATGAATATTAAAGAATAGATTTAGGCATAAATTAAATTATAAATAAATGAGTAAATGAATTGTTGTACAAAAATGATTAGATATATTGATGTTGAATTAATAAAGATTACTGGTCTTGAGGCCACTGTCTCCTCAGGCGTCTCATAGGATTTTTACGATGGGTGTTAGAGGATAGAGTTTGTACAAGAAAATTTAGATAATCGATCGCATAAGTAAAAACTTCTGGCGGGAAATGGGTGCTTTCTTCCTTATCAATCTAATATTTGCTTAATTTTTCGGTTTCGGGACCTCTGAATCGCGTTTTGGACACTTGTTGCCCTCTCCCTCCAGCTCAAGAGTTATGCTTGAGAGTTGAAACTTTATACAAAAATCAATCTTTATGTCTAGTTGTGGTATCCGGATTTTGTTTATCACGTCTCAAAAATGACAGCAAAAATTTATAAAACGCGGGAAAAGATATATATATATATATATATATATATATATATATATATATATATATATATATATATATGTATGTATGTATGTATGTACGTATATAGAGTAATACAACAATAAATTTTTTTTACAAGTATTAGAGGTAATTAAGTTTTAGTGACTTGATAAGGCATGTAAGAGAAACAATACAGTGATTGTACAAGGGCGAGACAAGTTTCATACATTCAGGTGTATTAAGATACTATCGTTGGTGATAGATAAAATATAAATATAAAAAAGGTGAATTGGAGATACCATATAGATAATCAAATTTTGAGTGGTATCAATCGATAAAGACCTAAATTAAGGTAATATGGTGAAATAATATTGATTAAGATATGATGAAATAAGACTAGATGAAGTAGGTAAGAATTTATGATTGTTGGTCTCGAGGCCACTGCCTCCTCAGGCGTCGTACAGGATTATCAGGAAGTGTGTTTGATGAAAGGATTTAAACAGTAAAAACGGTAAATAGTTCACTTGAGTTGAAATTTGGTTTAAGTATATCCCTTTATGTAATAAATAAGTATACTAAGTTTCGTTTCAATAAGGCAAGTATAGTTAAGTATTAAGTATAGTTTGATCATAAACGTTATGCAGAAGCAAGCATGGTCGATGCCTGGATAGGTGACCAATTGCAGTAATACGAAATTATTGACTGTTTGAGGTCGAGCTAAGCGAATCTGAAGACTGCATTTACTAATTATTAAATTCTGAGGATAAGCAAAGCGAGTCTAATGCAGTCAGGATGGGCGTAGCGAATCCGATTTGGTTTAAAAGTGCGCCAAGGGAGGACCTCAACTTTTACCCGATTTTTTTTAATGATAATAAATTTTTCAACACGCATTTATTTCATTAAAATCGGGGTTTCTGCTTAGAAGTTATAAGTTTAACCGGGGAGTCTATAATATTTTCAACACGCAGTGTGGGAAATATAAGCATAATTAGCAGGGCCCATGTCCCATTTGAGCTTATTTCAGATAATCTTAACATCGTCAAGTCGCGGGATCCCTAGTTTGAGTTGTGCTTGCGCTATTCTATTATCTATAAATTATAACTTATAGATATAGACATTAATATATATATAGACTTAAAGCCCTATTAGAACTTTGTAAAGGCTATTATAACATCATTAAGACGAGAGGCTCCTAGTCAGAGCGTTATTTTTAATTTTTTTTTAATTTAATTTAGAAACATACAACTGTTTCATTTTCACATTACACTAATTAAAAACATTTAAAAGATTATACAATTTTTTGTATAATTATACAAGATAATAAAGACTCATCATGTGAATTTTTCGAAACATTATTTGGGCCAAACAAGGTAGTGTCTCAGCTCCGAATACATAATGCGTCTGAATTTTTTTCATTGCCTCATTTTACTCGCATAATAAACATAACTGCAACAATAAAATTAAACTTTACGGCCGAGTTAAATCATCCATTATTTTTATACATTTATTTTACTTAAAAAACGACATAGCTTTTCTTATATTGTAGAAAAAAAAATAAGGTTTTAGTTTGCCAAAATAAATAAGAAGAGGTACAGCCTACAAGCGATCTGCGACAGAAAGACCAGATAAAGTTCAAGATATACTATAAGGTGTCGTTAATAACTCTATCAACTTTGGCAACTTCTAAGAAAAAGGTTAAAAAGTTAAAAACGGTTAATAAAGATACCTCTGGGAGGTATAATTGGGTGACATATTCATTTAACAGTTTTTAAGGTAAACTTTTTAAGGACTGAAAAAGCCAAAGAACCGACTGTAACCCACAGGCTTTGTGACTATATTTCCTTCGTCCTTACTCAGTCTTAGTGTATATGTATGTTTATCAATACTTACATCTTACTAAAGGAAATAATAAAAAATATTTTTGTAATTTTATCGATTTGATGTCAAATGTGACTTAAGTGGATTTAATTTTAAAATATTTTCTTTTTAAAAATACATTTAAGGACAGTGTAGGTATAGGAAGAATAAACAGGACGGAGCGTAGTATCTGAAGGAAGATAGACATTATTTTGGAGGTCCTGTGGACATTGTATTCTAGAAAGCAAGATGAGGCCATTCTCCTAGACCACACACCTTGACTCTGTCACATTCATTTGCTTTTTTTTAATTCTATTCGCTTAAAGTCGGAGTCAACTGTAATAATTTATTTATTATTTCTTTAAGGGTGAACTTATGTTATATTTTATATATTTTCCAAACTGAATCTTTTCTATTTGACTTAGAATAGAGATTTTATGGAGGTGCTTGATAAATTATTTAGAATAATCACTCTTTACAGATTTTTGATATCATGTTTACAATCTCATTTTTGTTTTCTATTAAAAACAAATCAGGTACGGGGTACCTGCGAAAATTTCCTCATCACATCGGTTTCGCAACACTTATCCTCCAATTTCGGACTCGCTTCGCTCGGCTTCAGAGCATACGAGTCGTTAAATTTAAACTGCAACACGTCTTCGGACTCGTTTTGTTTGTCCTCATAGCTAAATTATGAAAAAAATCGTGGGGTATCTCGGAACTTATCCTCATCACATCGAATTAAACTACGCTCATCCTCCCTACTTTGGACTCGCTTTGCTCGTCCTCAGATAGTAAATGCATCCGTTACATTCTCAGCGGTCAGCCACTATACAAGCACTGACCACGCTCAATGCTGCATAACTTTTATGATTTAAAAAAAATCATGGATATACTTGTCGCATTGAAAACAAAGTTTGTGTATTATTTATTAAGTAAAGGTAAACTCTTGTATTAAGTTTTAGCTCAGTTAGATTGTTATCTGATTTTTTAAATTTAAAAAAAAACGTAACGTACATAAGTCATTCCATTGAACTAATACTGATAATAAGATGTCCTCAGGTAGTAAATACATCCTTTTCATTCTCAGTGGTCACTCATCCAGGCACTGACCACGCTCAATGCTGTTTAACTTTTATGGACTAACAAAAATCATTGATATATTTGTCGCATTAAAACGAAACTTATAGAGTACTTATGTATTACGTAAAGGGATACACTTGTGCTGAATTTGAATTATCTCAATATTGAATCAACTCAATTGAATTATTTTCCCATTGTTTAAAAAAAGTACAGAAGTTATTGAATAAAAATTGAACTATTGCTGTTAATGAGATTATACTTAGCTCATACGAGCTAAGTATGTTAGTTTTATATTTGGCTACTGCGAGCCCAAGGATGTTGAATAAAGGGGATGACGCACTAAGTCGAATTGCCATTCAACAAAGTGACCCCATCGAAAATCAAAACATAGAGATGAAAGGAACACGAAACACACGTCAAAAATCAACTGCACATGCTTGGTACGAACTGCGCATGCTTATGATCCTTATAACAGCGCAGATCTTAAAATTTAGAGGCAAACTTATAACCTAAGGGGAGGTAAGTTTGCTCCTATTTCTCTATCTCATAAACTTCCATGGGATCAGAAATGTTCCTTAATGCGTCATCCCCTTTATTCAACATCCTTGTGCGAGCCAAATCGTATGTTAGTTTTATATTTGGCTACATGCGAGCCAAATCTCAAAAACGCCATTTTCCCGCGTTTTAAGATTTTTGAAATTTTTGTTAGTTAATGACGTATTAAATTATTCTCCGGATGGCACAACTACACGTTTAAACTGATTTTTGTTCAAAGTTTTAACTCTCTTCCATTAATACACTAGAAGCTACGAAAATAACAGACATATACACACACATGCAGACAGACAACTTTGTGAAAACCATTTGAGAGGCCTTAAAAGCACCTGAAACAGATAATTCAGGTGCTATCCCGGTTTCAAATTTTTATCCTATATACCTAGGGTATAAATGAGAAAAAGTAAAAATGTTATTGAGAAGTTTATTGTTTAGGTTTAATTATTACGTATTCCAAATTCATTAGATACAAATGGCCCAAACTGCAGTCACATAGATTTCTTTAGAAAATTGTGACCTTAGTTTATAGAATAAAGTAAATTTTTGTATTTAAAAATAATTTGTGATCTCACAAGGCAATTTGTATCTAATAAAAACAAAGGGAGACAACGATGTTGTTGATCGAAGGTAAATTTGAAAAGGTAGCTCAACCTCGCTACTTCGGAATCGCTTCGCTCGTCCTCAGAATATGAAAATCGCACTGCGTGTTCAGGCTCGAACGTTTGTTTTATCACCCTTCCAGGTACTCACCTTACTACTGCTCAACACTACTAATCTAACAAAAGCAGTACTGAAATAAACCATGTTAACTTATTTATTACAATGGCGGGTACACTAGTAACAAATTTCAATTCAACTGGAACATTTTGGTCAAAAAGTGTCTTTGATAAAAAGTGAAATAGTGCTGATAATGAGATAGAACTTGTCACATATTTAGGACACATGTGTAGTTTTTACATATGACATATGCGTGCCAAATTTCAAATACTGATGAAAACATTTATCCGCGTTTTATGAATTTTCCTAAATTTTTGTTGATTGATTAAACGGGGCCCTATTTTTAGGTATTTATATTCTATAAAACTCTACCAAGGAGGCCCGTAACTTGATCTTATGAAATACTATACTAAGATTAAACAGGACCCTATTTTTAAGTAAAAACTCTCTAACGAAAGCACAACTAGACCTTAAGATTGATTTTTGTACCAGTTTCAACTCTCTAACGAAAGCACAACTAGACCTTAAGATTGATTTTTGCACCAGTTTCAACTCTCTAACGAAAGCACAACTAGATCTTAAGATTGATATTTGCACCAGTTTCAACTCTCAAACAAAAGCACTACTAGACCTTAAGATTGATTCTTGTGCCAGTTTCAACTTTCTAACGAAAGCACAACTAGACCTTAAGATTGATTTTTGCACCAGTTTCAACTAACGAAAGCACAACTAGACCTTAAGATTGATTCTTGCACCAGTTTTAACCCTCTAACGAAATCACACCGAGAGTCACGGTAATAACATATACACACTTACAACATTGGTGAAAACCACCTATGTGGAGGTTTTAAAATCACCAGAAACGAATAAGTATTGAAATCTTGGTTTTGATTTTTTTGCAAAGGCAATACTTATCCTATTTACCTATGCTCTGTGGCCACGCGCCTTCGTAAAAATGTAAAAACAACAATGTGCCACATTGTGGTTGTCCTGTGTTAAGTTTTCGTATTACTAGTTTATGAAGAAGACATTTTTTGAATAAAGACAACAATCTTGTCGCAATATTATGCAGTTAAATTGTCGATTTTAGGCATTTTATATTAGAATACGTGTTTCGATATTTCCTGTTTCCCAATTATTCCAAAAGCCGGACCTGAAAAAATGTGACTTATTTTGTACTACATTAAAACAATTTTTTCTGAAAATATACCTTAAATTATAAAGAAAAAACATAGTCTGCCTATTGGGTCAATCCATATCAAGTGTCCCAAAAAAAATAAAAAAAGTTGCTCGAAAAAATATATTTTGATAATTATTTTGCTATTGATACCCATGTCTATGGTGAGTAAAAAATGACCAATATTTATTTTTTATGGTCACCCGTTCTTTTTTTATGGTCACTTTTATGGCCCTCCGACCCTAAAATTTAGTGATTTTTGACCTTCAGATAAGCAGCTGATACTCGGTTCTCGCTTGTACTACAGCAAAAATATGAACGGATCTGTTTAAAACAAGCTTTGAGCTACATTTGGCCCTTTGACACTTTTACTCTATGACCGCTCCTTGGGGGGGGGGGCAACGGTGGCTCCAAATTTTAGATTTTCTTTAAAATGTATGAAAATTTAACATTTTTTTATAATATGAGGAAATCTAAATTAAGAGCTCCCAATTTTTTTAGGAGTTACTTACTTTAAGACAAGCAATCAGCAAAATTTTCAAAGCATTAATATAATTCGTTTATGAGCTATAATTTTTTGAAAATCCATATTTTTTAATTTTTGACCTTCAATATCTCCCTTGGACACATACACTTTATAAAAAAGAATATATCACAAAGACCCCTTACCAGTGTCCACATAAACCACTAAAAACATTCTTGTGTATTTGCCCACAAGCAAAGTTATAGCTAAATCATGTATGTGTGATTTTCCAAATATCAAAAAAATATATATATTTTATTAATATGAAGAAATCTAAATTAAGTGCTCCAATTTTTTTAGGAGTTGCTTAGATTAGGACAAACATCAAACCAAATTTTTAAAGCTTTGATGTAATTCGTTTATGAGCTATGATTTTTTTGAAAATCCATATTTTTTAATTTTTGACCTTCAATATCTCCCTTGGACATATACAGTTTATAAAAAAGAATATATCACAAAGATCCCTTTCCAGTGTCAACATTAAACTCTAAAAACATTCTAGTGTATTTGAGCACAAGCAATGTTATAGCTAAAATATTTCTTCTATGTACCAACAGAGTGCATGATGGAAAGTAAAAACATTTGTCATAGGTGTAAATTTGCGTTTTAGATTCACATATTTACCGGCAATATTTTACATCATGGTCCTTTAATGTCATTTTGTGTTTGCGTCTACAGAGTGGACCAAAAGTCTCCGGCTCTTAAATTTTGAACCATTAGATTTAAAGTTAACTTAAATCTTAACCAATATTCCAATTTATAAGTTTAAGTTGTATGTATAAGCCAAAATGTTTGTAGTATGTAAAAATACTATAGCCTTTTATTTCTATAGAATCCAAAGAGATTTAAGAAACACCTGAAGTGCATTACACCATTAAATTAAGTTCCACTTCCTACTTTTTTTTGTAAAACAGCTCGACATATAAACAAAAAAATAGATAATGAATATTTATACAATTTGAACAAATTATCAATTTTTCTTCCACCCTCTATATCATGGAACAGAATCATTTTACTACAAACCTCTTGATTAAAATGTCCCAGCATATCTCTAGATCCTAATTAGATTATTCTATTAATTTATTTATTATTATTTATTTATTTCTTACAAAAAAATTATTGAAGTATAACTAGAAGTAAATTATACAAAATATAAGTAAATTAAAAAGAGAAATGGCAGGTGCATCCTGCCATATATAAGCTGATGCTCAGGGTGGTCATGTAGGGCCAAATAATTTTTAATTTAATATTGATATGAAAAGAAAAGTAAAATAAAATTTGCTATTTCAAGCAATATCAAAATCATTAGATTTATTAATAAAGGTAAAACAAATTATATTTTAAGATAAAGCACTAAAACAAAAACACTAGCCTTTGATGCCCTGATTTTTTTTTATTTCTCATTCTTTCTAGATAAATATAGTATAACTTTATTTGCCAAAAAATACATAGTTCAAATTTACAAAAATAGTTATTACATTAATATATTATATATTTTGAAATTATACAATATTCTTAAAATTTAAAAAATATGCTTAATATGTGCTACATCTCTATGAGCAGAATGCTTGAAGGTGGAGGTGCTTACTTTTTATTTGATTTATTATACTGCAATAAATTTATTTGGAACTACTTTAGGTTTAGATATAAGTTATGATAATATTTTATTTTTAGTAAGAGTTATAACTAGAACGACTATTACTAGAAAAAAACTACAATACCAATTTTTAACATGCAAATAAAAATGAATTAAATATATTTTATACAATTTTGTTATCTGATTTTAATTTTATATTATTGACTCTCTCCATAAGTCAAATTCTTTTCTGAATTCGTGAATGACTTTTAATGCCTTAATTTCTATGGGTAGAATATTAAATAATTTGGTTGCCCTAGAAAAACTGTGTCTTTGCACAAAAGTAGATTTATTATTATTACAAGCTATGTATTTATGTTATTAAAAAAATAATTTGTTTATAAAACCTTTCTTTACTAATTTCACATTCCATTTAAAACTATAAACCAAACGCTAAAAATATTTTATCTACTTACGGCTGCAAAACTAGTCATTAATGAATTGTTTTTAAGCTGCAAAATGTAATTTTACCAACACTGTTGACAAAATATTTAAAAACAGGACGGGAAATTTGCTTGTTATACTTTTAATACTCTACCATCTAGGTCTAGGGAGTTATGGTGCATTTAAGTATAATGGTAAAAAAGTCAAAACATCCAAGGAGGAGAAATGAATGGGTTGAGGTTATTATGTTGCAGGTTTTTTAGTTAATTTCGGTGTTTTTCGTCTTGTAAACATGATTATTGTTTAGAATAATATGTTCTATATATTATTAATTAAAATACGATATATTACTAAGTACTAAAAGTTTTTATAACATAACTAATATATTTAATTTTACATAAAATATTGGCAACACTGCCAATATTTTATGCATACTTTTTTATGCATACTGCCATGTTTTTTTTTTAAATTTTTTACCACCTGTTTATGAATCGACAGATTTTTATTTTTTGTTTTATCACTTATTTTATTATTTGTTGATTGATTTTGTTTAAATAAAGTTTTAAATTTGACTGACAATTGCATTGTCAGTCAAATGGGTAAATTACTAGCCTTGGCTGAAAATTTCCATAGCCTGCCCTCGCCTTGGGGGCTAATTTACGAAACTCATCTGCAAAATTCCATTTTGCTGCCTAGTAGCATAACATACTATCAATTTAAATATATAATAAATAAAAGCTTTGCTTTAATAAATTTTAATTTATTATCCTAATATCAATAGAATACGAGTGAAATTATAAGAACTGCAACCATATCAGTATTCCATGAGATATTTTTTCTGGTTTTACTTCACTGCTTACGGCATGATGACAAGTAGCTATTGAAAAGAATGCACCTGACCAATATAATGATAAAACAATTAGTACACATGCATTCTTCACATCAGCAATAAAACTGGAACACATTTCTAGAGTAAGACGGACACAATTATGTTTCAACCTGGAACTGAGAAACAAAACAAATTAAAGTAAATTTATCAACCATAAAACCAAATTTCCGGAACTAGTGAATATTGAATAATTTTATTCCATGCTGGACAGTGGGCAGACATGAAATAAGATTTCTTTGGCCAAAAAAATGTGTTTATTCCTAAAACAAAGGGAGTATTTGAGAATAAGATATTTTTTCCACTGTAAAAAGTGTTATGAATGAAGAATTGCATTAGTTTTGTAGTTAAATAACATTACTTGTAGTTTTACTCGATGACTTAACTGTCACAAAATTATAGGTTTAGTAGGTAAGTTCAAGCTCTCAGTTAGGCCAATTTTTTCGGCCTAAACTGACTACATAAAATAAATTACAAAATACTAAAGTAACTCATAAGCAGGTTGTTTGCTAAGGATATTATCAAATAAAAAATGTATACGATGACTGAACTCAAACATACCAAGTAATAATATTAAGGAATTTGATAACAGGTAATATGTTAAGGATTGTGTGATACAACTCAACTAGGCCTCGTAAGCTTGGTTGTTTTCCCTCTATAGTACATTCTGCTTATATAAAATTTACTATAATGCCAGATAGAGATTAAAATCGACAAGTCAGGATAATAATAAGAGAAACATTTTGACAGGTGGGTAACTAGCTTTAACAAATCACAGTGTTTCTTTTGCATTATTATAATTGTGTTAAATGGTGTACCATAATGGAGTTAGATTTATATCAATACAACTTTATTATATAAGAATGTTCACATGCTTGATAATTCAGGAAAATAAAGAAACAGAATTATTTGAATTGATTACCTATATTTTATTTAGAGACAAATTAAATTTACTTATCAATGAAGCATTAACATAAAATCATTATAAATATGGAGAAAACACAGTCATAGACTTACAAAAACGATCTCTTTCCCTAATTTATTGACTAGTGTTAGTTTCAATTTACTATTTTTTTAACTAATTTGACAAGGAGACAACAAAGTGATGCATTTGTTAGGAGATTGTCTTTAGTTGTATACCTACTTAGAAAATAAAGCCTGACTCTGGACATCAAACATACTGTTAAAAGCATACTATGGTTACTCACATTCTGTACTCTCTAATTGTGTGAAAACGTGGGGAAATTCTCCTCATGCTAAACATATAATAATAATAATAATAATCTCTCAACATGTCTTCCATGTACAACAGAAAGCTGTGAGAGCTGCATTTCATGCAAAGTGGAATGACATTTGTCAGCCCATTTAAAAAAAAGTAAATGATCCTGACTCTACTCTCTATTTTTCTTATGGTTACAGCAGTCAAGAGGTACATAGCAAGTTCAGCAGAATGATTTCAAAGGAGCATAAACATTTTACCAGGAGCTTAGAGAGAATCAACACACCATCTCATAGACTCAAACTCTTTGAAGGTACCACTAACTATGTTAGAATTGAAATATTAAACAAATTAAAAAAGAAAACTGTCCTATCACCAGCTGAAGTTTTTAAAATCAAAAACATAATTAGAAGAAAATATATTTTATTCTGTCAGAATGATGAATGAATTCTGTCAGATTGATTTGTGATTTTTTATTATTTTGTACTTTTGTCTCATATTTCTGTTTTGTACTGACATGAGTAAAAGATTTTGTAAGTAACTGTTAAAATTAAATGTATTATAATAGTTACCACAAAAAGAGTAAACTTGAACTCATGAGTCAACTTCTGGTGGGTAGAGGAGGTTAGACCATTTTTGAATGTCAAGGACTATGTGTCCCCATATTTTTAAAGATTTAAAGTTGGGGTTTCTGAAATGTATTACCTAGTTTATAAACCCATCAGTTTAATTTAACATTAGATCACCACATACAAGTGTCACTCTTGAAATACCTACTCAGGTAGGTAGATTGAAGCTTCTTCAGTGTCACTGATTTGATTTATTTTGATCTAACTGAAACAAGTAATGAAGAATATTAGTAATGTAACACACGGTTTCATAAAATACAAATGCACTTTATTATATTATAAATAATTGTTAGATGCGTATGTTTATAAAAGTGGAAAATATATGTTAAACATTAAAATCAAAATATTCACCTAAAGCATACGTTAAACCCATTTTTTATTACTCTTTTAAATGACTTTAATAACTTGCAATTATAAATTGATCAAAATAATGTTTTTATTTCTCTAAATTCTATAATGCAAGAGTCAGTAATCATTATAAACAAATCAGGTTTGCTGAAGATATTTATTTTATTTATTTATTTCTCACCATACAAAAAATGTTTACAAAAGTACTAAGTAGAAGTCAATTATACAAAATATAAGTAAATTAAATTGAGAAATGGCAGGTGCACCCCTATATAAGCTGATGCTTGTGTACAGGGGTGGTCGTGTTGGGCCTAACTATATATTTAAATTGATTCTTTTTAGACTGAAGTCTTCTACTCATTACTCAATCACTCAACAGTCCATAACTCATTTATTAGCAGTATTTAATTATTTTTATTAGAGCAAAAGATTTTGAACGTCATTTTATCATATGGTTAAATATTCTATTTTGCGTATAAACTGTATGTAACCTCGTGCAATATAAGTTAACAATGAAGTCTTTGTTTTCAAGAGCCCTAAGAGAAAACAAAGAGACTCCAAGACTGTTTATCTAAAGACTCTATTTGGATAAATTATTGGAATCACACAAAACTTGGTTGAAGTACATGATTATTAAATAATGATACAAACACACAAAAATTAATAAGTAATGAGTTTAAAAAATTATGATATCGTCTAACCATAATTATATGTTAAGAGGAACTGAGTGGTTTCCACTATACAGTCATTATCGGAGTTGTTAAATAAACTCTGCTAGTTCATACCAACTACAAGTTTTTAAACATCTCTGATAATGGCAGTATAGTCGAAACTGGCCATTCCCTTACTTGTTAACCTGTTTAGCATATAATTGTAGTTTGACAGTATAATATTTGTTTTAAACTCAAGTGTTTGTAGCATTTTATCATAATCATGCTTAACATATACCACAAAATTTCTGTTAGAATAACTAATGATTTAAATTAAATTATAATCAATCGGTTGAAATGATAAATCATGTCGAAAATTATTTTGGAAATGAGGATTCAAAACAACATGCCAACCGCGTCTTTAAATATTAAGATTAAATCAATTATTAAAAAACTGCCTCTAAAGTTAGATATATTTTTTCAGAAACCACATGAATAAAATAAAATTATTATATGAAATATACTGGCTGCACGCTGTTATCTTTCGACATGGTCACATGACTAAAAATCAGCTGGAAGGAAGAAAATGCAACGCTTGTAACAAACTACAAGGGAAGAAAAAAGCTGCGATATGTAAGTGGGGGTAAGTCAGATTATTTTATCTAACTCTTCTATTTAAAACTAAGTATTTTGAGCGATATTGTTATAATTTCTTTAACATAAAAAGTTTTTAATATTGTTCTTTTATAGCATTCTTGCATACTCAATCTGAATTAATCTTTATGACAGTCACTTTCATACCCCTTCCAAGATGAAATTCGTTCGCTGACAATAAATAAATGAAAGACATGAAATATCTTTTTGTGAAACCACATCTCAAATTCAAAAGTAGATTGAGGCAATGCTGTTATAACTTAGCAGTCTTCCTTTCCTAATAAGTTTAATAAACTTACGAAATTTCGTCTTGATATTAATTTGTCACGGCTTCTATGTCGAAAGATATATACGGCGAGTATAGTTAGACTTGTAACTTAAAGGCAAATAAAAAAAATCGGGTATGGTACCTCAGAGCATTTTTTCATCCTCTTTAATTCGGACTCGCTCCGCTCATCCTCAGAATATATAAAAAAAAAATAAAATGAAATGCCCGTTTTAGGGCCTTTCGGCCCATCAGGGTATTCACCCTGCGGGAACCACCTCAGGTGGGTTGCATCTACTACACTCTAAGAATTAATTAAAGTTGGCGAAATTATTTTAATACAAATACTATTCATAAAATCTTAGAGCATAGCCCGGGCTGCGAACCCTGGACCTCCGGTGCCAAAATCGAACGCCTTTACGATCATGGCCACGGAGGCAGATAAATGTGGAACGCTTCACAATTTTGCGTGTCATCCTTTTGGATGACACGCAGAATATACAGATCATTAAATTTATATTGCAACTCGTCTTCGGACTCAATTCACTTGTCCTCGGACTCAATTCGCTCGTTCTCAGATAGTAAATACATCAATTTCATTCCTAGCGGTCACCGATATCTGACAATATTACATATTGGTTTGACAACATTACAGCAAAACTCATTTTACTGAAACTTTATGTGATTTTATCACATTAAGTTGTACAATCTACCTAAACATATTTTTTCAAACAATTTGACAAAACTTTTCGTCATAAATTTTGAAAAAGCCACTTGACTTCAGGATTGCAAATAAAACTTAATAAGTTCAGTTAAGATTGCAAAATAAAAAAAATACTTTATTAAACTCTAAGTTTACAGGACTTATATTTCATACAATAGGGCTTTAGTTTAATATTTTAAAATGCATTTATCTACTGAAGTGTTTTCAAAATATTTTAATTACACTGATTTCCTTTTATAGTATGCACTTAAATATTCATGCATATTATTATATTGAGCTCATTTTTTCTGAGTGCTCACCGAGCTGATGAAAGCTAATGATTCAATAGTGAAACAAGGATGAGAAGGTAGGTTTGAGTTTAAGGTGCAGGGAGGTTGTTGCAACAACTAGTGAGTTGGGTTTCTGTGAACATTTAACTTGCCCTTGAACAACAGACAAACACTGAAGGCCAAAATAGTCGTGTTGCAAATTAATATCGGTTACATAAGGACACAGATATCCAAGGTTGAAATAGTGTTATTGTGTAGTTTTACTCTCTAATTTCTTTTAGAAACTTGTTCTGAAATCTTAGAAATCAGGCACCTCACTTCTAAGGTATGAACTACCTCATAATGTTGAGTACATACCAATTAAAACCGCTGCATGATAAAGAATATGATGATTGAATCTCTCTACATAAAAGAGTGAAGTGAATCTGTTTAACATAAAAATATAATTCCTGTATGAATTGTGAGTTTAGTGTTATTGCACATTCTCTGAAACAAATACGAATAGGGCATATAAGTAAATATATAAATTAAAAATGTAGCAAACTTATTGAGCCTACACCACTATGTAGAAGAATAAGAGATTCTTGGAAACCCAGATTAAATCAGGATACAGGCAATATTACATTGCAAATCCTCAGGCCCTGCTAACTACCCCATACAACTCAATATTATATAAGCTAACCAATAAAGTATATCTTCCCTAATATTTTCTCACACAATTTTGTAATTACTACATCATACACCACCAAAAACAACTCTGTGCCAAATATTTTAAATATAACATTTCAGAAAACTAAAATACAACTAACTACATTTCTCAGAATATAGAACTAACTCATTTTAAATTTCAGCTTTCTAGCTCAACCCAAAGGGGGATTTCCTTGAGGCCAAGAATAAGAGGTCTAGGAGTTGGGACTTATTCATGATTTTTTTTAATATAAATGTAAACAAACCAGTGTTCACCATACGGTACATCCTTTCACTTATGTAGCATTCAGAGTTTTCACTCCAGGATTTCATTACCAGCTCTTTTAATATCTTAAAGGACCTTTCATCCTCTGTGTGTGCCAACGGAGGGTTACCATAATAGCCAAGTGGCACACTGATGTAATTTCTGGCTCTGGGGCAGGACCGATAAATTATTGTCTAGACAAGACAATTGTCCCAAAATTTTCCAACAAAAATAACCTCAATTAATTATGGATTAAATATACTGTATTTTTTTAAACTTCTTTAAGTGACATACAAAAATTTACAATTTTTTGTACAAAAGACTTAAAGTTGCAGTGCATGGGTTTTATACCTACCCTCAAAATCTAATAATAATAACATACAAAAATAGTACATAAATCCATGGGCGTCCGCAGGGGGGTCAAACGGGTCACTTGACCTCCCTGGAAATCTGAAAAGATAGATTGACAAATTAAATGGTTATGTATTTCTTATAAAAATAACTTAATAGTTTTGATTTTTTCTATTTTATTTATTTTCCACTTTGTTGACTAAGTACATACAAAACAAAATATATAAACAACTAAAGATTTTTGAATTTTATTTATCTTTAGTCTCATCATTAGTTATTTGTAGAAGTAAATAAAATTTTATGTGCTTTTTAAATGTATCATATTTTTTAAAATTTAATATGATATCAATGAATTAACAAAATTCTAGGTTTGTTATTTTGATATGTAGTTATATATATTTTTTTATATAGTTTGTTATAGAAGATATCAATAAAATTTCAAAACTACAAATTAGTGGTTTTAAAAATGTAGCCAAATTATAAAATATACCACCAAATGGACCCTGCCCCTCAGTGATCACAATAATCACAATTAAAACCCAACATTATGTCATGCAAAAGTGGTGCAACTCAAATAGGTTCAGCATAGTATGTCCTGTAGGGGCAAAGAGAAAAATAGTTGAATGGGTAACAGTGTCGTGTCCAGCTAACTGCTTGCAGGCCCTTTGATATGCCTTCCATTGGTCACTGCATATCAAAGTTGGGAGGTCAACACCACTAAGCATTCTATTCATTCATGTTTTATAAGTTAGGTAAGGCATCAAACTGCCAAAAACGTGGCCCTTCATCTATCCCTTGATATGCCTCCAAATAGCCAATACTTTTGATTTATAATTAATAGGGTTAGCCAACCCTTGTAGTACTTTCTAAAACAATAATAATAATTAAATTATGCTTTACTTCAATTTATGCTCGTATTCCAAAATAATTTTTTTGGACCTTCCAGCTTGTGGATCTTTGAGCCAGAATTATTTTGTATTAGACGTGAAAGTACATAACACACACCATGATGGGAGAAGTATATGATCCCGAAACATCGTTAATTGCAAATAACATAGACAATGAATTACGTTCCACTAATTTTACTCATAATTATTTTGTACTGATAAACTTACATAGTACAAGTATCAAAATTAAAAATTGGGTGCAAGGCACCTCAGTAATTTCCCTAACAACTTGGGACTAGACAGTAAAAAAATAAATCAACACTTTACCATTTTTGTACAATGTAAGGAAAAATATAAAACAATAGTAAAACTGTGTAGAGAAATAGGGGGTAGTTATTGCATCACATTGTTCTTCCCTACCACCAATTTCAGCTAGAGAGCTGAAATTTAAAATGAGACCCTACTTTATATTCTGAGAGAGTAGGAAATAGAATTTTACAAATAAATAAATATTTAACAGATTTATAAATCATTGTTATTTGACAGACTTTTTATTTTTTCGGCCTCTAGGAAATGCCTCTTTGGGCTGAGCTAGAGAGCTGAAATTCAAAATGAGATGTTAGTTTTATATTTAGGTTGTTTTTTAATTCACCTGAAGCTCACAGATGGGTGGAATTATGTCACGCGGAGGATTTCATGTCAGTCTTTTAATTAAACAGTACTTCATTTGCAGAGCTCCTCCACAACAAAATAGGCAGGAATTTAGGGACTTCACTTATTTCATTCAATTCTCCGTTGCGATGGATACAATATCAAAACCTTCCCACATAACATGCTACTGTACATGTCAGCTCTTCTTCCTTTTCACCAATCACAGAATCACTTAAGTCCAACCAACCAGTTGTCAACTGATTTTAATTAATTATATTAAACAACAGAAAGAGAGTGTTTTGTTAGTTTAGAGTACAAAGGACCATATGGGACTAACTAAATTTTTGCAGGAGAGCCCCAAATCTGAAATTCTGCCACTGAGTAGCTATATAGGCTAGAGTTAACCTGGCCTGAGGGTTTGACTTATTGCTGTACTTATTTATACTATACCTGCAATGTAATACTGCCTGTATCCTAACTTAACCTGTGTTTCCAAGAATCTCATGAGCCATATTTCCACCCTTATCTAGAAGCAAAGAGACTTAGGCCCGTATTCAAAGACGTTTTCCTAACATTTTCCTAACTTTTTCCTAACATTTTCCTAACACCTAACTTTTTCCAAACACTCACCTTAGGTTTAGGTAAGGGAAATGTTTTTAAGCCACGAAATTTAAATGATCGCTCCCGTGTTTTAAAAGTCATTTAGAGGCTTCGCATGATTTTTTTTAGTAAGAACCTAAGGTAGTTAAGTCAAAAAGTGATACCATGGTAAATAACGTAATATATCGCAAAATATCAATGTTATTAACTTATTACCTGGATTTGACACACTTTGTCGTATTAATAACTATCTACATAAATTTACATAATATAAGTTACTGTTAATCCACTTACCTTACTATTAGGGAGTTTACCCTGAAATTCTTTTAACACAATCAGATTTTTTATTTTCTATGGTCTGTTTGTGGCGGGCTATCGATTCAAAGAGGAAATTCAGTTGGTCCGGTGTGAATAATTCAGCCATTATTATACCATCTTCTCATAGAAGTATTCAGTTGGTAATATATTTAACATTCGCCAAAGCAAGGCCGCATTGTTGTTTACGACAAAGTGTGTCGTAAATCCAGGTAATAAGTTAATAACATTGATATTTTGCGATATATTACGTTACTTACAATGGTATCACTTTTTGACTTAACTACCTTAGGTTCTTACAAAATAAAATCATGCGAAGCCTCTAAAAGACTTCTAAAACACGATAGGAGAATGTTAGAAGTTAGGAATATGTTAGGAGAATGTTAGGAAAATTTTAGGGAAATGTTAGGAGAATGTTAGGAAACGTCTTTGAATACGGGCCTACAACTAGGTCACTTTGTCTTCGAGCTTTAACTGATACTTTTTATACTTATTAATTTACTACTTACACACAGCATAATTAACAGATCATCATATTCCATATGCATTTAATAATATCGATAAGAGTCAGATAACATCATAAATGATCTTGCCAAAACATCCCATCTTTTATTGTGAAGGCTAAACAAAAAATATATTTAATTAAATCGTCCTTTCTTTGAACAAAAATAAAGTAACACTACAAACATAATTGAAAAAGGTAATATTTAAGTAAAATAATAATTCATTAAGAAGAGATCGATCTAGATTCTATATCCCTAGTTCTATCATATCCGACTGGATTCCCTCCACATGGTTCATACAGTGTATTTAACTAGTGTACTTAATCCAATCCACGGATTTAGTGTACAGTGTGTACGCAGTACAATAAATGAAATTTTGAGTAAATATTGAAGTAAATTTAATTAATTTGCTTGATGCTTATTATGACTTTGCTGTCTTACTACAAAGAACATGTAATTTATAATCAACTCATCTATATTTACTAAGTTTAACTTTTTAGCTACATCACTTTCTATTTATAACCTAGTTGATCCAGAATCCTTAATTGCAATCTTAAATTCATAATTAATGTTTGCATGTAAACATTAACTTCACCACGAAATCTAAAATCTGTGTCAATTCTTTCTGTCCAAAGGGACTTCTTATCACGCTTCTTATGATGAGGTAAATCTGGAAAAATAATAGCACAAAGAAACTTATTGCATACTGAACACCTAAGGAGAGCCCTAATATTCCTAGCAGAATAAAATGGTTTTAAACAACTAAAGGAACACTTCAGTTCAGAAATTGACTCTCTCCTTTTCTTTAACGACATACTACCACCCCGAAGACAACCTTTTACTATGTCCACTCTAACAAATACATACGTACAATGCAACGTAAGTGTATTCTAAATTTTTTGTTCTTGGCCCTCCTGTTTAAAGAGTTAAAGTGTTCTTTTAACTTGTCAACAAAATTTGTTGGGTTGAAAAGATTGGATGCAGGCAAAGGCTTAAAATATTTTGCTCTCAGGCATCTCTCCTGGAGATTCGTTCTTATCGAGTTAAATGATATATATTATACAATGTTAAGTATAATCTTAGAATAATACTATATATAGAAGGAGCACTACTGATAACACGAAAGGCGGTTCACTGGTGCAACTAAGTAATGCTGCCACCCCTAACAAATATACAATTTTCTAAAAAAAAGTTGGCAATACTTCCGGTTGCTGAATTATTATGGTCTATTATTAAATTAATGATTGATTATTCATAAAAATAATATAAATATCGGTGCATTACAATATTTAAGCATTTTAAATTGTAGTTTAACGTATTTATTAAAATTATATACAAATAGTAGTCATCGTCAACTAAATGTAGATTCTCGTATTCCGCCACCCTTTTGCCATCTAAGACCAAGTTTTATTAAATACTCAGCAGGTGTTTTAAGTTATTACATTTGTTCTTTACGATCTTTCTTCATTAATAGATATTTATGACAAATATTTAAAAGAATGTTTTTGTTGTCAGGGCAGCATTACTTAGTTGCACCAGTCAACCGGCTTTCGTTTATCAGGAATTACATTGTGTTTTACGGTCCTGTGCTCCTTCTATATATAGTATTATTCTAAGAGTATAATACAATGTCATTATCAGTTGACAGCGAGGGTAAATGATGCGAGGGAGCCAATGAGGTTAGTCCTAGATGATAAACCACGTCAACAATTTTATATCAGGGCAACCTCAGTGGTTCCACATTATTTACCCTACCCTGTCAACTGACTATAAACGTGTGCAATACTTTAGTACAAATTGATTAAGAGTTGCTAGCACTACTTACTTTAACACAACTTTTTCCAACAATATTTATTGCCTCATAAAAATCATTTTATTTTTAATTTTATGCATTAAATATTCCAATTTAAAAAAGTAAACTAACAACATTGTGAGATGTTTATTACTATTCTTTAATCATTCTTTTAAACTCTTCTCAAGACTTTGATCACGAAGTTTATTCCAAGTTGGTTGGTGTTGTTGTTGTTGTTGTTTCAATTTAATGTCTATCCAATTTATGGAATGGCTGACAATACAAGCGTTATTGTTTCGGGAGCCTTGTTTTGCTTGATTTTTGTTTTTGGATTCTGATTTTTCTTTCTTGATGTCTTCTTCAGGTCTAATATATATATTACCACTTTTTTACCACTTTTGTAATAATAAAAAGCAAAAAATAAGGCTAATATTATTAATAAAAATAAATGAAATAGTCCAGAAACAGAGATTTTTATAATTAATAGTCCTTTTGTTTATTAATTCTAAATTATATAATTCCCACAGAGTGGTTCGTTAGATTTATCCATTTTAAACAATTAATTTAATTAATTTAAGTTATGATTTATTTTTAATTATAATATATTAATGGGTCCGCCAGCCTGGGCCAGTTTGGTCTTATAGCTAGACTTAAACTAATAATCATGTTTATCTACATATTTACATTTTTCCTATTGTTATTCCAAATTATTGGAATAAATTATTCCAAAACAAATTTAACAGTGTTATTTACAGTTAAATTTTTAGATAACCAGCAAAAATTATTTACAAAGATATATATAAAAAAAAAGGAGATACATTCAGAAGAACAATTTAAGGGCCTTTATATTGAATTTTATTATTCCTAGTAGGCTAACGGGGTAGGAGCAAAAGGATAAGCTATTATTTTATTATTAAAACCTTTAATGCTATCTAAAAAAATTTCTGTGAGGCCTTGAGAAGCATAATTGTTATATCTGTCACTAATATATAATCCTGTAATGATTCCTTGTCAAAAAGAAGGAACAGGAACAGGAACAAAGTCCTCAAAAGGATGCACCAACAAGACTTAATACAAAGGTAGCATGAAAGAAAAATTCTTCTCAGATTTAATTTTGAGAAGAGGACATTATTTTAGGTTATTAAAGATTTAGTAATTTTGTTATATTCACAAACAAGGAGTATTAGAAATATGATATTAAAAATGGTGTGATATGTAAATAATCCTTAAAGTAAATGAACAAACTGTTAGATAGTATAAAATAAGATTATAGGTATTAATATATCTTAATGGTAAATATATAACCAATTTATTTTTTAAATAATATGGAGATATAATAGCTGATATATTTTAAGAAAAAGGTTAACTTTTAAGGGGGAAGTAATCTTATATATGGAATCTTAAAACCATGTACCTATTTGACCCATTCTATACTTCTCATAATCCCCATATTTCCCCATTTCACCACCTACAACGTATACCAATGCTCCATTTAAACCTTTTCCAAAATTATTTGTAAAAATTGTGCCTGTACCCTTGAGTACTTTATTAAGGCTTTTCCTGACAAACTAGCTGTATTGTGTTATTTGTAAAATACTTAAGATTTGAGTGTAATGTATATGTATAGCAAATTTTAGTAATTAGTATAAATAATTTGTTTTAATAATGCACGTTTTGTGGTGAGTATAAATCCCCTTCTGCGCAAATTATTTATGTCTAAATAGAAAGTGTGATGTCTTTAAGCAAAAATGTGCATATGATTACTACATTTTTTAAATGTTTTAATATTTTAATGCTTTAATATTATGATTTAAGTATTAATATTTTTAATATTTATAACTTCTTTAACAAAAATTTTTAAAATTTTTAATAGTTGCTTATTGTATTTGTATTACTTGCTTATCAGAAAGATCAGCCAACATAAGAGATCTGCTTTGAGATAGTTTTACCCAGGTAAAACAATCCAAACAGTCTTATCACTCCTCAGCTGGCTAACTTCCTTAATTGGTTCATCTTAGGTCCCTTGAGTTAAAGTGGGGGCTAAAATATATATTAAATTATATTCCTAATATTATTTGCCATGGGGGCTCCCCTAATTGTATAATTTTTGTAAGAAGAAATTTTTTAATTTAAATTCAAATGAATAGTGAAAACCTCAGAATTTTTCCCCAAAAGGAAAGTGATATAATATAATATAGAAAATGAGAACATAAGGATATGATGGTATACACATGTACGCAAACACACTCATACATACATCCAACACACTTAGCTATACATTCTTCCATGCACATATATACACATACGCATACATATACATATATACATATTTTACATACATACACATACATACGCACATACACACACACATATACACAAAACCACACATACATAAATATACCAAATAAATAGATAGGATATATAAAATATGTATTATATTAATATTTAATAAATATAAAATAAGATATCAGTATAAAATGATGCTTTAAGAATTAACTTTATAATGATACTATAGTTGATGCTGCTACTATTGTTGTTGCTGATGCTGCTACTTTTATATGCTGCCAAATGCTAATACTATTGAAAGGTGCTGAAGCTGCTGAAAGTTTAGGATGATTTGCTTTTAAATTTCAAAATTTTTGACCAGTTCCAATAAGTCAGATAGAAAGTCTGCATTAAAGTTGTTCTTAATGACTTGCATTGTATTTATGCTTATATTAATGTTGTATTTGCTATTAAAAATAATTCTCTGCTGGTGGTTGCTGGACAGTGTGCTAGATGTGCTCCACATCCTGCTCCACCTGTCTTGTGCACTTGTTGCACTCAGAACTACTTATGAGTTTCATTCTGTACTGAAACTTCCTGTCGTTAGCATGTCCTATTAAAATTCTGTTTATTTGCGTAATTTTATGAGTTTCCAAGTTTGTGCTATTAAACCATGCATCCTCTCCTGAAATCCCTCTTATTCCGTCATACCATAAACCTTTGTTTGACTAACCGCAGCAAGATACATTTCCCTTGTCTTGATTTCTTGAATACCTTTGAGTTGATTCAAACAATCCTGCATAGGCATACTGACTGTGGGCTTCTCCCCTGCCATAATTGCCGCCTTGGCAGCCAAATCCACTGTATCATTTCCATGAATTCCTGAGTGCCCTGGAATCCATTGTATATAGATAGATATACCTGCTTCCCAAAGGTTCTGGATATTACTTATGATGTCATGCAATAGTATGTTGCTGTGAGCGAGCGAAGGTTTGAAGGTTTCCCTGAGAGCTGTTATGGATGACTGAGAATCCGATAAAATTACCCAATTTTTGTTATCCGGATCTCTGCGTATGGTCCTAACTGCTTCAGATATTGCCACCAGTTCAGCTGTATATATAGAGGCATATGTAGGCAAATTGTACATTATTGGTCCCATACTAGTAGTGTAAGTGGCACAACCAACCCCTTGCTTGCTTTTAGAACCATCAGTGAAGAATTTTTCATATTCATTCTGCGGGAATTGGGTACCTAGATATTCTAAAACAGTTTGCCTAATTTTTATGTCATCCAACTCATTCTTCTTTACCCCTGGGATTTTTGCCTTTAGTCTATCCCTTAGCACTTTGTCAGCAAAGTTATAATATATCTGCTTGAAATTACTGTCCATGGTTAGATATTTATTTTTAATATCTTGGGTGACTTCTGCCAAAACCTTAAGCTTTTTAGTATGCTTGTTATCGTGAGTGTTATAGTAGGTTATGAGATAATCGGCTTCCTGGCTGACCATTTTATCTGTATTGAGCAGCTTAAACAGTAGTCTGGAAAAAGAGCTCTCCAGTCTTGCTTGTAGTGGAACCAAATCTATAATAGCATGCATTGAGTGAATTGGTGATGTTCTTACAAAACCTCCAATTATTCTTGCCGCCTGATTTTGAATTTTTTGAAGCTCCTGAATGGCTTTATGCTTTCCAAATAAGAAGATGGCACTATATTCAATTCTTGCTCTGGTGGTAGCTTTATAAATAATTTTCGCAGTGTTAGGATGAATGCCCCATTTCCTCCCCTTAAGATGTCTAAGTAGAGATACTTCCTTCTTTGATTTTGCCACTATTTGCCTTGTATGTTCCTCCATATTTAGCTTGTCGTCGAGCAGGATTCCCAAGAATTTATGTTCATGTACCACGGGCACTATATTGTTTTGGATGACCAAGAACATTTTTTCTTTATTGCAATTTTTCATGGTGCTGTGAAAAATCATGGTGCAAGTTTTTTCCCAGTTAATCTCCAAACCTATTTTGTTAGCTTCCTCACTGAAAATGCTTAATGCTTGCTGTGCTTTATTACTTACATCTGCCATGTTTTTGCCTTTAATAATGATAGCATAGTCATCTGCTAGCTGCAGGGTTTCTGCCAAATGCTTGAATTTACCTGGAATCATAATGGTGCTCAAATTAAAAAGCAAACCACTAATAGGGTCACCCTGACACAGGCCAGACGTACTCGATTTACTATATTTTCCCAACTTATATAATTTTCCTTCCAAATATGCACAAATATAATTTGTATAGGCCTCAGGAATGTTGCAAATTATAAGTATCTCTTGAAGCTTATTTATTAATACAGATTCATATGCTTTACTGACATCTATGAATACTATTTGGGTTATTAACTCCTTCGTATTATTATTTTGGATCTTTAACAATAAATTGGCAAAACTATTCTGCGTGCCTTTTCCTTTTCTAAATCCGTTTTGCCAATTTGGCCAAATATTGGTTTTATATAGGTGCCTTTCAATTCTATTTTTGAGTATTTTGTGCAATATTTTGACAGCGCATATTATGAGGGAGATCGGCCTATGTCCTTTGCCCGGTTTGGGTATGGGTGAAATTATAATATCTTTCCAAGTTGTAGGTGGGTTACCAGTTGCAAGAACTCTATTGTAAATTTCCGTCAAATATGCTAGACCCCTAACCGGCAGGTTTTTATAAAAGGCATATGTGAAACCATCCTCTCCTGGTGCCGTTTCATTGGAGGTTTTAATTGATTCTTTGACTTCTTCTAGACTTATTCTTTCAAAATTGCTTGGTGTAATCCTTTCCTGCGGCTTCGTACCTAAGTTTATACTTTCATGTCTAATTAAATTTGTTAAAAATTGCTCATATTCATCCTCACTAAGAGCCGAGCCCTCATTTTTTGCCTGTAGTGCCTTAATAATTTTCCAGCAACTTGGTTGTGAAGTGGTTGTTAAAACTGAACATAGATGATTCCAGGCTTTGGTCTTTTCTTGCCTGATGATCCTTTTACAATCTTTTTCTAGCCTAGTATAGATTATCAATGCTTCATGCGTCCCTTCCTTGAAGTATTTCTTGAGCGCTTGTTTTTTCTTGCTAATGGCTTCTTCACAGGCTTCATTCCACCATGGCTCGCTTTTAACATGCGGATTTTTAGTATTTAAGACCCTAGGTATTGCTGAATTTGCTGCCAAGGTCATGATTTCAGAGAAATAATTATAGTCTTCTTCCGGATCCTCCTTATGAGTATGGGCTAGGAGCTTTTCAAATTCAAACCTGAATTTTTCCCAATCCGCTTTCTTGAGCTTATAAACTTTCTTGGTACCTGTGCTGTTAACCTTACTTTGGTACTTAATCATGATTGGGAAATGATCACTACCCATTGTGTCATATACCACATCCCATGCTGGCAATGTCGTAGTTGAGGCGAAAGTTAGGTCTATAGCTGTAAGGGTTCCTCCCGGGTCCAACCTCGTGGGAGCCCTACTGTTTAATAACTGAGTTTTATTGAGTCTCAATAAAGCTTCCTCTAAGTGATTTCCCCTGGCGTCAGCTCCTTGCTTATTCCAAATTCTATTTTTCGCATTGAAATCCCCTAATATTAGACCTTGCTCTCTTTCCAATTCGCTTAAAAGCTCATGCCACTTTCCTTTATCTATTGTGTCCTGTGGAGGGGCATAAACATTAATTAAAAGATGCCATTTCCCATGAAAAAATGCCTTGATTTTAAAAGTGTTAATTTCCTGATTTGGTAAAATATTATCCACTATTTTTACTGGTATATTGGTCTTAATTATAAATGCTAGTCCCCTTAGCCCCGAATGAACGTCTTTCCGGTATGTAGTATATCCCTTGATATTTATTTCCTGGTCCGGCCCCAATTTTGTCTCCTGAACTGCTATAATGTCTATATTTAACCTTACTAAGGTTTGTGATAGGTAATCTACCTTACTTCTTAGTCCTCTCGCGTTCCACTGCAAAATGTTGATGCTCATTTAAGGGATGCAACAATTTTCTTTATTGAGGTTATAAATATTTTACAAAGCTTATCCATCTCCTTTTCCGCCTTTGCTACCATATTTAAGTCTGTTTTTGCCTTCATGTCCAACCATATATCCAGAGTTGTAGAGATGCTTTCCGTCATCCTCCTACAAAGTTGGTCACGATGAAATGGGTTGCTTTCAACCCCTTTAGCTGTCTCTGCATAAGACTTTGGCTTGCTTGCTGTTACCTGTGTTTTCCTCCTCCTCATGACGATACAGTGCCTGTAACCTGCAAGATGCTCGCAAGAGCCGCAATGCAGGCACCCTATGTTATTTTTGGAAATACATGTCCTGGTTTCATGTTCTTGTCCGCACCTTCTACATCTGGCTTTTGCTTTGCAATCCTTTGCTAGATGATTAAAACGCTGGCATCTGTAGCATAGCTTTATTTTATTCCTGTATGGATCTACTGGGAAGATTATATGCCCAATTTTTATTTCGGTTGGTAGAATTTTACCCGCAAAGGTAATAATAACTTTATTGATTGGGATGGGGTCCCTAATATTACTTTCCTTGGTGGGCTTCCTCCACATTCTTTGTAAGTGTTTGAGTTGGAACTCGCCCTCATGATCCTGTATAATTTCCTCAAGAGGCATGCTTTCCTCCACTGTAATAACACCCTTAACTTCCAGGTCCCTTGTAGACGTTGTTATTTGGAATTTTTTATTTAGGCCCTCATTACCTATGATTAAATCCTTAGATGCTTTTCCTGGCAACTTTATGAGAAATGCAGCCTTCGCTATTTTTTTAATAAAAATAAATTTGTCTCCAAGTATGGATACGATTTCCTTCCCAAACTGAACTTCATTAAGCTTGTAGTTATCTAGCTTACTTCTGAGGATGAGCGTTGCTTGCTCGTCCGCTCCTTCCTCAAACTCTAAAGCTTGGTAGAAACCCTTTTCAATAGCTTTTTCCTTGAGCTCACCTATAGTTAATGTGAGGTTCCTCTCTTCATTCTTTGCCTGCTCCACATTGCTCTCTCCCTTATCACTATTTAACACTTCTTTCTGTTTATTTTTCACACTATCAGCGGCCTTAAGTGCGTCCTCTCCTTTAGAGATAACTTCCTTCTCTGAATGTTCTGAGTTTGTTTTCACATTTAGATATTGTCTTAAGTCATTTTGCCGTTGATCAGTTACTACAGTTATCCTTTTTTTTCTAATTTTGATGCTCCCTTACGATATATTCTCTTATCAATAATACCGTGAGTCTTAGGTGGGGTTTCTATCACAGCCTTGGTAGTTATTATCCTAGGGGATGTTGGAGTGCTGGTATCAGTATATATTTTTATGTCATTGACATCCAAAAAACTATCATTTTGCAGTGATGATGCATTTAGTGATATTTCCCCATTTGTTTGGCTAACACCAGGACTGCCTTGGGCTGCCTGGCCTCCTTTTTTTAGTGACTTGATGGGGGTGCTTCTAGGTTGCACATTTTTCCTTCCTTTTTCCCTTATAGTTAGGTTTTGATAGGCTCCTCTTCCTCTACCTGCCTTCATGCTCATGTTTCTTGTTCAAACACTAGTGATTTTATATTATATATATGAATATGGTATATTGCATATATATATTGCATACATATATATATATATATATATAATATATATATATATATATATATATATACACACATACACATATATACAATATGATATATTGTAAAAATAAGGTAATAGATAACTAGCCCTAATACAAAAATTTATTTTTGTATAAGTATATAAGAAGGGAGATAAGATTTTTGCCGCTTAACTTTTGATAGGAGGTCTTAACCCTTAATGTGTCTCAATTTTTATTAACAAACCTTTTCCTACCCAATAACTAATCTATGCCCAAAGCCCACTAAAGTATAAAAAGGATAAATCTACCTAACTAGGATAAAATAATAGCTATAAGACCCTGGCTGAAAAAATGCCTACATTCCTAACCTCTTAAGATTAGCCCAACCCAGACTGGCATCGACCCTGATTATTTTAACAACACATATTTATGATTAAAACTGAAAAAATAAAATTTAAGTATCGTTCCATAATTAAAAATTTACTTTAAAGTGGTAAGGAGAAAAAAATTTCATGACCTGTTTGCTGCTTCCTTGCCCATGCTGCCTTGCTCCCGCATCGTTCCGTGATTCAACGCTTAAATTTTTGAGTTTAAACAAATTTGTTACTTATTTCCAACAACTTTACTATTTTTTAATTGATTAATAGACTAATTAATTTAATATAAAATTACAGAATCAAGGAATATCAAAATTCTATAGTGCACGCTGTAAGTGCAAGGTACAATCCTCACCCGCTATCTATATAATTTATGTCGAAAAATTATGAAATTCACTCCGAATCAAACGCGAATAACTTTAAAGCGTTTAATGATACGTAAAATTAAATTTTATACTGGATTAAATACAAAATTTGTGGCTAAAACTTAGATGATTGCGGATCAAACTCAGTTTTATTATTATAAAACTTTAACGTTACTTCTGAGTTCAATAAACGATCATGAGTTCAATAACGATCAGTTGGTTGGTTGGTGCATGTTTGGGTTCTTCTTATTTTTTAAACGGTCTTCAAATGAATATTTTAGACATTCCTAACTTCGGTTTAACCAACTTTGGATACACTTTGCTTAGCTTTGGGCCTTTCTGATTACAATTGTAGTTACTATGAACACCTTCAACAAATATAAATAGTTTTTTTTATGTTTAGTATCTGGTATGTAAATACTTTAAAAATGTACTAGTATTTTGTTTTCTTTGTTACACACATAAATAAATAAATAATATATATATATTATATATATATATATATTATATATATATATATATATATATATATATATATGTGTATATGTATATGTATATTTCACCCTTATAGGTTTTATTAGAGTACCTGTATAATTCCTGGTATTATACAGTCATTCATAATTATATTTAGTGATCGCTAACTGCTGTGTTTAAACAAGGGGTTTTCTAAATAAATTTTGGATGTGGAAATGAGATGTAGTTAAAAAATATAGCTTATACTACATAAAGATTAATGGTTAATAAAAAACAGGAGTTGCCTACATCCCTGGTCTTAGTGTTGGTATGTTATACACCCATGTATTGCGTTTTTAGTTCATCCTTAAAAAGCAAGGCGTATTAAGAAAAAATAGAAAAAAGTACCATTTAATACTACCGAGTTTTGCAAAATATGAATAGTTGACACTATATAATTTTGCGACAAACACCTATGAAATGTAACAAGCAAAATGCAATGACACATCTGGGGAAACAGAGTATGATATGACATTATGTCAAGCTATCAATGATAAAGAATATCAAATGATGGAACAATTTCCAGATGTAGCATTGAATGTTACATTTGCTAGGTGTCTCTCACATAATTATATTCCAACATTATTCATTCATCACATTACCATTATTTTAAGGTATTTCTCAGGCGAATGTCTTTTTTTCAATCGCATATATCTGTATCTTAAGATTATCTTGACCTTAATACCTTAATTTCTCTTAGCAACTTTGCCAATGTACTTCTCTTTCCATCTAATTTAATCTCCTTGTAAGTTGGGTTATCTTTTTTCTAAGACACACACAAGCATTTGGAAAGTTTATAATCTTTTAGTGAAATTATTTTTTTCTTAAAGGATAGGTGCCATGGCGGGATTCATAACCATAGATAAAGGATATAATCTAGATGCGTCTCTTATCAATATTTTGTCACGTTCATGGGTAGTATTACAAGTGCTGCAATCTCTAAAGGTAAACTCGGGCTCAAAAGTTAGTTCCCCTTTCTCTCACTAGACTGTGTTAGTGGTTACTTCATTTACTATACTTCACAGTATGTTAATGTATGCATTTTCCTTTTCCTTTTAATTAAAGAAATTAAAAAAACAACCAATTATCATTAAAAAATCAATTTTAGAAAAGCTATAATATTTTAAACAATGACGTCTTAATCCACAGCTGGACAAGGTAACTAGAGATAACCACAGTACGGTTTGGTGTAACCTACTGATAAAATTTTCTAACAAAAGATTTTCCCCATGTATTAGCATAGGACAAATTTTTTAGGAGGTTTTTTAATATAATTTATTGTATTTAACTCTTGAAATGTTATGAAATCGAAAGTTGGACATCTATATTTACGTTAGGAAAGAAAACAAGTGTGGTTTGTTCGATTTTTCCGAATAAAATACGGTAGTGAAATGTGACCTTTTTTTGTGCATTTTGGACTCTCCGTTTTTTGACTTTTTTTAATATAGTTCATATTATTTAACTCTTGGAATGTTCTGAAATCGAAAGTTGGACATCTATATTATCGAAAAGAAACAAAATGAGTGAGGTTTAGTAGATTTTTCTGAAATAAATACGGTAGTAAAATCTAATGTTTTTGTTTACATTTTGCACTCGTTTGTTTCTGGTGTTTTTGTACTATTTTTGACTTCTTATTAAGATAATATCGTATATTATTGGTTTCAACGACAAAGGTAATTCGTTTATACTGAAAGAAGTATGTATATCAGCATTGTGGTATGGAATATTAGTAACTTTGTTGATAAGTTGCTCAAGTCACTTCTGTGCATTGATGCGTGCATAATTTAAGTGAAATGTCAACATCTTCTATTCATTTGTATAATCTAAAGACGTGCATGCTAGATTTTTGTTAATTAATAAAGGATGCATGGAGACATTGGCACAAGTTGAATCAACTTCATGCATAAATAATTACTGTTGTAAGATGTCAATGTCATTTACTCAATTTATGTTATAAACCAAATAATCTGTCAATATATAACTGTGAAAGAGACACCTAGGAATATAACAAGCAAAATGCAATACTACACCTGGGATTTGTTCATCATTCGACATTTGTCTTCATTGATGGCTCTACAAACGTCATGCCTCAAGTTTCGTCACGTTTAACTTATCAGGGTGCCGACGGAGCCTGAACTCACTGTAACCTTTGATTAAAATTCCAAAGAATATAATGTGAAGTATTTACTAGAGATGAGCGATGCTCTCTTACCACCATCATGCTTGGTAAGCAAAACATGTATCATTTGATACTACCGAGTTTTGAAAAACATGAATACTCCCACAATATAACTGATCGAGAGACACCTAGGAAATTTAACTTGCAAAATGCAATGCTACAAATTATCTATGTTCATAAAATGATATTGTAATGTCAAACTTATGACTCACAACAACTGCAAAGCTATGCCACCTCAAGAAAGTCAAGTTTTATCACGGTGAAGCCTTCACGAGCATCTGTTGCAACCTTCGTGCGACTGTAGTCAAACTATTTTATTCTTAATTAGGATTAAACTTGTATTAAACCTTTCTTTCATTGTTAAAATTTTATATTATAATAAAATTTAGTGAAATTGATTCTTTTATTTTATTCTAATTTCTCTACCACCTACACCAATTTGGGAGGTTTGTCATATAGGAGCCAGGGTGACCCTATTGACTCGATAGAAGTAGACATTAGTTGATTCATATGGGCTTAAGTCTGATTTAAATAAACTCAAGTATGCTTTGTTTTTATTTTACATTTATAGAATGTATATTCCTGTCGGTACAAGACTAATTAAGTAACTTGAATAAATAATTTTAGTTGGCCCAAGTTAATCATTTGACTAGTTTTGATTTAAATATCCTGTCAGCTTGTACCCACTCATGTTAAATTAAATCTACTTATTGCTTCAGCTTTTATTTATTTGAGTTGAATCAAGTTGAATTGAACCGAATCGACTTTAATCAGATCAAGCGATTTGAATCAACTATCCACTCGATTATCTGTTGAGTCGACTGTCGACTCATATAAAATCGGTTTAAAAGTCAATTTGGCACATCACTATTGTATTTCTCATTAAAAGATCTGTTTATCTACAATTTCTACCCCCCCCCCTCAGGCTTTGCCTTGTGGGTTACTTGTATACTTTTGTGTTAACTTTTTTGAATTCCTTTTTCTTTTTGTATGTATACTTGTAAATAAAGGAATTGTTCAAAAACACAGACTCATGACTACTCAATTTTTTTCTACAATTTAAACAGACTCATGATTGATATCTGCCCTATTTTTCGCTTATCATGCATACATAAAAATTGGAGGAATCGTCTCAATTTTCCTCTGAGACTTTTTTTATGTATTGCACATTTCTAACAATATAAAATTATCAAATTGAAATTTTTTAGATGCTACTAGAATTCATAATGTTCTGCCACAAAAAGATTTAGACTGAAAAAAGGATCAGTCATACCTACTGTAATCAAATGCAGATAGCTTCTGTGGATACAGTAATTGTCATTTTGTAGTTTGTGATATTATAACCCTCTCAATAATTGAAGTCTTTATAAATAAAACCTGGCAAAGAGGAAGGTGCCATGAACTATAAATGTGAATTACATTAGAAGTCATATCTCAAGTTTCATTAAATTTGCTATACCCGCAAATAGAAACACGGTATTCTATTACCCTAAAATAATAATAATAATGCCCGTTTAGAGCCTTGTAGCTCATCAGTGATAACCCCTGCGGGAACCACTACGGGTGGTAGTAGCAACCGTTACGCTCAAATTGTATTCAAAAATTGGCGATAATATATTAAACAATAATCTTCTATCAACTGAGAGCGTAACTTGGGATGGTGTCAAAGGTCAGTGTAAAGACTATCGCCTTAACAACCTCGGCCACGGAGGCAGTATTCTATTACACTATTTACACAATATTCAAATGCTGTAGTCTTTTTGCTGGTTAAGTTGCATCAGCTATTTGAGATAATGAGGTTTACAAGAAAATTCATTCATATATCCTGAGAAGTCTGGAACCACACATGTGATGCCTTCTCGATTCAAAAAACAAGAAAACTATTTTTAACAACAAATAATTATCACAAATTTGTATGCTGTCTGCCTTGACACTGATGGACACCTCAGTCAGGTATGTGTTTGACTGAACAAAGCTCAAGCTAAGGTATATCAGATCTTATAGATTTAGGGTGGCCCAGGCACCTATATGACAAACTCCCAAATTGGTGTAGGTGGTAGAGAAATTAATAAATAAAAAGAATCAATTTCACTAAAATTTTATTATAATATAAAATTTTAACAATGAAAGAAAGGTTTAATACAAGTTTAAATCCTAATTAAGAATAAAATAGTTTGACTACAGTTGCACGAAGGTTGCAACAGATGCTCGTGAAGGCTTCACCGTGATAAAACTTGACTTTCTTGAGGTGGGCATAGCTTTGCAGTTGTTGTGAGTCATAAAGTTGACATTACAATCATTTTATGAACATAGATAATTTGTAGCATTGCATTTTGCAAGTTAAATTTCCTAGGTGTCTCTCGATCAGTTATATTGTGGGAGTATTCATGTTTTTCAAAACTCGGTAGTATCAAATGATACATGTTTTGCTTACCAAGCATGATGGTGGTAAGAGAGCACCGCTCATCTCTAGTAAATACTTCACATTATATTCTTTGGAATTTTAATCAAAGGTTACAGTGAGTTCAGGCTCCGTCGGCACCCTAATAAGTTAAACGTGACGAAACTTGAGGCATGACGTTATGTAGAGCCATCAATGAAGACAAATGTCGAATGATGGAACAAATCCCAGGTGTAGTATTGCATTTTGCTTGTTATATTTCCTAGGTGTCTCTTTCACAGTTATATATTGACAGATTATTTGGTTTATAACATAAATTGAGTAAATGACATTGACATCTTACAACAGTAATTATTTATGCATGAAGTTGATTCAACTTGTGCCAATGTCTCCATGCATCCTTTATTAATTAACAAAAATCTAGCATGCACGTCTTCTAGATTATACAATGAATAGAAGATGTTGACATTTCACTTAAATTATGCACGGCATCAATGTACAGAAGTGACTCGAGCAACTTATCAACAAAGTTACTAATATTCCATACCACAAATGCTGATATACATACTTCTTTCAGTATAAACGAATTACCTTTGTCGTTGAAACCAATAATATACGATATTATCTTAATAAGAAGTCAAAATAGTACAAAAACACCAGAAACAAACGAGTGCAAAATGTAAACAAAAATTAGATTTTACTACCGTATTATTTCAGAAAAATCTACTAAACCTCACTCATTTTGTTTCCTTTTGATAATATAGATGTCCAACTTTCGATTTCAGAACATTCCAAGAGTTAATATATTAATTATATAAAAAAAGTCAAAAAACGGAGAGTCCAAAATGCACAAAAAAAGGTCACATTTCACTACCGTATTTTATTCGGAAAAATCGAACAAACCACACTTGTTTTCTTTCCTAACGTAAATATAGATGTCCAACTTTCGATTTCATAACATTTCAAGAGTTAAATACAATAAATTATATTAAAAACACCTCCTAAAAAATTTGTCCTATGCTAATACATGGGGAAAATCTTTGTTTAGAAAATGAATTCTTATCACAACTGTTCTTCTCGTTCTTTCTTCGGTTTCTTCGTTTCTTTTTGTTCTTCTTAGAAAGAATTGCCAACTATGAAGCTGAAGTCCAGCTGTCTATTATATTTTTTGCAATAATTTTTAGTAATATCTTATTTTTTTTTAATTAAAAGAAAAACAGAAAAATACATACATTTTACTAACTTTAAAAATTGTCTCAATTATGATTAAAAAATATGTTTACCTTTAAAATAAAAGGTAAAAATATATCTATGTCTAATATACAAAGAGTACCAAACAATGTTTTAGTGGGTATGGGAAAGAAACAAGAAAATAACACAATTTATAAGTAATAACAAAAAATCTATATTTTAAATTAAATATCTATTTACAAAATGTTCAATATCAAATACTCCTTTTATTTAAATTTTTTATTGTACAATACAACAATTTTATATGTTACAAGTATTAGAGTTAGTACAGTTTTCTTTGGCATGACAAGACTTGTAAGAGTAACAATCCAGTAATTGTATTCAATTATTTCGTTCACATGCGGGGTTTAGCAAGGGATTCAACCCCAACTGTTCACCACGTAAAATGAGTTATAGGGTTGAACCCCCGGGCCTAACCCCGCATCTGTACAAAGTAAATAATAAAATAATTAAAATTATAAAACAATATTTAGTAAATAATACTGTTAAAAATTTTTATAATACACATGACAGTATATTTTATGATTGAATTAAAAGAATTGAAATTGTAGTTTCAAAAATTATATCATTGAATTGCAAGTTTTGTTTATCAGTAGATGGTGTCATAATTCCATCGCTTGTGTAACACTTTTGGAACACATGTTTACTGGCCACCAGTCTAACATATATGGATTAAAAGGGGAATCCTTCTTATATACTACATACAGATATATTACTAGAGGGGCATACCCTATGCCAATACTTAGGGTTCGCAGGGGCCTGTGTAACCCTAATGAAACCTCCTCTAAGAATGAGTTAAGGTAATAATAAATACATTTTTGTCTCCTTTTCACACACTATTTGAGTTTTGTTTTGTATTTTAAACATTCTACTGAATAAGTTAGTCATTTTGTTCTGATTATTTAATTATATTGATAGAAAGTGTTCAGGTTACTTTTTCAATGTTTCAAACTTCAACCAATAGGGCTCCTCTAGCAATGATATCTCTATAATGCATAGAATATTATTCCTCGGTAATTTCTCACAATTTCCAAAAATAATAATAAAAATATACACTCTGTGAGTGTGAATTATGTTTAAATTGAGCTTTACAGTATTTTACATTGACATTATTTTTACATTTTATTTGCTCAAATCAGCCTATGGCTGTGGATGAGTGATAAGATTACATTTTATATTTATAACATTTTTTAATAATTTTTTAACCATTATTCTTAAGAACTTACTTCGTTATTTATATTACAAAACTTACTAACTAAACTTAACTAATTACATTAACTAAAACATAACAGTCTTTATTGTATAACAATAATTAATTAAATTTAAGGAAATTGATTATTTATTCATAATTAAATTTCAGTGCAATTATTTTAACTCTAAATTAGGTTTAATTTAAATTAAGAAGGTTTATATTCATAGCTGTTTTTTACAATTAATTATTAGATTTAATTTAAGTTATAATTTTCTGTTATTTTTATTATTAAAATTCTGCTGGGAGGTGAGCGTGCAAGTATACAGTAGTGAGCTATTTCCAGTCATTTTTGTTAAGAGCAAATCTCTTCCAAACTGTTGTTTCTGTACACTCTATCATCTGCCTTTATACTCTTGAAAAAAAATCATGACTACTAACGCAATGCAAAGAAAATTGCCTTGACTGTGGTTCAGGCTCTAAAAAAATTAACAAATAACATTAACTAAGAAATAAATAAAATAAATTGTAACTACTATTTACATTATTACAATTAAAATTTACCGTTGCTTGTTTAAATATTGTGGAATAGAATAAACAAGTGACTTTACTCAGGTATTTCAGGCTTTCGATATGGCTTTCTTATGAAATGTCAAAACAAGAAAATTTGGCCTCTAGGGCTACTTTTATCGACTATTGCACTGTTGCAGATTAAGTTATGCCTAAAATCATGTATGATGTCATTGATAGAGATATTTTGAGAAACAGAAATTGATAAAAAATATTTATTTTTTGGTCAGAAATAAAACAAAACAGAGGGTATGTTTACAAAATATTATGTACTTTGACATTCTTCAGTAAAAAAAAGTGTGGCAGGCATTTGTTGAATACTGCGGAAAATCAATTTAAAAAAATGATATTTTAATTTTCAAAACTTTTTTGAAACTCGCACAAGTTTTTAGGGGAGTTGGTTTGTTATTCTATTCCACAATAGATTATAAATAATAAAAACACTAATTTGACAATTACATGTGTCAAAACTTTATATGTTAACACATATTAAATTTTTGAACGTCAAATTAACATTTTCTTGACCTCAAGGTAATTTAAACCTTAAATTGTATTTTAAATAAATAGATACATTAAATTAATTAAACAACATTCTCATACAACATTAATTAAATAGAGATGAAGAATACATGCATTAACCACCTACATAGCATTTATAAGAGGTGATCGTATTTCATATGCATTTAATACGATCCGGTTCTTGCACCATATTTGTTTAGTCAATCAAGTCAGATGACGTCAAAACTGATCCCACCAAAACATCACGCCAAAACCAAAACATTTCCTTACTAGAGCATTCGACTGGATTCTCTCTGCATGGTCATTACAGCGTATTTGATGCAATATGCGATCCACAGATTTAGTATGCTAAGGGTGTGTAGTAATGAAAATATTGAAGTGGTCACTACAGTCTATCGTTTAGTTTTAAAATCCCCAGGGTCATAAGTATTTTGAGGATTGACCAATCAGGGAAGCCGCTGTCAAGCCCTCACTTGAAAAGAGAAAAAAAATTCCTACCACCATAACCGCTGTAAGGAAATCATTCACTTTTTTTGTGGTTCTTCTTGTGTTTACATCGTTGTGAAAACTACTTTCAAATTAATCATAAAAATGATATTATATAAAAACAACACAAAAGAAATGTAAAAAAAACATCGCCAAGAAAATACGGGAAAGATGACCTGATTTGTTTACATAGATTTTTTCTGCTCCCTTATTGCAGGGATTTTATTTATTTATAAGCGGCGGTGCCTAAACTGACCTGTCAAGATTTTTGAAGTAGTTGATAGACTTTAAATGGAAGCCATGGAAAAGAACCATAGAAGCCTATGTAATTTAGTGTAATAAAAGTACTTACAAGGAAGATTTTTGCTGGGTATGCATCATTTTAAGGTGGCCAATAGGAGGATCATTAATGAAACAATCATAAGTTAAATTATTCCCTCTGATTCGGAATGAATTGAACAGAATCACTGGATAGTTCTTGGCCTGTTTTCCAATTTGATGGACATTCTTGGAAGAATGAGGAATCCTGAAAAAAGTAGCATATATTTAAGAAATAGATATGTCATTAAAACTCAATTCAGCATAAATAATAACGGTGCTAGTATGAATAGTAGTAATTTATTACACAATAAAGAAATGAAACCACTAGTAATCACTTTTTAGACTCTTATTTATAACCTGGAACACAAAACTTGCGAACACAAACGATAATTCAGCAATATTAATTACTAAACAATAATAGTAAATTATCGGTTAAAAAATATATATTTTATTAATGCCGAAGTTCAACACATAAAACAAAATAACACAAACGAAAAAGAAGCTGATTAAAGAACGGAGGGTCCCTTTAGAATTGATTCTGGCGTGTACCCTTCGTGATAAAAGATGATAAAACATATCTAACAGAAAAAAATGAAGTATTGATACTTAAAATCACGACTTCTTTTTATTTCAGTTTAAGGTAGAGATTGTGCTGCGATCTACTGGTGATGAAAAATGCTATTATATGACAAGAGAAATTAATGCTAATAAATAAATATGCTATTAAATATTGTGATGAAGTAGTTATTGCAACTTACTTCATCATGTATTACATCGTATCAATCAGTAACAAGCGAGTGCACTGTGCAAACCAGTGCACCATGGGGTCATCACTAACCGAGTCTAATCCCAAGAGTTCAGCCACAGAGGCTAGCTAAGGTCATTGTTTACCTGTAGAAACAAACATGTGTATTGAACGAATACGACTGTTTATTCTCTAATCCCGATCTGTTTATATTAAACAAAAACAATCAGGGGTTAGATGACCAGCCTAAAGGTGGTGGCGTTAAGTGACCCCAAACAAAGGTGAATAAAAACCAGTGACACACACAGTCACTCTAAGTTTGTGCCCCGAATGAATAGTACAACTCACGAAGCTCTTCAAATCTTGGTAAGTCACCACTCCTTTAACCAATAAGTTTTCTAAGATCCTTTAAAGTCAGAGTCATTCTTTCATAACATAAATGGTCTTTTAAACAAGTCATATTTAAATGCAACCGTTAGCCTGCATGTAAAATTAGTTATGAGTTCTTATAAAAATTAGTAAAGTAATAAGTTTATTAATTAGTTGCAAAATGAATCAAATATAAACAAGTTATCGCATTGTTATTTATTACACTTTAAGACAATGCATTATCAATCTCTAGATTGTTCTCTCTCGCAAGCGAAGCGAGTCCCTCAAGCAATAATGATGCGTCCCACACGTGCAGCGTTACAATATTTGAAGAGGAATTCTTCAAATATTGTTCTTTTTAGATGTGTGTGGGGTTATTTCTTCTTACTGACATCACTCTGGTCAAGACACTCATATAGTTCATTAAATGAATTGTTGTTGTTGTGTTTTCCTTCCTGTATTTTTCCTATACAAGATAATTACTTGTTAAATCTCAGATCATGTACTTTTGTGTGCAGTTGGCAATTTTTTATTAATGATTATTTGTTTTATTTTAATCACAAATACGAAAAAGAGATATTGATAGACTGTAAAAATATACCCTTATTAATAAGGGTAAATAAATCTATTTACCCTAAACGATCAGGATCCCTGGTTGAAAGCTCGGTGGTTGTTCCCACTATTTCTGGACCGCTGTCTACTTCTTGTAAACCTTTTTCTCGTCATGATTAGAAAACAGGATTATTTGTTAAATAGTTAAACAAATGAATCACATCTACAGTGGTAAAAGCTTAACAAAGAGAATAATTAGTATTAGTCGAGAGTGTTCGTCTCTTTGAAGCTTGACAACCTGATAAGAAAGTTTTTCTTTAGCTTCACTTCTGATAATTGCTTTACTGGCTAGAAGTTAGAATACCAATAATGTCGGACATCTTTTAATGAAACCACTTTTCTTTCCTACGATACCTCAGCATTCTTTTTTGAAATTTTGTACCGTTTATTAGATTATATTCACAAAAGGATCAGAGGTGTTCAGTTCAGGTTACTTTTTCGATGTTTCCAAATTCTACCAATAGGATCCCTTTAATAATAAGTAACTGTGCTCTTGTTAGCTTTCTGCCAAGGAAGCTTAGCAATAAGGTTTTATTTGTGTACATTACAAAGCATTTCTATTGGTCGGTTTAAACTCATTACAATCAATAAAGGAATCTAATTGGCTTCTGTTTTGTCATGAACCAAATTACCCTTCTTGACTTCAGACTCTCGCAACAAATGAAGAATGATAATTGGTTTATTCTTTCTTATTATTTTTTCAATAATGAAAATATAATAATTATAATATACAAATTCATACGTGATAAATGCAGATTTTAAAACTCATTAATTTTGAAATAATAAAAATTAAAAAAATAATTATTAGTTATTGTTATTTTTTAAAATTAATTTAGAGTATTTATTAAAGAAAATATCGTATTAATCATATCAGCTAATCCATTTAGCATTATAATTTCTTATTGTTTTTTGCTTTAAAATAAAACAATAAGTATAAATTATTAAAATTTAATTGCAAAAATGTATTAGTTAATAAATATTAATAAATTTCATCATAAATATAGTGAAATAACTAATAATTATTTGTTACGTGTTGTTCAAGAAGTGGAGGGGGAAGGCCAGTTAGTTCTAGAGTCAGTCGTTCGTCAGCCATCTTGCAATTCCTAACGTTCGATGAAACGAAGTAAGTAAAACACTTTTTTAAATTTTTATTTTTACTTTTATAAGAATGCATTTAATGTTTAACTATAATCAATTGGAAAGCATAAGATTATGAAACGCAATAAAGATTCGACGATAATTTCGTCGGCCATTTTGAATAAATGTTTTGCATATTACTATTTAATACTAATTATAAGTATTAATACTTTAATACTTATACTCTAATTTATAGCTTTCTTTCTAAATAATTGTAGAACTAAAGTCAACCTTGTTTTAAATAATTAATACTTATTACTATTAATAGTACACATCTCATAAGATATGAAACGCAATAAAGGTGCGACGATCTTTTTCGTCGGCCATTTTGAATAATTTTTTTGCATATTACTATTTAATACTTATTATAAGTATTAATGCTTTAATACTTATACTCTAATTTATAGCTTTCTTTCAATATAATTGTAGAACTAAAGTCAACCTTGTTTTAAATAATTAATACTTATTACTATTAATAGTACACATCTCATAAGATTATGAAACGCAATAAAGGTGCGACGATCTTTTCGTCGGCCATTTTGAATAATTTTTTTTGCATATTACTATTTAATACTTATTAAACTTTTTATGGAGCACTTCTAAACAGTGCTTATTTGTTATTCTTATATCAAATTTATTTTTCTTCGAAGCAGTTTTTATTGACCACAATAAAAACTGAATGTACGAGTAATTTACTATAAGTGTGGCCATTGTAAATTACTAGTATAAGAAGAAAAATAAATTTCGCCATTTTTGCTTCTTCAAAAAATCATCAGTGGGGGGCAAAATAACTTGGTACCAAATGACCACCCAATCTCTTATTAAAATGTTTATTATTTCATGAATAAAATTTTAAAAAGTATTTTTTGGGGTTTAAAAACACTTGTTATTTTGCCCCATCTGGGGTAATTAATTATTATTTAAGCTGGAAGATCTCTTTTCTATATGGCTTCGAAGCTTTGGAAGTTTTAAGTATCAGGTTACCAAGCTAAGTTTAGCAAGACATTGAGGGTGAAGTCAGCCCTGAGTTCCATCGTCTATTTATCTAAGTATCTTTTTAATTTTATACATTAGTATGGGGTTAAGGATAGCTGTTGAAGCTAATAAATATTATAGCTGAAATTGCGAAAATTTAGGGAATAAGGGCTTTAGGGGACTGTTGAAGCTGATTACTAATAATTAGCGAAATTGGGTTCTAGGGGGCTGTTAAAGCTGATACTTTGTTGCAATGACAAAATTCCTCTAACAAGAAAATTTATAGGAGACCCTTAATTTCTGTAAATTTGTCTTATCTGCTATTTCAAAAAACACTTTATGGGGATATATAACTTGTGGTGCCTAATAATCTAAATTTAAGTATTATTTTTTAATTAAATATAAATGTAATTATTTTGCCCATCTTGTGATTAATTGTTTATTTTATATTCCAGATGCTGGATCAGTGAAGTTTTAAGAAAATGGTAACAAAGCTGAATTTAGAAAGACATTGAGGGAGAAGTCGGCCGTGAGTTTCATCATCTATTTATCTAAGTATCTTTTTAATTTTAAACATAAGTATGGGGTTAAGGAATGGGGATTTAAGGGGTTGTTGAAGCTAATTAAATATTATGGCTGCAATTGCGAAAATTTAGGGAATAAGGGCTTTAGGGGACTGTTGAAGCTGATTAAATATTATGGCTGATATTGCTAAAATGTGGGATAAAGGCTTTAGGGGGCTGTAGAAGCTAATTAAATATTATGACATAAATTGCCAACATTTAGAGAAATAAAGGCTTTAGGATGTTGAAGCTGATTCAATATTTTGGCTGAAATGCCAATATTTAGGGAATAAAGGCTTAGGGGATGTTGAAGCTGATTCAATATTATGGCTGAAATTGCCAATAATTAGGAATAAGGGCTATAGGGGGACTGTTGTTGAGCTGATTAAATATTATGGCTGATATTGCTAAAATGTAGGGAATAAAGGCTTTAGGCTGTAGAAGCTAATTAAATATTATGCATAAATTTCCAACATTTAGGAAATAAAGGCTTTAGGGGGATGTTGAAGCTGATTCAATATTTTGGCTGAAATTGCCAATATTTAGGGCATAAAGGCTTTAGGGGGATGTTGAAGCTGATTCAATATTATGGCTGAAATTGCCAATATTTAGGGAATAAGGGCTATAGGGGACTGTTGAAGCTGATGTATTATGGCTTAAAAATTTCTAAATATTAGCGACATTAGGTTCTAGGGGGCTGTTAAAGCTGATACTTTGTTGCAATGACAAAATTCCTCTAACAAGAAAATTTATAGGAGACTCTTTATTTCTGTAAATTTGTCTTATCTGCTATTTCAAAAAACACTTTATGGGGATATATAACTTGTGGTGCCTAATAATCTAAATTTAAGTATTATTTTTTAATTAAATATAAATGTAATTATTTTGCCCCATCTTGTGATTAATTGATTTATTTTATATTCCAGATCAGTGAAGTTTTAAGAAAATGGTAACCAAGCTGAATTTAGAAAGACATTGAGGGAGAAGTCGGCCGTGAGTTTCATCATCTATTTATCTAAGTATCTTTTTATTTTAAAATAAGTATGGGGTTAAGGAATAGGGGATTTAAGGGGTTGTTGAAGCTAATTAAATATTATGGCTGCAATTGCGAAAATTTAGGGAATAAGGGCTTTAGGGGACTGTTAAAAGCTGATTAAATATTATGGCTGATATTGCTAAAATGTAGGGAATAAAGGCTTTAGGGGGCTGTAGAAGCTAATTAAATATTATGGCATAAATTGCCAACATTTAGGAAATAAAGGCTTTAGGGGGATGTTGAAGCTGATTCAATATTTTGGCTGAAATTGCTAAAATTGAGGGAATAAGGGTTTTAATGGGCTGTTGAAGCTAATGTTTAAAAAATATCATATCTAATAAAAACAAATGTGTATTGTCTGATGGCTGAATCTGTGATTATTCATGTTTTCAAGTCTATGGACTTGAAGTTAATCATACAAGGGATACCAAATGGTTTTACTTATTTATACTTTTTAAAAATCATAAAACATATTAAGAGACATCATGTTTATCTTTGAATATTATGTTATCTTTATCTTTGTATATTTCTGAGCTTTGGCAAGCTCAGAAATATTTATGACATGTATGTGGACTGTTCTTATAAACATGCTACCCTTAAATAGCAATATTTTTAGCTGCTATTATTTTTAATTATATTAATAGGAAAGCCTCTCGTTCCATGATTGGTATCTTATTGACCTGTCAAATATAACTAGATTATCTGTAAATTGGTATTTACAGATTAGTTAAGTGCGAAGCTGGTGCTTCACACTCAACTAATTGAATACTTATGTGGTAAGAGCCTGATTTTTTATTCAAAATCCTGGAATAATCAAAGTAATAATACATAAAATATCGACAACTTTTATTGCACCTATGGTCACTAATAATTAAGAAATAAAAAAAGACTTTTTATTGTCTCTAATACGATTAGTATTAGAGACATTAAAAATGTAATATCACAGGATTACTGTGATAAAACAAAACTTTCCTAAAAATTAGTCATTGATGTTGTTAATTGTTATCATGGGTGTTAAAAAAATATGGATGTTAAGTTCTAGTAGTCAATTATAAAATATAAGCATATAGGTAAAAGATTGGAACTTGTTAAACAGCTTTCTATTGGTTAGTTTAGTATTTTAGTTCACTTTTGATTAAGAGGAGCATTGTTTTTTCACTCTTGATTTATTAAGTATCACTATAATATCTTCCATATACTAAAGAATTCATCTATCAACTCCCGTCAGAGTGCAATCAGTGGATTGTTTCTCTTACCAGACTTCTCAAGCAATGAAACTATATTAACTCTAATACTTGTAACAATAATTGTTGTCATATTACTCTATATAAAATGTCAAAAAATAATTTATTAAAGCCCTAAATTCAACTGAGGCAGGACTGATTACCTCTTAGGCACTAACTTACATCCTGTAATACTTATTGTCTTGTTTCAGATTGCCAAAGTAACTCAAGAATTATGAGGTGGGGGTCTCTTGTTGAGGATGACCTCGGAGACATGATCCTAAAATTCCTGTTTCCTTATCAGCCTGTATTTGGAGGGGGGGGGGATTACTTTGTTTTGGAACTCTGATGAAGGTGATTATTTTTTGTAGTATAATATTATTTATTATAAACGGAAGGAGTTTAGCCCTAATGCACTACCACTTAAAGTTTTTAATAATAAAAAGAGCATTTAAATATTTGCTGAATGGTACATACTAATAGGAAATGCTTATAATTGTTTTGAGCGTTTCTTTTATATTTATTATTTATATTATTAAAAATTCCCTGTTTCCTTATCAGCCTGTATTTGGAGGTGGGGGGAAAATTACTTTGTTTTGGAAACTCTGATGAAGGTGATTATTTTTTTGTAGTATAATATTATTTATTATAAACGGAAGGAGTTTAGCCCTAATGCACTACCACTTAAAGTTTTTAAGAGTAAAAAGAGCATTTAAATATTAGCTGAATGGTTCATACTAATTGGAAATGCTTATAATTGTTTTGAACGTTTCTTTTAGCTAAAGCTTTTTGGTTTTCTGGTCTATTCTATTATTAGCTATGCTAAAGGAAGGCTATGCTGGCCATTGTTAGAGTTCTAAAAATTCTTTCAAAAGGAAAAGTCAATTCCTGGGACACCAGGAAAGGACTTTTTCAATCTATTGTACAAAGTGTCTTACTAACTAATAGCGAAGTTTGGGAATTGAGATACATAGAGGATCTTGCATACAGGCTTGAATCTGGCATTGAGCCTCTAGGTGTCTCAATCCTCAAACAAGCATTTTTATGGGCCAAGCAAATCTATGCTATGTCCATGGAACATTATCCAAAACTTTGTTTAACACGACTTATAGAACTAAAAAATAATAATACTTAATTTAACTGGTGTTCTCAGCTGAGTCACTACTTGCTGTCTGTTGGTTTACCAAGTCTTAAGGACATTTTGTCGACTGGTTTTGACACAGACTTGCTAAGACAGTTTCCTGAGAGGTTAAGAAACAATTGGGTTAGTAAAGATATTGATAGAGCTCTTAACTCCTCCTATAGTCATATTTATCGAAGCATTTGTGAATTTGATTCTATTCAACCATACTTAAAGTTCAGAGTACCCTCAGACAGGCTAAGGCTGGTGAGTCAGCTGAGACTATCTAGTTCCAAATTATTAAGATTTTCTTCTAAAAATGTATTTACTTCCATTGATTGCCAGCAGGTTTGCCCAATGTGTAATGAGGGTAACAGGGAGACTATGTGTCACATTCTGCTAGACTGCTCTAGCTACATATCTTTTAGAATTAAATATCTTTATAATATTGGTATAGGGATTAGAAATATTTTATGTGTATTTCGACAAAACATATTAATTTACTTTACTTTTACTTATCATCTGCTCTCAGGCGGAGAGAAGAGATCTTGCTTGGGCAGGGGGTGTGACACATGTTCTTCAAAAGATTAATAATCTTTATTTCTTTGACAACTTTTTATTTGATTTGATTTTATTTACATTATTATTTTTTTTCTCAAGAGGAAAATTTCTCTTTTTATTTAAAGAAAATGAGAATATTAATTTTTTTTATTGTGTAAAGCCTCACCCTGGGCTTACAAAGGGTTGTACCCAAGTTATATTTATAAATAAAGCCTTTATTGAATTGAATTACTCAATATAAAATGTCAAAAAATAGGCAGGACTGATTACCTCTTAGGCACTAACTTACATCCTGTAATACTCATTGTCTTGTTTCAGATTGCCAAAGTAACTCAAGAATTATGAGGTGGGGGTCTCTTGTTGAGGATGACCTCGGAGACATGATCCTAAAATTCCCTGTTTCCTTATCAGCCTGTATTTGGAGGGGGGGGGGATTACTTTGTTTTGGAAACTCTGATGAAGGTGATTATTTTTTTGTAGTATAATATTATTTATTATAAACGGAAGGAGTTTAGCCCTAATGCACTACCACTTAAAGTTTTTAATAGTAAAAAGAGCATTTAAATATTTGCTGAATGGTACATACTAATAGGAAATGCTTATAATTGTTTTGAACGTTTCTTTTTATATTTATTATTTATATTATAAATATAATATTAATATATAATATTTATATTATTTATATTATATTGTCATATTTATAAATTTATATTATTTATATTTATTTATATTATATTATTATTATTTTTATAGTCAAAATCTTTTTTTATAAACAATACTAAAGTAAGTACTGACTCGCTCTCTTGCAATAAAGAGTTTGCCAGGAAAAACGAGAAAGACAATTTTCTTTCAAAGAAAGGAATAATTTCATATAATTATAATTCAAATGAGGTTAAGTCCAATTTAGATTTTAAGATCTTCAGTCAAAACATACAATGCCTTAGAAATAAAATTTTACAGCTAGAAGTAGTTTTAAGAAACAATGATTTTGATGCTCTTTGTCTTACTGAGCATTGGATGAATGAAGTTGAGATAGAGTCTTGTAACATAAATGATTATAAACTAGTTGCTTCTTATTGTAGAACCAATCATGTAAGGGGTGGATCAAGTATATGGGTTAAAAATAACATCATCCAACATTATAATGTAAAAAGACGTCCTGATTTAGAAAAATTTAATATAGAGTTTAGTTTTGAATGTAGTGCGATTCAATTATCTAGCAAAATTAATATAAAAGAAAAATATGTGATACTATCTATCTACCGATCGGAAAATGGTTCTTTTGAGGCTTTCTTAGAAGGCCTTGAAAAAACTTTAAACAAAATTAATAATAAAGATAGAATAGTGCTTACAGGAGATTTTAATATCGACCTACTAGCGCGTAGGAAAGAGAGAATGACACAAAAGCGTAAGTTAAAAGAAATTTTCACTCGCTACAATTTAAAAACGATATCAAAAGAACCGACCAGGGTGACTAATCACTCTAAAACGTGCATAGATTATGTTTCAACTAATTTAGCAAATCGAAATAATATCAAAACCCGAGTAGAAGAGTTGGGTCTGTCTGATCACAGAGGTCAAATAACCTCTATAGCCGGCATTAAGTCTGTAAAGAACAGAGATATTATTTAAATTCGGCAGACTGACAAGTAAGAAAAAATTAGAAGAATTAAACTCAGTTCTGTCTAATGAGTCTAGGTCAGATATTTACAATTATAAAGGAAATGATGTTAATATTATATACAACATGTTTCATGAAAAACTTTTAAATTTAATAAACGAATGTATGCCTGTTAAAAAACGTAAGTAAAACAAATAAAAAATAGCTGGGTAACTGCGGTATAAAAATCTTCATCAAATCTAAAAGAATTGTTCGAACAGAAAAAGTTAAATAGGAATTTGACTTCCTATTACAATAAATACAAAAAAAATTATAAAAAAGTTATTATTGAGGCGAAAAAAATACACACTTCTACCAGAATTAATAAATTTGATAATTACAATAAGGGCCTATGGAGAATAGTAAATGAAATTAATAATAATAAAACTGACTCTAAAACTAACCAAATAGAACTGAAGGTAAATAATAAAATACTGAAAGGAGTAGATGCAGCTTGTATTTTTAATAATTACTTTACAAATTTGCCTGATATTAAAATCACTAACCCAACTAAACAACAACTCAACTCGTACAAGACCAAACTTGAACGTCACACTAACTCTATATTTATGTCAAAATCAATGAAAAAGATCTAGTCAATAATTAAAGACATGAAAAACAAATGTATTACGACCACTACTATTTAACAATAAGATCATCAAGTCTATAAGTCCCTACATAGTTAAGCCGCTATGTATCATAGTCAATTTAATGCTAGATCAGGGAGTGTTTCCTGACAAGTTGAAGATAGCTAAGCTGAATCCTCTTTTCAAGAAAGGGGATTCTCAAGATATTTCGAATTACCGTCCCGTGTCAATTTTGCCAATTTTTTCAAAACTTTTTGAGCGAGTAATTTATAATAAAATTAATTCATTTTTACATAAATATAAACTCATATCTGATCGACAGTATGGGTTTAGAAAAAACAGTTCTACTACGAAAGCTATTGTAGAAATAACTAATGGTATACACAGTAACTTAGATGAAAATATAGAAACAGTTATGGTTCTCATAGACTTTTCCAAAGCTTTTGATTTGGTCAATCATGAGTTATTACTTTACAAATTGCAATGTCTTGGTATACGAGGCACTGCTCTTGAGTTAATTGCTTCCTATCTTAAGGAGAGGAAGCAATACACACAAATTTATCATGGATCTGATATTTCCAGATCAAATTATTCAGCTTTACACAGAGGAGTGCCCCAGGGCTCAATCCTGGGGCCTTTACTTTTTTTAGTTTTCATTAATGATTTACCTTTGTTCATTGGTAACTGCTCGACTAGTTTGTATGCCGATGACGTCACATTAGTTTTTAAAAATAAATCTGGATTAGGTATAAATAAAATCATTAATTCTGAATTGCGCAACTTAGCAGAATGGGTAAAATCAAATAAATTACTGTTAAATAACGTTAAATGAATACATGATATTTAGCCGAAAAAAAAAAATTGAATTTAAATTTAGAAATAGATAATAAAAAAATTATTGAATGTGCAAGCTGTAAACTATTAGGAGTTAATATAACTAATGATTTAAAGTGGGAAAAACATATAAATATAGTCAATAAACAGCTAAATAAAGCATTATTTGATTAAACAACTAAGGTCTAGAGTATAGTAGGCTTAATTAACATTTACTATGGTTAGTACAAGCTAAAGCTGTATAGTTTAGTTGTATGGGGTAATTCACCTCATTCCAAAAAATATTGTTAACACAAAAAAAAATTATAAGATTAATTAAAGGAGCTAAGAGGGACGCAAAGTGCAAGGGCTATTTTAAAGAATTAGAGATTTTAACCATCCCATCTCTCTATGTTTTGGAAATATTAAAACTAGCTAAAAAAGATAAAATAACTTTAAGTAATATTAATAATAACATTACAAATCAAGAATAAAGGTAAATTAGTTGTAATGAGTAAGCATAAAACTGATCAATACAGGTCATCAGTACAGTTTAATAAAATATACTGTACAATAAATTGACAGATGACGTAAAAAGAAAAAGATTTTGACAAATTTGTAAAGGAATGTAAAAATAAATTTATAAAAGATCCTATGTATTCAATAACAGATTTTGAAAATAATGAATTTATTAGTATATTTTAATTAAAAAATTATTTATGTATTTATTGATTATTTAATATTTTTTTTGTTTTAAGATTCTGTTGAAAAACTTTTGACATATTTCAATACAATGTAAATTGTCTATGAAATAAATATATATTATTCTATTCTATTTTTTATTATATTTATTATTTATTATATTATTTTAGCTAAAGCTTTTTGGTTTTCTGGTCTATTCTATTATTTGCATTATTGCTGTTAAGCATGAGGCACAGTCACAGGGTTCAACTGATAGTCAAGACCAGTGAATAAAACCAATGCAGTAACTTTTTTTAATTCACCTGACATATTCCACCCTCATTAGCCAGATCAATTATGGCTGACTCAAGGAATCACTTGGTCCTCATTATTCTTTTCTATCTTAGTTAATCTGCTCTATTTAAGTGAGACAGGGATGGTACTGACCAAGTTAATTTAGCCTTTTATCAGAACCTATTTACCAATAGTTTTCATAGACATATCAATTTAAAGCCATTGTAAAGTAAATCAAATTAATTGTTGAGGCGGGAGTTATGAGATTACAATCCTTAGTAAGAATTAAAGCAAACCATGAGATTGGTCGACTCTGAGTTTTCCTCCCAATAAATACTTACCATACTTGAGTCTCTGGGCAACAATAACTATAGCCCATACATGGTTATATTGAATAATAAAAAAAATTGAATATAATATAAAATTAAAATGGTTTCCTTGTTCATTAAACTCCTTAATAAACCTATTGGCTTTTCTTTAAGTTAAACATTCTAGCTCCTTTGGTAGCTAGAATGTAAAAAAAAAAAAAAAAAAAAAAAAAAATAAAAAAATGACTGTATCTTTTCTCTTAGTGTGAAAATATTTATAGTCTTGGGTAATCATTATAATCATTCTTTATTTGCTTTCAGGTTGTTCTTGATGGTGTCATGAGTAAATTTAGATATTCTATGAAACCTTGGACTGAAGCCATCCTGATATTACATACTGTTTAAGTACAATTAGTATATTATATGTTAACATTAATAGCTTGTTCGAAGCAATATTTGTAATAGTAAGGTACTGGTAACTAAACTTTATTTTCAAAAAAATTTAATGGATGCATATAAACAAACTTTAAAATTTTCATTCATGTCTTAACAACTTAAAAGGAACTATATGTTACATCAAATTCAAATATTGAGGCTATAGTTAACTTATAGTCTTATTTAATGACTTCTAGGTATATCTTGCAATAGCTTAACTTTTTAGCTCTTAAATATCCAGCGAATTACTAATTTGTTGCATTTCATCCAATCAGTATGAATCCATTTATGTTTTAATTTTGATGATCATTGTTACTAGGTATAGTCTAGTCTCTCAGTTTATATGTTAATTCCAGTCTATGTTTTTTTTTTTAAATTGTAACCTTTGTTCATATTTTAAGTTATTATCAAGGTTATTTTAGATATGCTGTATTCAGCATCCATAAGAATTTGTATTATAAACATAAGATATGTTGTAAGGTTAAGCATCCTCTATTTATTTTAAGAACTGATATGTAGATGAAGCAAAATTTTATTTGTCATATTTCATGTCTTGTATGTATCATTATTAATACCTTTTTGTGCATCTATTCTTATCTTATGTAGTGTAAATATTATAAATTGTAAAATAAATATTTGTGTTTAAGCCAAGAGGGCTAACAAATGATGATAATATAATTTCTTTGATTAAAGCAGTCTGGCATTGTAAAAACTCTTGTATCCTCTTGCTTAGTCTCCATTGGGTTTTAAAAACACAAATATTTGTTATTTTATCATTTTGTAGATAAAGTAATTTTTTATTGGTGTACTTTTTTATCCTAGCCCTATTTTATTTGTTTTCTATTTCAAGGACAAGGTAGGTAAAAAATATTTCTGTACTAAATATTTGGAAAACAAATTTTATGTAACATATAAAAATACAGTACAAACATGAAACAATCATATTTATATTATAACACACGGTTATAATAATTTGACAGTGCGGGAAAATATTGCGAGGAACCAATGTCCTGGATTTTAAACTACATCCACAATTACATATCAGATCAAACTCATTGGTTTCTCAACTCTTTTCCCTCACTGTCAACTGATTCCGTGTGCTGTACTATAACAAAGCTAACAATATGTATAGGTAATAAAGATGCATAAAAACACAAATCTTATAACAAAGGAGGCTTAGGGCACATAATACAAACGCAGAAAATTTGGGCATTAAAGTCATATAGTGAAATGTTTAAGTCCTACATTCTCAAAAACTTTTAAATAAATGACAGACACATTTCGGAAAGTCTTTAGATATAGCATTATACACACAGGTATTTATTATATATTATATATATATATATATATATATATATATATATATATTTATATATATTATTTATATAGCTCTTTAGATTTTAAGCTATAATCACCTATGCTATATTCATACTTAACATTTTCACTGAGCTAAGCTTAGCATCATCATACTAAAGTTAAAAGTGTTACAGTTATTAAAGAGGCAATATTTACAAAACAAAAATAACATGCCTCTAGTACGTTAATATTAATTTTACTTTAATATGATGATGCTGCTCAGCAAAATGTATAATTGTTAAATAAATTAACAATTAATACAAAAGGACTGCAGTCTCTATCAATGACTCTGGGATCATGATGAATGTTACTCCTACAAGGATGAGGTGGGTAAAAATATCTCAACAAAATATCTGGTAGAATTATTTTATTTAATATACAAAACACACAGATTCATAAAAACACAATACTAGCAGAATCAAACAGTGCATGATAAACTTATTAAACTCAATAAATACTAAACAGAAATTAACAAATAGCACAATACTATACAGTATTAAAACACACATAACATAGTATAAAAAGACAATAATACTAATTACAGTATTAAAAAATACAACAATATAGTAACTAACTGTAACACAGTACTGTTACATTACTAATTACAGTGTTAAAACACACAATATAAAAAACAAAACTAATTACATTATTAAAACACACAGGATAAATACAACATTAAAACACTATAAATACTAAACAAAATTAACAATAACACAGTATATTAAAACACAATAAATACTAAACAGAAATAACACAGTATAAAAAGACAATAATACTAATTACAATATTAAAAAAATACAAATATAGTAACTAACTGTAACTTACTAATAAAGCACACAATAATACAGTATTAAAACATACAGGAAAAACACAAGAATATAGAATACATTATATATAATAATATAGAAACAATACGTAAATATACATTATAACACATAATAAAAATATAATACACTAATATAACACATAATTACAGCATTAATTACACAATGCATAGCTAAAACAACATTATTAAATAGTGAAATAATACTGTAAAAAATGTGAATAATATAGACACAATAATAATCATATATGATATAATGTAGAAACAATATATATTATATAGGAAAAATGTTATTAAAAAATGCAAATAATTATATATAATATGAAAATATGTATTATATATTATAAAAATTATATATATATAATAGAAAAATATTATAATATAATATAGAACAAATATTGTATTATTATTATAAACAATTATAATAATAAGAACAAATATTGTATTATATATTATTAAAATTATATATATATAATGTAGAAAAATAATAATATATAATATAGAACAAATAATAATGAAATAAAGATGTTAAATAAAACAAATTTGTCGTTATTGCACATAACTTCATAAATATATCCATTATGGCATTCCCCGTGAGTGGAGAAAAAAGTCAATCTAGGCAAAAAAAGCCTAGATCAACTTTCCATCCACTCAAGTGGATAAAAGAGGCAGTGAACAATGTGCCAAGCGACAAGTCGCCAGCAATTCTTCAAAGCCTCAAAGAGGTGAAAAAGTGACCCCACTATATGAATGGATGATAGCCTCAACCAAACAGACAGAAGAGCCAAAAAAAGGGCGAGTTTATGCTTAAATACTATCAAAGCATAAACTACTACATTATTTTCTTTTTTTTATATTCAGGGGCGTAATCAGGAAGATGCCATTGTAGCAGGAGCGGATGTAAAGGGAATTAGCACAAAGTAGCATGTGTCCAACCTCTCAGGAACTTTTATGCTAGTCATTCGTATTCTCATTAGAAGTGACCTGATATATTGGTTATCAGACAGTGATGCTCAAACTAATCCCTAGACATTCCACTCCCGATGGGAAGATTCACAAATCTTCCCTCACATTCCCTCATAAAGAAAATGGCATCCCAATGCTTTACTGGAGTATGACCAGCCCTGATACGCCACTGATCACATTTAAATATTAAGATTTTGCAACGTGTGGGTGCAAAGTCACCCAAACATTACATTACATTTTTGCAATTACCTTTAAGCCTACATTATGCATTTTTACAATATTTCATCAGTAAGGTAAGTCATACAGAGATTTTACTTATAAAACGATAAGAAAATAGTTATTGTGGTAATTGTTTCTCGATACTTAAGACAAATTCTAGGGCAATATTTAAGTCCAAATGAGACTTATACCCGTGTCAAAAACACAAAGTCTTACTAAAACTTAAGTAATACCCTAGAATACAGCCCTAAGTTATAGCCAACAAAATAATGCAAAGGGCAGCATGAGAAAGCAGAGTCAGGAAAGAGTGAATGACTGACTCAACACAAAAAAAATCATCCCCTATGATTCATTCTGAGTTGCCTACCAATCACGTCCCTTCCTTTATGCTACTTCCCAACTCTGCCTAATGTCATTATTAAGTTGACAACAGAGTAAGTGTTTTTTTCTTTCTCTAGTAAAAGTTTGAAAGATTTGTATCTATTTAAAGCTCTACTGTTAGAAGGTGTCTGATGAAGTGAGGGAGGCTTAAAATAGAGATATAGAAAGTAAAGGAATTTGATTTATGTGGCATTTATCCCACCTCTCAGTCTTACATATTCTCACTATATAGAACCTGATATTAGTTAAGACATTGATGCACCACCAACCTCTAAATCTTCTACTTAAGTTAAGAGAATTGGCCTATCAATGATAATCAACCTCTAAACAAAAGTAAAATGAAAAAGGGAGTTGATCTGGCTTTACAGCAAGCAGCATTTATCGTAACCTCTCAGGCATTGTTATCCTGATATATAGGTGTTAAGACATTGATGCACTACCAAATCCTAACCCTTCAGTGATGACTCCAAACAGTCATCAACTGAAACCCCTACACTCTACAAGCCATTTCACTTTTCAAGTCCCTTATACCAGAAGAAAATTATGTACATTTACAAATATGACCTACCAGACTGAACTTAAAACTAAATAACAAATATTTAATTAACAAACATTTGTATTCATACAATACAAATGTTTATATTTTACAATAAATACAATCAAAGTATAAAATATAAAGGTAAACAATAATTAATTTACAATAAATAAATAATATCAAAACAATACAATTACAACTTCATGAAGGAGAAAAGGGGAAGAAAACACACCAGAATAAGACATTTTATTTACAAATCGAAATGCGATGAGATTTCTACAATATTCAATTACATTTTTAAGAATAAATAAATAATAGTAGAATAGTCATGCCCATACAGTAAAGTTTTATTAGAGAGAAATAGTAAATATCAAAAAAGTAACATAAGACTATAATTGGCATGGATATTTTTGGATAAAGAACAAAAAGTATGGACACTCGAAATAGAATTATATTAAACAATTTGAAAAAAGAAAACATATTTTAAATAAAATTTAAGAATAAAACACTTTAATAAAGTATCAAATAAAACCAAGATAAGTGGGAATTAACCCCAAAACTGACTATGTCAGTTTTGCTCGATCATTGGAGTTACTAATAACTAAAGAAATATTTCTTTAAAAAATTTCTCTCTAATAGTTGTTATAAATTAATAATAATAAATACATGTAGAAAATGTGAAGTATTTTAGCAATGGCTCATAAAAACTGCAGAGGAATATTCAGAAATAAAAAGAAAAAAGAGTCATTTACCACACCAGAGAGTCAGATTGCAGACCTCGGAAGAGATCCCAGCACTAATTTAAGTACAAGGATTCTCAACCTGGCCTTTTAATGACTTTCAAATTTGATACAAATATCTTTTGAAAGACTTTAAGAAAGAGTCTTTTGTCGATACGTTGACTAAATGGAGTAAATTGCAACTTGATTAGTTAATTGTTCGATTTTTAACAAATCAGGAAAAATACGTTATGGTAGTCCGAAAAATATAATCTTACGGGTACCACAACTGGACCTAAAGTCTGATTTTGGAAACAAGTTTCAACCCTCTAGCATGAAAACAGACGTTCAAAAGTAATAATACATTTTTACTAAAAATTAAAGTAGAGGAAATAATACTTGAAATTTAAATAATTCAAGTATACATTTTCTTCACTATATAAACTAATGAAACAAGTTCCTTAATAAAGTCATAATAATGACTAAAATACTTCAGCAAATTGCTTAAATAAAAATTTATTATAGACTGACATGATTATAAGAAACACTTCATTCACTTAAAGTAATTTTAAAAGCTAGGATTTCTTTTGTAAAAGTAATCTAAATTTTAATATAATTCCAAAAATACTCATTAGAAACCCTCAAAAAAGTTGACTTAGAATTAACGATATTCAGAAAACAAACAGAACCAAATAAAAATGAGAATTGAAAAATGGATACTATAGAAAGCAACACTAAATAAAATTAGTGTGTTACCAAAATAAATTTTGGTTTAAATTTTTTGATAATATTACGATAGTAATGTCTAAAAAATTTAACTTCCAAAGCATCTTTGCGAAAAATAAGTGAAGTGCTTCAACTCATTTGACTATTCTAGTATTTTACAAAACATATTAGTCGTACTTCTTACAACTAATATGTAAGAAATACAACTTAGGTAACATTTTGTTATTTCTAGACTTGATGGTAAGTTCTATTCAGAGTTTTATTTGATGAATCCTCGACAACTTCAGCAAAATATTCCATCGTTGTTCTAAAATTCTTCAGCAAATTTCTTTTCAAATTAGTTCTGAAAGAATTGTAATAAAAATTAATAATTATTAATAAATAAATGAATTTGTTAATAGTAAAAAAAAAGTTAAAACTATATGTCTTTTAGGGCCAATCTACAAGTTATTAGAAATTAAATTGAATTTAACTTTGTGTTAAGTAAGAACCTATAAGTGGATTTCAAGGAGATAAAGACTGCATACTCCAGAGAAAATAATTTTATGTCTTAACTGATGAGCAAAAAAAACCTATTATACATTCTGTACTCCCTAATAAAAACCAAATAGTTAAGTAAATAGATACTGAAGTTATTCTATACAAAAGAATTTGGTTTAAAAGGCTAAAAAATTAAGAAAAGTGTAGGTGATGAGATTAATCATATTGCAAGCAGTTTCTTTAACTCCCCATTAAATTAACTTAACTCATTAAAAGAACAAGTGGAGGTAGGAAGGTGAATGCTATTTGAATTAGTCCTTTTAACAGCCCAATAAATCAACATAAGGTAAACTAGGAATAAAGAGATGAATCTTATTGCAATCAGTTTTTCTAACACCCCTTTAAATAACATAAAAAAGTGGGGGTAGGGAGATGATCTTATAGCCAAAAAGTCTAATACTTAGAGGAGGATACAACAGCTCTTATTCATTCCCTGGGTAGCATGGTGCCATAATTGTACATTGGTGACGTAATTTTTGGATTATCCAAAATAATAACAATATCTCATAAATATTACAAGAAATCGAAATATTTACGATAAAGAAGAAAATACGATAAAGACTTTTTTGTAATTATTAAATGTGTTTATCGTATTAAATGATTTAATGTGACGTCAATCAAAAAGGTTGCTTGATAGGTGCATTATGAACATGTGCTCCAATAAGGGAGACCCAGAGACAGGAAAAGATTACGTGGAATACAAGGTAAGGAAAAACAAAACAATTGGTATCAACACAATGGCAGACTAGTCAAGAGTAGATAGCCCCCTTCCTCAATAGTATAAATTTACTTAATATTTAAAGAACCAATAGGAAAACATCAAGCTACATAAGGGAAATCTCTCTACCTAAACTGACTAGTATCGATATATAGCCTGCCATTGAAAGGCTCTATTTTTTAGTATTAGTCTCTAATAGTTACTTGCAAGTCTATTTTTGTAGGAATTTTCCAGGGTAAGGCATTTAGTAACTTTGAAAAAGGAATTCAAATAAGCTTAGAATGAGTCCTCAAAACGATATAAATTCACAGGCAAAACAATGTTTTTTTAAAAGTTATCTTATCGACATAAAAGTGTTTTGCGGTGCCCTAATGCAATAAATATAGTCCCAAAGCAAGGGACCATAGAGGCTGGCCTAAAAATGACCACTTGGTGTAGTGATACATGTTATAATACTATAGTC
>JACMZG010001893.1:19385592-19482416 GCA_018340805.1 Microvelia longipes | reverse complement strand
AACTAATTTATAACTATCTAATCTATCTCAAATATCACATCTAACTACTCCCCCCCCCCAAATCTCTTCAAAAACTAATTCATAACTATCTAATCTATCTCAAATATGACATCTATCTACAAAAAGTAAACAGCATTTGTCTTTCCACAACGATATAATTGAATATACAAAGCATACATAATTTGTCATGCATAGTTCTAATAAATTCCGCCATTTCATCAAAGAGTGGGTGAGGTATGTGGACGACATATTTTGCGTTTGGCTAGGTGGCTTGAAGACCTAGTTGATTTCGTTAAGTACCTGAACTCATGTTATCCTAGCATTCAGTTTACTTACGAAATGGAGGATGAAGGTTCCATTAATTACCTTGACCTTACAGTATGTTGTTCAGAGAACAAACTTAAGTACAAAATATATTGTAAGCCAACCACGACGGACACTGTTATACACGCTTCTTCTCAACATGCCTGGTCCCATAAAATGGCTGCCTTCCATGCCTATGTCAACCGTCTTCTTACTACACCACTTCAACCTGAAGATTTTAATAATGAGGTTAATATTATCAAGCAAGTAGCGGTGGCTAATGGTTACAAACTGACATCATTGATAACCTCATTCACAAAAGCAAAGGAAGGCTGCTCTGGAATTAGTTTATCCTGATAATGACCCCAACACTTTATATCCTTGGCGCAGTTTGCCTTATATAGGTTCGGTTTCGGATAGACTGGCTCGCATTTTGAGGAGGAATGGTTATAACGTTGCTTATAAAAACATAAATTCCTTAAGTAACCATATTTGTAACTATAAAGACAAAACATCACCGTATGATAAGAACGGGGTCTATGCTTTAAAATGCGGTACATGCGCCAGTATTTATGTTGGCCAAACGGGCAGGGCATTCTCTACCAGATTTTTTGAACATGAAAAACCACCTAGCAAATTTCACCAACATGTTAATGATAGAAAGCATCATTATTTAGATCACCAAGTAGCGATGCTACACTATATTGATAAAGGTGGACAGATGACGGCCCTGGAAAATCTTGAAATTCTTAGGAATGTTCAAGAAAATGATTATAAGGCTCTTAATGAAAGAAATGAGAGTTTGGGTGTGTCAGTGGTTAAATCTCTGGTGGGAGCGCTACAACCGTCAGTCTGCTACAAGCCGTGGCCTAAGAAACCGGCCAGAAGAAGAATTAGACTATCTCACCGGTACGACTTTATTTTTCATCTTGTCTTTAGTGTCATTATTTATACTTTTTTTGGCATTTATTTTAATTTATTTATTTATAATTATTTATTATTTTATTTATTTATAATTATTTTATTGTATTTATTTTTTAATTATTTATTGTATTTTATTTATTTATAATTAATTTATTGTATTTTATTTATTTATAATTATTTATGTATTTTATTTATTTATAATTATTTATTGATTTATTTATTTATAATTATTTATTGTATTTATTTATTATAATTATTTATTATTCTGTTGGCTATTTTGTTTTTATTTGGTTGTTTTAGCCTTCAGTGGTTTCTTTTAATTTTTAATTTGTTTTGCTTATTTAGTTTTAGCTTTCTTTTTACTTTTTTGACTGCTTTTTTTTTATTTTTTGCCTTGTTTGGGTTATAGGCACTGATGATGATCGTTATGGTCGAAAGCTGGCTTTGTATATTTAATTATATCGTTGTGGAAAGACAAATGCTGTTTACATATATTAGAATATTCACATCTCATAATTTTCGGATTAATGATTGACATCTATCTACTCCCCCCCCCAAATCTATTCAAAAATAATTTAAACTATGATCTATCTAAATATGACATCTATCTACTCCCCCCCCCCAACTACTCACAAAGTTATTTATAACTATCTAATCTATCTAAAAAAATATCACATCTATCTACAACCCCCCCCCCCCTCCCCAAATAATCTATTCAAAAACTTATTTCTAACTCTCTAATCTATTACTCTATCTGATATGAATGTATGTTATACAATAGGTCGTAGAAAAATTAACGGAATTTTATGATATTGGTATCAAATTTCTCACAACATAATGTAGTTTCAAAAATGTTCATATCATAGTATGCTCCAGTTTTAACTTTTTAAAGTTACCAAGGAATTACCATTTCGGGTAATAAAATTACCATATTTGCCAAATAGTTACCAAAAAAATAATGACATATTTGTGGTCACTGAGGTCGATTACCTAGGGGTGGAGACTTTCCCGACTCTCTATCTCCATTTTTTAACCATTTTAGCAGGGGGTGTGCATTTTGTTGTTCCAAAAAAAGTGTCATTTTGAAGCATAAAAGTGTGTATGTATGTTACACAATAGGTCGTAGAAAAATTAACGGAATTTTATGATATTGGTATCAAATTTCTCACAACATAATGTAGTTTTCAAAAATGTTCATATCATAGTATGCTCCAGTTTAACTTTTTAAAGTTACCAAGGAATTACCATTTCGGGTAATAAAATTACCATATTTGCCAAATAGTTACCAAAAAAATAATGACATATTTGTGGTCACTGAGGTCGATTACCTAGGGTGGAGACTTTCCCGACTCTCTATCTCCATTTTTAACCATTTTAGCAGGGGGTGTGAATTTTGTTGTTCCAAAAATAGTGAAATTTTCAAGCATAAAAGTGTGTATGTATGTTACACAATAGGTCATAGAAAAATGACCGGAATTTTATAATATTGGTATCAAATTTCTCACAACATAATTTAGTTTTCAAAAATGTTCATATCATGGTATGCTCTTATTTAACTTTTTAAAGTTACCGAGGAATTACCATTTCGGGTAATAAAATTACCATATTTGCCAAATAGTTACCAAAAAAATAATGACATATTTGAGGTCACTGAGGTCGATTACCTAGGGTGGAGACTTTCCTGAACTCTATCTCCATTTTTAACCATTTTAGCAGGGTGTGTGCATCTGAAATGTTCCACCCTGTATACATATAAAATGGGGGTGAGGAAAAAACCACTCAGGCTTTGTCCCAGTGCACCACTATAAAGACGATAACCCAAATTTTAATAAACATGTAGGCAAATTGATATAGATAATTGATCCAGGGTAATTGGTCAACATTTACAGTGTCAACAAGACATTAAAAAAATTTGTATACGTTTAAAAAATTTACTCAATATTGAAAAAAACCAACAGGGAAACATCAAGCTTTGTAGAGAAATCTCTCTACCTAAACTGACTAGTTCAGGTAATGACTAGACGATACATAGCCTGCCATTGCGAGGCCTTATTTTTTAGTATTTGTCTCTTATAATTACTTGTAAGTCTATTTTTGTAGGGATTTTCAAAGGTAATTATTTAAATAACTTTGAAAGAGGAATTAAAATGAGTCCCCAAAATGATATGAAGTCACAGAGGAAACAATGGATTTTTAAAGCTATCTAAACGACATAAAAGTGCTTTGCGGTGCCTAATCCAATAAATATAGTCCCAAAGCAAGAGACCATAGAGGCTGGCCAAGAAATTACCACTTGGTGTAGTGATACATGTTTTAATACATAAGTCACTTGTAGATTTAGTATTTTACTAAAATCTCTATAAATAATTTACAAGTACAAAGGGATTGTACTACACTTCATGAGATGTGCATTAGGGCTAAATCCCTTCCCATAATACTAATAATGGCACTTCTTTGGATTAGATAATCCCTTTGTTTTATATTCATTTATCACAACATAACATTATCACAATTGTAAATGATACACAATAATAGGTAACTTAACAAAAATAACTTAAGGATTGCAAAACTAAAAGAAGTGCCCTAATAATATTAAAGTACAAGCAAATAATTACCATTACAAATAAATTTTCATTGGTCCCTTGAAGTACAGGCTGATGATGACACAAGAAATTACAGGAAACAAGTCTCTGAGGTCATCCTCGACCTACAAACTTTTCTTTGACCAAAATGCCTCTTATGTTACTCCTTAGACAATCTGTAACAAGATCATAAGTATTAGAGCGTGCTATAGTTAATTAACAATAAATGAATTCCGTCATAGTTCAATTGAAGCAGAATAACTTCTATCGTTGAATGTCAATGTCAAATATAACTGTGTTTTTAAGCTGGTATTCACTAATCACCAGGTTATATTTAAAATATGGTAATTTAATAACTTAAAGGAAACACAAAAATATATAAAATAGAATAGAACAACCCCCAAGTGTTAAGTCTTCAAATATCATAAGCTCACTTACTACAAGATTACATGAAATATGAATGAAGGAAGAACAAAACTATTGGTATCAACACAGTGACAGACTGGTCAAGAATTGCTCCCCCCCCCTGATTCCCTAGCTCCTAGGAGCCCATAAATTAATTTTTCTATAATTAAAATAAAAGTTCTTCCAAATAGTGTGCACCCACTATTAATTTCTTTTAATTATTTAGTAATTTAAAAAAACAATTGCTAAAAAGATAAATAACAATAAAAACTAGGGTCTCTGGGCTTTGAACTGCTTCACCAATTGTTGTTGTTTTGTATTATTTGTAGTTTACAGGTATTTACCAAAATGTTTATTGCCTCGCCAAGCTAAGGCCTCTTTATAGGTCATATAGAGGAATAAAATACATTTTACTTCAATTTGAAAATCGTTGAACAATTATCTTACACAAGCCCCATAGTAGAAAAGTGTATGAATTTATATACACATAAAAAAATTGTCGAGGGAAGAACCCCTCGGGCTTTGCCCCAGTCCACCACTATAAAGACGATAACCTAAATTTTAAAAAAATGTAGGATCAATCATTTCAAATGTCCCAGACTTGGTTGCTCGAAAAAAATATATTTTGATAATTATTTTGCTATTGATACCTATATCTATGGTGAGTAAAAAATGACCAATATTTATTTTTTATGGTCACCCGTTCTTTTTTTAATGGTCCTTTGACCCTAAATTTAGTTATTTTTGACCTTCAGATAAGCAGCTGATACTCGGTTCTCGCTTGTACTACAGCAAAAATATAAACTGATCTGTTTAAAGCAAGCTTTGAGCTACATTTGGCCTTTGACACTTTTACTTTATGACCGCTCCTTGGGAGGGCAATGGTGGCTCCAAATTTTAGGTTTTTTTTAAAATATAAGAAAATTTCAACATTTTTTATAATATGAAGAAATATAAATCAAGAGCTCCCAATTTTTTTAGGATTTACTTACTTTATGACAAGCAATCAACAAAATTTTCAAAGCATTAATACAATTTGTTTATGAGCTATGATTTTGTGAAAATCCATATTTTTTAATTTTTGGTCATTTTTGACCTTCAATATCTCCCTTGGACATGTATACTTTTTAAAAAAATCATACCACAAAGACCCCTTACCAGTGTCAACATAAACCACTAAAAACATTCTTGTGTATTTGCCCACAAGCAAAGTTATAGCTAAATCATGTATGTGTGAACTTTCAATAAAAGTTCTTCCAAATAGTATACACCCACTATTAATTTCTTTAATTATTTAGTAATTTAAAAAACAATTGCTAAAAAGATAAATAACAATAAAAACCAGGGCCTCTGGGCTTTGAACTGCTTCACCTATTGTTGTTGTTTTGTATTATTTGTAGTTTACAGGTATTTACCAAATTTTATTGCCTCGCCAAGCTAAGCCTTTATAGGTCATATAGAGGAATAAAATACTTTTATTTCAATTTGAAAATCTTTTAACAATTATCTTACAAAAGTCCAAGAGTAGAATCGTGTATAAAGTTATATACATATAAAATGGGGGTGAGGAAAAAACCCCTCAGGCTTGTCCCAGTCCACTACTATGAAAGATATCTCCTTTGGATTTGATGATCCCATTGTTTTATATTCATTTATCACAACATAACAATTATCACAATTGTAAATAATACACAATAATAGGTAACTAAGCAACAATATTTTAAGGATCCTCTAACTTATAGAAGTGCCCTGATAAGCTTAAAGTACAAGCAAATAATTACCGTTATTAGAGTTCCAAAAAAAAAAGTTTTCCTTGTTTCCTGCAAGAAATTACAGAAAACAAGTCTCTGAAGTCATCCTCGACCAACAAACTTTTCTTTGACCAAAAATCTCTCTCATGTTACTCCTTAGACAATCTGTAACAAGATCATAAGTATTAAAGCGGGCTATAGTTAATTAACAATAGATTAATTAACAATAGATGAATTCTGTCATGGTTCAATTGGAGCAGAATAACTGCTATCATTGAATGTCAATTTAAAATATAACCAACAGTCATAGTTTGTTTTTAAGCTGGTATTCACAAATAACCAGGTTATATTTATAATATGGTAGTTTAATAACTAAAAGAATACACAAAAATATATAAAATAGAACACAACAACCCCTAAGTGTTAAGTCTTCAGATATCATAAGCTCGCTTACTAAAAGATTCAGTGAAATATAAAGGAAGGGAGAACAAAACTATTGGTATCAACACAGTGACAGACTGGCCAAGAATTGCTCCCCCCCTGGTTCCCTAGCTCCTAGGAGCCCATAAATTAATTTTTCTATAATTAAAAATAAAAGTTCTTCCAAATAGTGTACACCCACTATTAATTTCTTTAATTATTTAGTAATTTAAAAAACAATTGCTAAAAAGATAAATAACAATAAAAACTAGGGTCTCTGGGCTTTGAACTGCTTCACCATATTGTTGTTGTTTTGTATTATTTGTAGTTTACAGGTATTTACCAAAATTTTTATTGCCTCGCCAAGCTAAGGCCTCTTTATAGGTCATATAGAGGAATAAAATACATTTTACTTCAATTTGAAAATCGTTGAACAATTATCTTACACAAGCCCCATAGTAGAAACTATAATTAATTTCTATAATAATTAACTATAATAACTTTCTATAATTAAAAATAAAAGTTCTTCTAAATACTGGGTGTATTTATTTCTTTTAATTATTTAGTGTTTTAAAAAACAATTGATTTTTATCGCCTCGCCTAGCTATGGCGTCTTTATAGTTTATGACCTATAAAGACGAGGAATAAAATACTTTTTATTTCAATTTAAAAATCATTGAACAATTATCTTACACAAGCCCCTCAGTAGAAAAGTGTATAAATTTGTATATACATAAAATGAGGTTCGAGGGAAGAACCCCTCGGGCTTTGTCCCAGTTCTACACTATAAGGATAACCCAAGTTTTAAAAACAATATAGGTCAAATTGATATAAATGATTGATCTAAGGCTAAAAGGTCATCATTTACAGTGTGTCAATAAGACATTAAAAAACGTGCTTAAGTTAAAAAAATTTACTCAATATTAAAAAAAACCAACAGGAAAACATCAAGCCCCGTAAGGGAAATCTCTCAACCTAAACTGACTAGTATCGATATATAGCCTGCCATTGTGGGGCCTTATTTTTTGGTATTAGTTCCTTATAATTACTTATAATATAAATTTTAATTTATATTATAATTACTGCAAGTCTATTTTTGTAGGCATTTTCAAGGGTAAGGTATTTAGTAACTTTGAAAAAGGAATTCAAATAAGCTTAGAATGAGTCCTCAAAACAGTATAAAGTGACAGGAGGAACAATGTTTTTTTAAATTCATCTAAACGACATAAAAGTGTTTTGCGGTGCCTAATGCAATAAATATAGTCCCAAAGCAAGGGACCATAGAGGCTGGCCTAAAAATGACCACTTGGTGTAGTGATACATGTTATAATACTTTAGTCACTAGTAGATTTAGTATTTCACTAAAATCTCTATAAATAATTTACATACACAAAGGGATTGTACAACAATTAAAGAGGTATTGGATTAGGGCTAAATCGCTACACTAAAAAAGGCACTTCTTTGGATTAGATGATCCCTTTGTTTTATATTCATTAATCACAATTGTAAATTATACACAATAATAGGTAAATAAAAAAATAAAATGAAAAATAAAATGCCCGTTTTAGGGCCTTTCGGCCCATCAGGGTATTCACCCTGCGGGAACCACCTCAGGTGGGTTGCATCTACTACACTCTAAGAATTAATTAAAGTTGGCGAAATCATTTTAATACAAATACTATTCATAAAATCTTAGAGCATAGCCCGTGCTGCGAACCCCGGACCTCCGGTGCCGAAATCGTACGCCTTTACGATCACGGCCACGGAGGCAACAATAATAGATAATTAAACAAAAATATTTTAAGGATCCCCTAATTTAAAAAGGTGCCCTAATAATATTAAAGTACAAGCAAATAATTACCAATATCAGAGTTCCAAAAACAAATAAGTTTTCCTTGGTCTCTTGCAAGTACAGGCTGATGATGACACAAGAAATTACAGGAAACAAGTCTCTGAGGTCATTCTCGACCAACAAACTTTCTTTGACCAAAAATGCCTCTCATGTTACTCCTTAGACAATCTGTAACAAGATCATAAGTATTAGAGCATGCTATATTTTATTAACAATAGATGAATTCTGTCATAGTTAAATTAGAGCAGAATAACTGCTATCGTTAACGTTATTTGTTCCTTAGAACCTTTTTTCATTAATGGATATTTATGACACATATTTAAAATAATGTTTTGTTGTTAGGGTGGTATCCTTACTTAAGACCACCTGTCAACCAGCTTTCGTGTTATCAGAAGAATTACATTGTGTTTACGGTCCTGTGCTCCTTCTAAGCATGTGAGTATAGTTGACGCAAAACAATTGTGATTTTCTTTGCAAAACTAGATTGTATCAAATGATACCGAGTTATTATATATAATAGATGATACTATATAGTTGTATATAGTATTAATAGTTATAAGATAACAGTAATAACCAATAATAAACTGCGTAGGCTTCCGCGGTTATTGTCATGAAGATTTAGGTCTTCCAGTGGTGACCGCGTCAATGTAGACGAACAAGCCGACGTTTCGCTTCCACTGCGGAGGCATCTTCCGGGATGTAGGACATCCCTGAAGATGCCTCCCACAGTGAAAGTGAAACGTCGGATTTTCATCTACATTGATGCAGTCACCACCGGAAGACCTAAAATCAGTAATATCTATTGCTATTACTATTACTATACCAGTAGTAATATAAGTAAAGAGTTAGATGTAATAGCCAAAGTAGACATACTATTTTTTTAATAAGAATAATAAAGTACTACAGTCTATCGTTTAGTTTAAAAATCCGTTTAGTTGTAGAGTACGTAATAATATAATATACAATAATTATAATAATATTACTATAGTATAATAATATAATATAATATAATTAATAAATAATATAAATAATATAATACGTAATAATGTAAGATGGTAATAGTAAATATTAACATTCAAAATGGCGGAGGATTCAAAAGTAAAAAAAGATCGTCGAACATTTGTAGCGTCCAATCAAAATAATAAATTTGCGAAATATATCATAATTCTAGTCAAATATTAAGTAATAACTAATAAGTATGTCCTATTGATATAAATGCTCCTAAAATTAAATGGAATAATAAAAAAAATAAGATTTGAGACTTACTTCGCTACATCCCACGATCCACTTTGCATAAAGCTTGAAGGCTAACTGAATAAAGATGGCCGGTCGCCGGACCCTCCTCTACACCCTCCGCATCTTGATTACTGTCGTAAACAATTAAAATTAAATATTCCATTTTTTTTTATTAACTTTTATTTTATTTTTAGTAAAAATTTATTTAAATTAACTTTATAATTGTCAATTATTTATTTATTTTAGATCGAACTCTAAAAAAATAATTTTATTAAAAATTTGATCAACGGAAATAACTACAGAATATTTTTTATTAAATTTTCTAAATTATGTTAAAACTTTATTTCGCATCTAAATGTATCGAAAACACGACTCCTACATCTGTTTATAAACATCAATTGATTTTTATGGATTTTTTTGCAAATGGTTTCTATTAACTATTTGTACTATATGGTAAAAGCTATAAGTTATTCGTACCGAATGTCCATTTTAATCAAAATTTCCAAATTCATAGTTATGTTAGAAATTAAGTTTTGACTCTAACATTCTTCCTTTTGTTCAATAATGATTGTTTGTTACTGGATTAATCACGAGTCCAAAGGCAGACAGTACTCTTCCGATCATAACCGTAATAGTACTAAGTAAAGTAATCCATTAAAAGTTAGAATCGTACCAAACGTAAACATTTAATATATTCACGAGAAACCCTTTTTTAAATTAAATAAAGTTTCCAATCTGGTATAATCGTACGTCTTTAGAATCGACTATATTAAGCTCATATGAAGTCCCATTAATAAGTAAAAGACAGTACTGCTCTGACTGCATCCTTAACTTGATTATGATTGATGACCCTTTACTTGATGATTGATGGCCCTTACCTGATGATGATTGATGGCCCTTTACTTGATGATGAGTATTGGCCCTTAACCTGATGGTGACTGATGGCCTTAACTTTACTAACCTTAACTACCCTAACCTAACCTTAACTTACCCATTACTTGATGACATGATTAATGATTATCTGCAATTGGTTGACTAGGAAGCAGAGTATTTAAACAACTCTAATAATATTTAAACAACCGTCGATAAATTTCAAACCATTAATTATGATAGCTTTTGTATATTTGACCCTGCAGTAAACATTAATTTAGGAAAGATTACCAAAAAATATCCTGATTGGTTCTCTTTCGACTTGATCTCTCTTTTAAAAAAGAAAGTGTTAATTTAATGTTAATTCACTAAAATTTGATGAAACGAATATTCGTTCTTATATTCGTCTTAGTTCTTATCTAATCAGTCAACAACTGTAGTTGCATAGACATATCATTACTTGAGTGGCTCTACTGATGGAGTTTTGAAACATCAAAAAAGTAACCTGACCACTTCCGACTATCAATATAACCAGATAAACAAAATAAATTACAATAGTTTCTGTAGTAGATTGTTTAAAATACAAATCAGAACACAAACAATGTGCGGGGAGCCGAAAACAATTGATTTATTAGTAGCTAGACTTACTCTTGGAGGAGGTTTTAAAGAAGTTACACAGAGCCCCTGAGAACCCCAAAATATTGTTTCAGGCGTCTCAATGCATTGAGATAAAGCTATGTCCCTCTAATAAAATGTCTCTATGTAAAGTTTTAGATGGTGTAAAATTCAAATTCGTTCTCGTTTCAAAACATAGGAATAATTAAAGTGAGTGATACTTACTTATAATTAATCAGAAGATATGTTAAAATTTTTATGTGGCTTGATGATATCATATTTTTTAAAAGTTAATAGATCAAAGTGTAATATAAAAGTTATATATGTAGATACACACACTTGTTGATTGACACTTGTTGATAGAATCCACAAGTGATAAATCCTCGGTAGAACCTCTTCATCAAAAACTTAAGCTTTTGTTTCCCTGTTGTTCTTGTTTCTTGAAATTGAAATGTTCTTGGAATCTATTAATGTGTTTATTAAATCTCTCTGTAGTATGGCAAAGATTACAATCAGCTGATAGCGTGAGAACATAGTGTTGAATCTTTGAGGTTGGACTGATATGAAATCGAGAGGGTGGTTTAACATCCAGGACTAACCTCATTGGATCCCTCGCATTATTTTTCCATGCTCTCATCTGATTATAACCGTGTGTTATACTATAATTATTAAGATGTTACCTGCTTGTCTTTTATTTTATTTTAAGCCCAGCTGGTGAATGGAATCACAGCACTTAAAGACTCCTCTAGTTTAACTCACCTCTCTTTTTTGGTTGCAACAATATTCTTACGTACCATAAAACAAGCCCTGCCTTGGCCACATAAGTCCAAATTGGTGCTCAAAGTGAAGTTGCTAGGTTGGCTATTGTTAAGGGCCTTATTTACATTGATCAGCTTCTTCTTCTTGGTAGCCAGCCAGCGGTGTGAACAAGTTGTATAGTTTCTTTTGCTGTATTTTAAGATTTCAAACAATTCAGGTGTTCTTGGAGATAAATCATTACAGAATTTAGCAGTTGAAATAATTGCAGCAGTTTTATTTACCTGCATAGATCCAGGAGTATGCAAAAGAAATGAATGAATAATGAAACGATAAGGGTTCGATATAATCAGGCATTATACCCTATATACCCTTGCCAAACTACCTCTATAGTTCATTCACTTTTCTGGCACGCCGCCAAGGAGAAGAAGCTGATGATTGCCTCACTTAACTATTGCCAACCTATCAACTTCACTTTTAAACGCCAATGACCGTCTCCAGCCAATACGGACATGACTTGGCAGGATAGAATGGTTGATTTTCCTACTTTTTTGGACCAAAGACTTGGCGGGGAGTATTTTACCACATAAGTGGTTTTTGGTAAGATTTTATGACTTTATGTACGGCTCCTGTTTTATGTAAAAACAAAACTTAACAAGATATGTGTAGTAGATAAAGCTGTAAAGAGTGTCAAGGTATTGTATACACCACTCTCAAGCTCAGCTTTCTGCGGCACATACAACATAGGAATTATGAATTTGGGATTACCAAAATGGGGTTTTCTATGATAGCTTTAAATAGCTAAATTAGAGCATACCATTATATGGATCATTTCTGAAACTGTATCATATCCTGGACAATTTGATACTAATATCGCTGACTTCCGGGTAATTGAACTTCTAGTGGGGGTAGTTACCAATATTATCACAATAGATCCACATGAAGTTGACTTAATCGGGGTGATGTATTCGAAGCGCCAAGTAATAAAAGACCAATATAGAGAGAATATAGTTTAGGTTAAAGTAAAGTCATTTTGGATAAGGAAAAATTGAAGGGGAAGTCTATACACTCTATAGGGATTTTGGGTGACAGAAATTTGGAGGATTCCTGTTTTAAAAGAGTGCTTCTAGAGTACTATATAGAAAGAGTGCTACAAGTTGCTTTTACATCATTTCATTTTTGTCTTAATTGTGGTGAAATATATTTGAAAGTATTGGTACCTAAAAAAAGGTGTTATACTTTAATTGAAGAAAAAATATTAAATACACACCAAATTTTATTTTAGTATTCATATCTTTTTGGTGTCTGTGATGGGAGCTAGAGTTTGAACACAGTCCAAACTGTCGACCCTGTATTTTTTAATTTTGTGTACTTCTGGAATTAAATACATATATACACTTAACAGGCAGTATTGAAATTTTTTGAACCCTGCAGATGTTTTTACTGGCCTAAATATTGTTGTAGACTCACTTGTTGATTGTATACTCTTAAAATATGACTTAACACTTGTTTAATGCCTTTTGAGAGGTATTCTACTACAAGGAGAGGGTCATTCGTAAGAAATCTAAAATATTTGTAAAGAAGAATATCCTATTGATAGTGGTCTTCAACACTGCGATATCGCAGCATTATTGTGACTTCTAATAAAGTTACAATTATTGTAACTTGTTCTTGATAAAGAACAAGAAAGGCTATTTCTACTTCCGACTCTTTCTGTCAGAATTATTTTACTGATTGCTTCATAAGTGATCCTTCTGTTTGCCTTCTTAAAAACTATTCAAAACCCAGTGACAATCTAATTGATAAGTGCTTTGTGCTTTTGTCTCATTGATCAGAGCCCTGAGGGCAGGATTTGATTATGGGACAGTAACTCTACCCTTTTACTGTAGAGGACCTTGATTCTAATCTGTTTTAAAATTGTTCTCATGTATGTATGAATAGTTAACTAAAGTTTTATAGAGTATTTGCTCTTTTTTTTTATTGCTTTATCTTAAAGTATGATATTTTTCAGAAAGTTACACAAAAGTGTTACCCACTGAAAATGTTATGAAGGAAAAATAAATATTTTGGAAGATATAATGAAAAAGAAGATATAAATAAAAAAAGACCTTTTGGAGGAAAAATACCTTAAAAGCTTTGTGTATGGTGTATTAGGGATTAAAAGTGGAATTATGGAATTGGACTTTGTATAAATTTAAGACTTATCTTAGTTTAATTCCTTTTACATTGATGCCTAATTGCTGTTTTCTCCCCACTCTCTCATCCATTCTCCCCCTCCCCATTTTTAAATGATTACTTCTTTTTAAAAAAATATTATTGTTAATACAATAACTTTTGTTTCTTTTAGCTAATTATGTTTAGTAATGATGATTTTACTTATGATCATGCAAATCATTAGCTAATTATTACTTTTTAGTACAGTTTGATCTTCCTATCTTAATTATTTTCTTTGAAAAGTAAGTAATATGTATGTAATGTATTTTCTATTTTTTTTTCTTTATAAAATTTAGAACAGTTATAAAAAAACAAGTATTATTATTTATGTTAGCCTTTCTTTTCTTTTAATGAAAAATAATAGAAAAATATATTCATCAATATGCAGTATATGGCAGCTAAAAGAAATTACTACTACTGCAAACTATTGGAGAAAAGAGGAATTAATTTTGAGCTTGAGTTTACCTTGAACTGTAATGCATGTAATGCAAATCATGAAGGTGACACACTATTCCTTCGTTCGCATGTGGGGTTTGGCAGGGGATTGAACCCCGTGTTCAATCCTGTCTGTTCACACAGTATTTTCAACCTATAGTTTATACTCTACCCTAATAAAAAATGAGTTTCTGGATTCAATCCTGTTCACACCGCAACTGCCGGGGGTTGAACCCTCTGCTAAACCCCCCGAGTGAATGGAGTATGTGAAGAATGAAGCAAATTTATATTATAATATTTATGCTCTGCTAAGGATAGGTTCACTGCTATGTGATTTATATTACTATGCTCACACATAGGATATACAGGGGTTAGTTACTTTACCCTATCCTGAACAGAGATCAGGATAGAGTTTGAGATGGGGCTTTTTGTCCTCTGTTGCATATAATTAAAAAGATTAATTTAAAATAATTTTTTTGAAGAGATGGGCATTTACTTAGATAGAATCCAAGCCAATTATAGAATAAGTAGTCAATTATAGAATCCAAACCAAAATATATCAGGAGTAATTGATGAAGACCTATTCTCTCACACTTTTCCTGCTCCCATATATTGCACTGCTTTGTTATCACAATAGCATTTATTCTTGAAGTATAAGTTCATTTACTTTTTACACTTTTCAAAATGAAGTTGCTTCTAACACTTCTATTTGATCCATTCTGCTATAGGCCAAAATTAAATAGACAATACTAACTCAAATATTGTCTTGGATTTTGTCTCTGAAATTTGTACACTGGCAACTCATCGAGTGCTACAAACATTTTAAACCCTGTAAAGTAACTAAAAACAACCCAATTAATTAAAAAATAAGTTGGTAAATTGTCAATAAAATTGTTTTGTTTTGTCTGACTTGGAAGGTTAGATAGCCTACTAATGATATTTAGACTTTTTACCTGTTTTATTTACTTTTTTGCACGTACCTAATCCAAACTTTACTGTAGTTCACTCATTAAAGAAGCATAGAGTAATAGTATACCCCAGTTCATGTACTGAAATCCTGCTCTTTTTTAAGGTTTATTAGAGCCTCTACTATATCTTACTCTTAATGTAGACCTAATATGCTGTGGAACTAGCTTTAAGGCCTTTAAATTAATTATGAAAAGTGTTCTCTACTAAAATTAAGGATGTTAATCATCAGCTTAAATCCCAAGAAATAGCTGACCTGTTTATTTACAGTTGTATTTTTGTCGGCACTGCTGTCACAGGGAATGATGAAAACAAAAATAGAATAAATGCCAAAGTATTATATTATATATTGACTGAAATAACAGAAAATCACATAGAAATAAATAAAAAAAAAATTACGATTGGTTAAAAAATGAAGTGAAAATAGAAGAACTGAATATATTGAAAACATAACAAAGACACAAATACAATAATTTAAATGATAAAATACATCCTAAATAGTGATCTTTTTTATTTTATAACACTGTACTTTTTTTCTTTTTACTAAAATCATAAGTAAGCTTTAAAAAATGTGTTGTCCATTAAACATTTAAAGTGTGTTTAAATTCTAAAACCGTGTAGCCAACTTTAGAAAAGTAAGTAAAATTTGAGAAATTGGTGTTCTCTTTTTCAATTTTCTTAAGATGCAATCATCAAACCTTACAATAAATAATAATAATTTTTAAAAAATTACACATTTTTCCGCAATTTTCTCTATAAAAAGTAAACATGAATACAACTACTTTTGAAATTAGATTCATCAAATATATATGCTATGTTTTTATTTGGATTTGCTTAGTAGTATTTGAATAGACGAAAAAGACATATATTTTTCATTAAAATATTACGAATATAATTAGTCATTTATAAATAATACTGCGTTAATTTTTTGCAAAAATAAGCTTGATCTGTATATTTTTTACAGCAATTTTGTTGAGAATGCATTTGGCAGGAATAAATTTACTCCTACTACAGGGATGGCATTAAATTATATTTTTATGATTGTAATAAAATAAAATAAAATTAATTAGAATGTCCTCTTGACGCTTTAAATGCTACTTAAAATTTGTGTCATGGTGTGATGACATAATTTATTTTTATTTTAAAACAATTGTTTTGTTTGTTTAAATAATTGTTTTTGCTTATTGGAGGGTAAACATTATTTGTTCTTTGGATGTATTCTATATTATCTTAAGGTTTACATTTAACACATTGCTTGTCTTTAGCTGGGACACTTAGATAAAAATTAAATCAGTGTGCCTTCCTGAACTAACTTACAGAAACTATCTTTTTTTAGCTGTCACTTGATATATGGTTTGATCACTCATCTAAAAGACATAACACATAATTATTAGATTTAGTAGATATGTTAGCAAAACTACCTACTGGTAAAACTATTAATTTTGTTCTATTGACTTAGTAACCTTATAAACATATTTCCTCATAACTTAGTTTATTTCTCATAAAAATACTAATAGTTTTAATTGGGTCTTAAAAATATAAATAAATACTTTCTTAAGTATTAAATTTAAAAAAATATAGCTTTATTACAGTGAAACTCCCAGACTTATGTTGTTAAATTGATTTTTAGACCCTGATGTTTTTTTTATTGTTTAATCTGGTTTAATCTGATTGCTAATAACTCTTTTTCAATTAAGTTTTACTATCTTTTCTTTCGTTTAATCATTGGTTACAAAATGGAATGAACTTAATTATTGTCAAGTTAATGAAATAGTCAAGGAATAAAAACAACATTTCAAAAAAGATCTTTGTGAGAGCATCAACTTTTTAATGCTTATTGTAAAGCGAACTAAGTACACCTATTATTTTTTAATGATTTAGCTATTAATAATACAATTATTTTTTTAGTAACTTGGCAATGAAAATCCTAGGATTGATGAAAAAAATGAGAAGAGAATGGACCAAGTAATGTGACCATGATCCATGGTTCACAGAGCCTGAATATGTAGTTTTACATGTACCATGTAAACCAAACCAGTGGTATTTTGAACTAAATAACCTAGAATAAAATGTGAAAAATGAAATAAGAATTAAGAAGTACAACTCTATAAATAGGCATAAAACTACTTAAAATGGTACATTGTACAGAAAAAATAACTGACTACATTTTATAATTTGATTTTTTTTTCATTCAATTATATATATTTTAAAATTATAATTACAAACTAATTTGGCAAAAAAAGAAAAGAAATTAAAATAAAACTTAGGGATAGGTATATATTTTTTTCACATACCTATTTAAATATTTTATTTTAATTCAATTTTTTTCAGGTAACTTTCGTCGATTTTATTCTTATAGAAGACATAAATTCGGAATAAATAATAATCTTATTATTTAACAATAATAACAAAAAAATTAACTTAAATAAATAGTTTAAAATGAAAACCGGTAAAGAGTAGTGAATTGTTTGTTACCCATTTTAATATATAGTAAGAATAATTAATTTTTAGATTCTGTCATCAGTTATTAGTAGGTACACCTATTTAGTCAGAGTAAAGACAAGTTGGTGTAAATTTATTATTAAAACCTAACCAGAAGTTTTGACCAATAAAGGCATATTGGCACAGATGGACTAAGCAGAAAGGCATGGAGGACCATTTATATGAATAACACAAATACTGTTCTAGATTTATATGACATTGCTTATTTTTTCTGAAAGAAGTCTAATAAAACTATACTTAATATAAAATTTGACCAACCTATGGTCTTTACTCATATACAGACACTTGATCTTATTAAAGGAAGCAAAAAGCTCTTTAAAAAAAAGCGAAATGTTAATAATGTGAACAGGTCTCAGCTTTTTTGAGATTAAAATAAAAGGCATTTCCTACACCTGAGCTAGGGTATTGTTTTCTACTCTATTTGATAAAAATAGTTAAGTATAAAATGTTAATAATTGACATTATAAAGTAGATAGATATTTCATTAGGAATATTAGTAAAAACATACAACTAATAATTCTGTTAAAAATTAAATTATTTTTGAACATCTGTTTTTCTTAACCTGAGTTGTCTATATTTCTATTTTGTAAAAAAGAGAAATTTTCTCTGATTTATATCAATAGGAAATTGTAAATTAAAGGCCATTCTAATACTATTTTGTGTGATTTTAGAAATTGAAATGAGCTACAGCCATAGCAAAACTAAAGACAACATTAAGACATTAATTCAGACTGATGGGTAACAAACTATTAGAATCTTCTTTTGATTTTATAAACCTAAGTTTTTATTTTTAATAAAAAACTGTATTATTCTTTTAATTATATGGAATTAAAATTAAAGCAAATTTAGTTTGTTTGGTAGAAATATATGAAATGAATTTTATTTGCTATTACACAAGCATTGAACTCAATAATTTTACTTTTTCTAAACCCATAGCAATTGGTATACAAGAAAAGTATTAGTATAGTAGATGTTATACATAATATCTGATTAGATTTTATTCAATTGTAAAAATCAATGATAAGAAAGTTTTTAAAAATAATATTATTATAAAGTTGTCCCTTTTACAAACTATCGTGAAAAATAAAAACAAAGGTTTATTAAAAAATGTTAAAAACAATAACATAATAAATAAAATAAATAATTGGCCTAGCCTTGGCTTTTGCAACAAAAAAGTAAAATAATATAAATATATATTTTTTATTAATTTATTTATTTTTATTTACTTAAATCTAAAATAATAAATAAATTAAATCTATTGAATACGGAATTGTTTTACAAAAACTAATCATAGAGTCCTTCGCACTTGAGATTCCTTTTATAGTTAGATAGTGGACTAGAATAAATATATGGCTGGTTGCATAGAGTGCACTACTTATTTGTGGATTTCTTTTTTAAAATGTTTTTTTTAAAACTGATTATTTTCGCAGATCGACTGGCCTTCCGGCTACAAATTCAACCATTTTAAATAAGCTATCTGTTTCTTGTTCCAAAAGTAGTACTGAAAAGCATCCACTGAAGTACTCACTCGTAAAACATTTGCCTCTGTAAAAGAAAAACAAAATATAATAAGTCTTTATTATTGTTTTTTAAGATGTTACCTGGTAAATCTGCTTCCAATTGAATGGTTACTGATTCAAAGTATACTGCTTTACAATTTTATGTTTTCAAAAGTAGTTTTAGTTTATTTACGCACATAAATATATATATTATGTAGCTCTCAAGCTCTCCAAGCCTCTCTCTGGAACAACCTTCACTACTACAACTTATTTACAAATATTTTATGTGATAGTTGTAGTGGTGCCTTGTATTTCATAATTTTAAAAATAATTTTAATTGTTTAGACATTTAGATATTTATTTATAAAGTGCATATTGCTCAGTAAAGTTCTTTTACATTTTTGCCTGTTTTAATTTATACAAATAAAATTACAATTTTTTATCTGTAATGTAAGACATGTGGAATTCTTTCTCCATTAAAATGGATCCTTAAGTTTTTAATTGAGTTTCTATTAAGCCTTAATACCACTAATAATGGTACAATTAGACAGTAAGTAATTTATGGTGGCTCTGAAGAATCTTAGTCAATAATCTTTGACTTAGATATTTTCTTAAAACATGAAGTTCTGTCCATATTAGACTATATTATCTATATTATATAGTATATGTTCACTTATACTAAGTCAACAATGAAATTTATATTAAATCATTAACTATTTAGGAGGAATGATGAAGTATTATCATGATAATTTATTTGTCAGATACATTCAGTTTTCTTTGTGCTAGGGATAATAGAGTGTTTGCATTTTTCATTTAATATTATAAAATATAAGGTTTTTTTATTTTATCTAACTAATGATATTAGTCTGTAAAAACGATACATAAGAAAGAGGGATTGTGTGTGAGACGGGGTAAAAGCAGGGCTACTATATTGAGTTGTTCTTAGAAAAGCTTTTGACTCACACAATATATGTAATTCTGCCTGGAATTCCATAGCAAAAAAATAATGTTTTTTTTTCGCTATATCTTCTAAAATACATTTTTATAATATTTTACATTGAGTTACATTAACAATATATATTGCTTAAAGATAAAGCAATAAAAAACTTAGTACAAATACTCTATTATACACCCACACCATATGTTAAGTTAAAGTTTTTAAACAATCATAGTATAATAGGTCATCCTCAGATCCTCCACAAAATCTACTCATTCGATATTATTTCAATCAATTCTGTTAAAATCCCTTAAGACCTTTACAAGTCATAGTACTCTAACAGACTTTCAGGTTTGCATTTAAGCAACCTAATATTCTTCAAAAAGAACTATAAGGTACAATTTTTTCCATGGCAATAATTTATAGTTTTTTTAACTTATAGTTTGCTTTACTTGGAGCAATAAGAAGCTGATAAAGTAAGCAAAACAAACCATTATGATACTCTACTCTATTATTCATCTCTGATTTTAAAATGTCTACAGAAAAATTATTTCATCAACCAATGAAGTACTATTTAATCAATTATTTCTAAATGTATACATATTAGCATTAGTATAATTAGGAAGGGTCAATCCATATCAAGTGTCCCAAAAAAATAAAAAAAGTGCTCTAAAAAATAGATTCGATGATTATTTTGCTATTGATACCCATATCTATGGTGAGTAAAAAATGACCAATATAAATTTTTATGGTCACCCGTTCTTTTTTTATGGTCACTTTTATGGTCCTCCGACCCTAAAATTTATAATTTTTGACCTTCAGATAAGCAGCCGATACTCGGTTCTCGCTTGTACTACAGCAAAAATATGGACGGATCTGTTTAAAGCAAGCTTTGAGCTACATTTGGCCCTTTGACACTTTTACTCTGACCGCTCCTTGGGGGGCAATGGGGGCTCCAAATTTTAGGGTTCTTAAAAAAATATGAAAATTTTAACATTTTTTTATAATATGAAAGAAATTAGAATTAAGAGCTCCCAATTTTTTTAGGAGTTACTTACTTTAAGACAAGCAATCAGCACAATTTTAAGCATTAATATAATTCGTTATGAGCTATTTTTTAGAAAATCCTTATTTTTTAATTTTTGGTCATTTTCACCTACAATATCTCCCTTGGACATGTAACTTTTTAATAAAACTCATATCACAAAGACCCTTACCAGTGTCCACATAAACCACTAAAAAAATTCTTGTGTATTTCAGCTATAGCTAAATCATGTATGTGTGATTTCCAAAATCAAATAATATATATTTTTTATAATGTAAAGAAATCTAAATGAAGAGCTCCCAATTTTTTTAGGAGTTGCTTAGATTAAGACAAACATCCCACTAAATTTTAAAGCTTTGATAATAATTCGTTATGAGCTATGATTTTTTGAAAAATATGAATTTTTAAATTTTGGTCATTTTTGACCTTCAATATCTCTCTTGGACATGTATAATTTTTAACAAAAATCATATCACAAAGACCTCTTACCAGTGTCCACATAAACCACTAAAAACATTCTTGTGTATTTGCCCACAAGCAAAATTATAGCTAAATCATGTATGTTTGATTTTCCAAATATCAAATAATAAATATTTTTTTATAATGTGAAGAAATTTAAATTAAGTGCTCTTAATTTTTTAGGAGTTGCTTAGATTAAGACAAAATCCAACCAATTTTTAAAGCTTTGATGTAATTCGTTTATAAGCTATGATTTTTTGAAAAATAACCAAAATTTAAAAATTCATATTTTCAAAAAATCATAGCTCATAACGAATTATATCAAAGCTTTAAAAATTTAGTGGGATGTTTGTCTTAATCTAAGCAACTCCTAAAAAAATTGGGAGCTCTTCATTTAGATTTCTTTACATTATAAAAAAATATATATTATTTGATATTTGGAAAATCACACATACATGATTTAGCTATAACTTTGCTTGTGGGCAAATACACAAGAATTTTTTTAGTGGTTTATGTGGACACTGGTAAGGGGTCTTTGTGATATGAGTTTTATTAAAAAGTATACATGTCCAAGGGAGATATTGTAGGTGAAAAATGACCAAAAATTAAAAAATAAGGATTTTCTAAAAATCATAGCTCATAAACGAATTATATTAATGCTTTGAAAATTGTGCTGATTGCTTGTCTTAAAGTAAGTAACTCCTAAAAAAATTGGGAGCTCTTAATTCTAATTTCTTCATATTATAAAAAAATGTTAAAATTTTCATATTTTTTTAAGAAACCCTAAAATTTGGAGCCCCCATTGCCCCCCCAAGGAGCGGTCATAGAGTAAAAGTGTCAAAGGGCCAAATGTAGCTCAAAGCTTGCTTTAAACAGATCCGTCCATATTTTTGCTGTAGTACAAGCGAGAACCGAGTATCGGCTGCTTATCTGAAGGTCAAAAATTACTAAATTTTAGGGTCGGAGGACCATAAAAGTGACCATAAAAAAAGAACGGGTGACCATAAAAAATTTATATTGGTCATTTTTTACTCACCATAGATATGGGTATCAATAGCAAAATAATCATCGAAATCTATTTTTTTAGAGCACCCAAGTCTGGGACACTTGATATGGATTGACCGAAGTAAATTATGCAATTACCAACTAAATAATTAAATTGATTTTGTAGGTAAATATTGCAGAGGAAATCCACACTCGTTGATCGACTTTTGAACAATATTTCAAAAGAAACTTATGCTTCTTAGATTACTCAAACAAGGTATGTTTTGACGGTTATTATCTTCTTTGTATTGTTGATGCCTAATAGATTTTTAATATTTTAAATGCAAATTAATTTACTAAATATGTTAACAAATGTAAGAATATTCTTTTTTCTTTCTTTTTAAACCATTCTTCACAAAAACAAAATAGAAGACATTATACAAATTGCTCTATTGACTTCACACTGTTTATATAGGGACTATAGATTATTCCAAGGGCGGTAATCTTGCACAAACCTTTATTAAGTTTGGGAAAGACTAAAAAAATATAAGTCTTAGCTAAACTCGAGCAATTTTATAGTATTAGATCACCCTAAATTGTTAACTCGCTTATTTTGTGATAAAACAATCAAGTGACTTCTACCACAATATTTTCATATTGTAATTTGTTTCTATCTTGTTAAACTTCATTGCAATGTCCTGCAAAATTTGACTTCAGAGATGAATAAGAGGAATATCCAATAAAATTTATAAATGTTTTTATTTAATACCTAAACCTGAGGTTCGGCACCGTGTAACTGTTTTATCCAGGTTTGTATGTTTTCCATTTCGTCTTGAAGTAATAGAACATCCAGACATCCTTTAAAATAATCCGTTGTAAAACAGTTTTTCCTGTTGAATTCCATACACATTGTTAATTATAATAAAAAAAAAATATTTAATTATTTTATGTTCTATAAATAAAATTCACTTAAAGTTTATTATATTTTTTTATACAGTTTAAACACCCCTCAGAGAGCTGAATTATGAACATAGCTGAAAACAGATTGTATTTTTTAATCGGATTTGACATTTGTTTCTGCAAAATTATTCAATATCAATATACCTTTACTAATCGTATTTCTGATCAGCCCAGAACCCTGTTTCCGTAACATACTTTAATATGGAAGTATACCGTCATGCGAAATATTACACAGCCTTTCATATAACAATTATATAAGTTATATTCTCATTTATGCTGACTAATTTGAACTCCGATATCAAAATTTATTTCAGGAACTAACCCTAGTTCCCCAGAAGTTACTAATGGTCAGGTAACCATAAATCTGTATACAGTGGAATGAAATTTAAAGTGTCTTCGTTAACTTAAAGTGATCTTGAGTTATAATACTTTCTTACAACGTTAGAAAGTTCCTTCGACAATATAATATATTTTTGGAATCAGAAGCCCAAGTGGAATCAATCCCCTCACTTCCTCCACGCGACCTCCCTCATAAGTGTAATTTTCAATTAAAAATTCTCTAAAATAAAATTTAGGGTTAGAATATGCCTATGTAATTGAAAGATTTCTGTAAAGCACTATGTTTACTTACATCAGTAAGTAAACATAGTGCTCTTCAGAAATCCTTTAATTCCAGCAAATCAAAAGAATAAAAGTTACTATTCTGTAAAATATTTTCTTTAAAAACAATGCTTTAATTTTTCTTAAAGCAAACACGAGCTAACTCTCATATGCTTCTAATTAGTGTTACTGCAATATATTTTTAACCTGACAAAATATATTATTTAACCGGAAAGATATTTTTAACTGAATTTTCAAAAGAATAAATTACCCTAATAAGGTTGTCGACATGGAAACAGTGCTTTTAAGAATTAATTTCTCTTAATTTAAATGAATCAACTTTTCACCAAATTCCTTATATACTTATGGGCATAGAGATATTATTAGCATAGGGGCCCTATAGGTTAAATTTTAAAACATAAAAAAATAACCTGACCACCTCGCTTATAAATACAACCAAATAACCAAAACTAAATTTCAGTAAGTTATACAGTTGTATTTTATGTTATCTAAATACAAGCAATGTGCGGGTATCCAAAAACAATTGATTTATAATAACTTTAATTCACTCTCGAAAGAGGTTATACTGAGGTTACACAGAATCCCTGAGGGCCCCAAAAAGATATTTCAGGCCTCTAATAGGAATGAGATAGGCTATGCCCCCTCTAGTATATATCTCTATGTTTATGGATTTGTTAAGAAAATGCCTTCTCAATCAGAATTGTCAACATCAATAATTTACTACAGTTGTCTACTAAGGAAGTTTTAAGGCAAATCAAATTCTTTTAGTTTATATCAAATAAATTTTGTGAATAAAACCATATGAATTTAGCAACATAGACACTGTGTTAACTCTTTTCTGGCAATAGAATAATAAAAACAATAAAAAACTTAGTATACAAGACCACACGACATGAAAAACCAGTTTGACTAGAAAACTGTTTGAAATTATACAGACAGATAATTCAAAGCTCGGCAAAGACATTTGTTTTAAATTATACAAGTAACACATACAATGACACGACATTTTTTAATAAATCTTAAATTTAGTGAATTTTATTTAATCCCCTCATAAGTTTTCCCCCTCAATTCTCCTACACTATCAGTTTTTAACGACAGTTTTAATGGCACTTAGTATTCAATAAATTTTACTTTTTGTTTGTAAAATTTACAGCTTTAGTATAAAGGAAATATAATGTGCATTTAAAATTCGAAACCGAAATTTCACCTGACTATTCGTTTTATTTGTCATAAATGACTCAGCAAATATTCATAAAACGCGAATAAATGATAGGGTCAATTTTAAATTTAGCTCGTATGTCTTTGAAACATCTGCCAAATATAATTGAATGACATTTATATCTTTTTTTACGTTTCCTCGTTAACAGGTATATTGGAAAAGTATTGTGTTTGAAAAAAAAACGGGGATGTTTCAGGTGTTTATAAGATCTCCTAAGTGGTTTTCACTAAGTTGCCTGTCTGTATGAGTGTGTGTCTGTTATCATCGCAGCTCCCAGGGTATTTATGCAAGGGAGTTGAAACTTGGTACAAAAATCAATTTTTTAGGTGTAATTGAGCTTTACGGAAAATAATTTTTTTAAGACGACAATTTTTTTGATCTGTTTAGATTTGGCACGCATATGTTATGTCATATATGTGCCAATTTTCATCTCATTAGTAGCGTTAGTTAAATTTTTATCAAATGACTTGTATACGTTTTTTTAAAAAAAATGTAAAAATCGGGAAAAAATCTATAATTTAACAGCTTTATTAAAAACAGATCTTCGTTTAAACTTTGGTAAATTACAGATTATAGAAGCAGTGCAGAAAGAACCTATAAGAGATCAGTTATTAACTTTTCAAATAAGAGCCTTATTTGCTCGTCTGAAATTAAATCAAACGTTTCTTACCGGCATAACGAATGCAACTGAGGTTCTCTAAAGAGATTATAACAATCTTCACAAATCCTATCCAGTCTAGCGAATATACTTTTATCATAAACGCCCTTACACTGGAGGTCAAAAAAGGATCTCTTATTGACGGGATGGCCCATCGTAGGACGTGAAGCGGGCCCTCCTAATATGCAAGTGATGAGAGCAGAAGCTACCACAATACTAGTCAGAATCGCTCTTTGCTGCTCAGGCATCTGAAACGGAACAAATTATATGTTAGTCGTATATATCTCCGGGAACGGAATACATAATAATGACTTAAAAGTCTTCAAAGTTTCGTTTCCTTTGTACAAGAAAGAATATAGTACTAATACTAATTTCTAGTACTAGAAATTAGAAGCTTTAAAAATGCTCTAATAGTTATAAGTGTTTGTTCAAGTACGCTCCCAGAATATGTTCACTGTATAAAATGTAAAGATATACTTCCGAAGAAATGTATACACATGAAAATTCAAATGAGAGTCCTTTAGGGTCATCTTCAGGCTTTATCCTCATCTTCTGCCTTTTTTTCTTCCTTTTCTGGCTCTGTCTTATCATCAGAAGGTATGGACAATATATTAGGGCCTCTTTGTCTCTGTTGTAAAGGAACGAGGAGGGAGGAGGCTAATCGTCCCATCCCTCAAATATATATATATATATATATATATATATATATATATATAATATATAATATATATATATATATATAATATATATATATATATATATATATTATAACACATAGTGTGGTAGGCCAAATATTATGGTTTAATTGGTGATTGAGGAGACAAAAAGTTTGAGAACCCCTATATAATACCGAACCGAAAATATGCCTGACCTAAATTTTTGTAGCACCTCGATTCTACAAAATCTGGTAATATATTTGCTAGGACCTCACCATCAAGAATAAAAGTATCTAAGCCTTAATGTCATGGCCTAAATACATTAGAGCATATTAAAAAAGAAAATCCGGCTTATTAAGTTGTTCATAGAGAATAATAAATAAAATAACAAGTTGCTATACTGCGTTTTTTCCAAGTTATTATGTAATAATGCTACACGGCCATAATGATGTTAAAAAAACTTAAACGAGCTTCTTACTAATTAAATTATGTGGGAAATAATGTGCGAGGTAAATCCTCGACTGAATATGAGAAGGAAAACTGATATTGCGAGAAAACTGCACAACTGGTGTGAATATTTTTTAACGGAGTGTATGAGGGCGCTGACCTAGGCTATGGTAGCAGCAAGGTCAGCCTAGCTAACACTATGACCCTGGGAGCTCAGGTAAGTCATGTGAGCCTCCAAGACTAACTTTATCCTTCGCCTTGTCCCTATCTACATATGATAACTTAAAAAGAAATGAAAATAAACCACTAGTGTTGACCTTTAGGGTTTTATGTACGAAAAAGCTGGGTTCGTTGAACCTAGAAATTAGTTTGTTTATAATTTAAATGAATTCAGTCCAAGATAATTATTTGTAGAATCCCTTTAGGTTCTTTTTCGATGAACAAATCAAAGTGCTGGACCTTTGTACATGGGTAAAAAACAGATTGTTTACGAAGTAGAGTCATTAGTCGATGTCATATAATTGAGACGTCCAAATTTTTATTAGCCTAAGGTTACTCCCTATAATTTGAAAAAGGATCTATAGTGTATAGTTTGTAAATAATATCGAGTATAACCCAATAAATTAGCCTATACACCTAATTTATTTTCTTGATATTGGAAACCATCTAAAGAAGTAACAGGCGTATGGCAAATTAAAGAAGGTCATAGAGACCATTCAAACATCTAAAGAAGCTACATGCGTGTGGCAAATTATAGAAGGTTATGGAGACCATTAAACCATCTAAAGAAGTAACAGGCGTGTGGCAAATTAAAAAAGTTCATAGAGGCCATTAAACCATCTAAAGAAGTAACAGGCGTATGGCAAATTATAGAAGGTCATAGAGACCATTCAACCATCTAAAGATTTAACAGGCGTGTGGCAAATAAAAGGAGGTCATAGAGACCATTCAATCATCTAAAGAAATGCTAAAACTTTGTCAATTTGGCCAGTTATTTTCACACCCTTTTATAGAAAATGTTCACCAGGAATTATCCTCCTCCCTCTCTAAAAAGAATGACAATTTATGTCAATTCTACCAAATATGCGTAGCTAAAAAATCTCAATTTGAATAATTGAGATAAGCGAAGTAACCTAACCTTAGCAGATTGGAATTGAATACCAAAAAGATAAAATGTCGAGTCAGCTAAATAATTAATAAACAATACCTTCAAAACAACGCTAGAATGTCAATAAGTATTGCTAAATTGAATTGAACTTATGTAACAGGATACTTATTAATATTTTAGAAGGGTTCATTAACACTTATTTAATTAAAAACATTCTGTATTATGAGAAAACATAACAAATATTAGTTTACTGAAATAATAAACAGATACAGTTTTGATTAAAAGCACGCATATAATACACGACCGATTAATATTGAGATTATTTAAAATATAATAAATGTTCTCTATTTATATGCAAAACATGATTCCTTCCTTATTTGCTCATTTTTCCCTCGGGAACTCGCTAAAAATTTAGTAGTTTCAGTATTGATGAAATAAACAGTGTAATTTTTTAAAATAATAAAACAAACATTATCGAATAGTTGAACACTTAAAGTATGAGTCAAAAACAACTTATCTGAAGTTAAAATTTTATATGAGTTGAAGATTAATCAAAATCGAACAGGAAATACTAAACAACCAGTAAAATAAAAATAGACCAGAAGAAGTAAGGAAATATAAGAAGCAAAATAAAAAAGGGACATAAAAACGGGAGAAAGATTAAAGCATTTGGTGAGACGAAAAAAGCAGAAAGAGAACTACAACACTAGGTAGTAAAAGTAAAAGAGAGGTAGTAAAACATTATTAGAAAAGAGAGTAGGTAAGAAAAATTAAAGGTAGAGAAGAAAATAAAAGAAAAACAAATTAGGGTAGGGGCCTAGAGGAACATAAAACCCAAAATCGTGTCATAACTGCTTTTATAGAAATACAGGGACTCGGACAACATTGGAGTTGAAAAGTATTGTAGAACCCAATAAGTTTGTGTTTAATGCAGCTACTTGAATACTTTAATCTTCATGACTTGTTTAGAGGTAGAAACAAGGAAAGAATAAAACTTAACTCGTATAATTAACAAACCATTACACAGATAAAAAGAACTAAAATGCGGCCGATATGTTTATAACGTGGAGATAAGAAATGTACAGTGAGGTTACGAGGTGTCGACAATGTATATCATATCTAAACTAGAATAGGCTCCATCCGTATTAATGAAGATCCTTGAATAGGAAAAGATTATAAAACATTTAACTCTAAGAATAAGTGGAAAATATTTAAAACATGTAGAAGGAAATAAATAGGAAAGAAAATTAATATGTAAAAGGAATATGATATAAGCTTGGCTTGTAAAAGAAAAAACCTAAAAATGGAATAACAAATACTCTTATAAACCATGGACGATCCTGAGGAAGGAGATGGGCTAGGATGACTTAAGGCTTTTCAGTCGTGGTCAGGAAGTGTTAAGTTAATCAGGAAACAAAGTTCAATAAAATTGAGCTGCTGGAGAAATAACTCGTGAAGCAAAGAGTTTCACGATGGTTTGAACCCGATTTTGACACCATTTCATTAACGGTGGAAAGAACCATCATAGCTTAGAGTATGGAATAAAGAACTGGGTAAGCGGTTCCTGGTTGAGCGAAAGTCCGGTTGAGACGAAGCACCTATCAAGGCGACCTTGACTCTGAAATAGAGGTTTATCTAAATTAAGCCCGCAGTTAATTAAAAGGGTCAGAAGTAGCTGACAGGATTATGGAAGCAATGAGGGGGCATAACATATTACAATGTGAATGGAGAGCTCTAGCTGACAAATCCGTTACTTTCTCCTCACAGAGGAAGTGGGGGTCAGGACACAAGACACGGCGTCATGCAGTCTACCAGACTCGACGAAAAATATAACCTCGACCAACAAGCACTCGCTTCTAGGCTCTACATTGAAATTTGAAACGCTTCCAACCAGTGTAACTACATTTCACTTGTAATTTCTCTTTTTAACATCGTTAATAATAACTTTTTGATCTCGCCACCCTCTTTTAATCCCGTGTTTTGGAAGCGTTTAATTTATTATATAATAAAACTAAGAAATATGTGTCGCAAATTCACCGGCTGGGATTGTAAATCTTGTCCGTATGTCTGACGTCTTTCTCACAGACTCTGTCCGACTTTTAACTGTCGTAAATCTGTTTGCTTTAAAAATCACGCGGTTAATTATTTTTGGTCTCTGACAGTTCAAAAGAACATTCAAGAATATAATTTGTCAGAAAAATACAATTCTAAAAAGAGAAATGGTATTACTGTAATAAGTGATTTGTCTGTAAGCCGCGAATTTTATATTAGAACGTGGTTTAAATCATTACCCGATATATATATATATATATATATATATATATATATATATATATAGATCTCTCTCTCTATATATATATTTTATATATATATATATATATATATATATATAGAGAGAGAGAGAGAGAGAGATTTACAAACTTGGTCTTATCAACAATAAATACAACTACAATTTTGGTCTATCACAACACGAATTGTTCTTTCTTTCTTTCGATTATAAATATTGAAGATTTTCTTCAAATTTATAACGTAAGATATTTTATCTTATGTTAGATTGTGTAACTTTTGTGGCAACACTGAGATTGCCCGCTAAAAGGTTTCTTTTTATCTTAATGCCAACTTACCTTTTTATGTTTGCGTTCCTGAGCGTTCTTGTTATTAATGTTAATGTGTTTTTATTTGTGCATAAAATAAAAAAAAATGTACAACAGTAATTGTTGAAACTTTTACCAACAAATTTAGAGTAGAGGTGTACACTTGATAGTAATTTGAATTTTAAACTATCTCTGCATTAAACAAAATGTCCTCAAATAAACTATTGTAGCGATTACAATAATTTACCCTATTATAATAAACTAATAGGGTTGGGAGACCAAGCCAAGCAAATAGACTCTTTTTGTCTATACGTTTGCTATACGCCAACAAATAGGTATAGATAGATCAATATTCCCCTTAACAAAAGGAAAATAATAGTTCTCAGAACAAATATTTTAAACACAACAAGCATAATGGCGATAAGACAGCACCATAAGTGTTACATGACGTAACGTCTAGCCATCAATGATGACTTAAGTGGAATAATGTAGCATTGCATTTTGCTTACTACATTTTCTAGATGTCTTTCGCTCAATTATATTGAGCCAACCATTCATTATTTGCAACACTTGGTATTATCAAATGTGAACTCATATATCTATGAGTTATTGTCACACAACTCATCTACATAGATTACCAGATAGATAATGACAAGTAGAGGTGATATCATATATTTATGAGTTATGGTCACACAATTCATCTATATTGATTACAAGATTGATAGATAGCTAGGGATATAATGACAAGTAGAGGTGATGTCAAATATTTATGAGTTATAGTCACACAATTCATCTACATAGATTACCAGATAGATAGATAGCTAGGGATATAATGACAAGTAGAGGTGATGTCAAATATTTATGAGTTATAGTCACACAATTCATTTACATAGATTACCAGATAGATAGATAGCTAGGGATATAATGACAAGTAGAGGTGATATCAAATATTTATGGGTTATGGTCACACAATTCATCTATATTGATTACAAGATTGATAGATAGCTAGGGATAAAATTTCATAAGGTCTGCATAAAAAAACAAAAAAAACAAAAAAAAAAAAATATATATATATATATATATATATATTATATATATATATATATATATATATATAAAATGCCCGTTTTAGGGCCTTTCGGCCATCAGGGTATTCACCCTGCAGGAACCACCTCAGGTGGGTTGCATCTACTACACTCTAAGAATTAATATAAGTTGTCGAAATCTTTTTAATACAAGTACTATTTATAAAATCTTAGAGTATAGCCCGGGCTGCGAACTCCAGACCTCCGGTGCCGAAATCGAACCTAAACCTGAAATATATATATATATATATATTATATATATATATATTATATATATATATTTGAAGCCGCACTTTTAATTTAACTAAAGTTTATAAGAAATCTTCTGACCACATAAGATGACGGAACCCGCCATCTTTATAAACTTATATCTCTTTGTGGTGAAAGAAAATATAGAAGGCATATTAAAAACAGAAATAATTACAAACCAAAAAAATAAGATTTGTCCGAGTATCGATTATTTTGAATTTCAGACAATGTAAAAGAATAAAATTGGCTTAATACTCAACATATTCGTAATCTCCGACATCTGGCGTAATTTTCACACAAGAAATGATCTCATATATTTTAATAATATCGAGATCTTAGTATAAAGATAAATTTAATGTCTGTCCGGCAAATTACATACTTCAAACAGTTGTTCATCGTTTATTTCAGAATGATACATGTAAAAAAGAATACGAAGAAGCAAACATAATTGCATCACTACAATTTTTTCTTAACTTATAAGTGTGTTATATATTTTTTTTCGCTTTAATTTAATATGTGAGAAAATTAGTTTGATACATCAAGGTCGGTTTAATGACAAGCGTGATAGATTAGATAAAACAAGAGTAACTTATTACTTGTAATTTATTTCGAATACTTGGTAAATGACGTTACTTGCATGACGGTATTGGGTTTATAACATACTATTCTTAAATGCAACAAATTAAGGTTATGTTTATTAATTACTAATCTAGATAACAACATAGTTTTATACTTGCGATTTCGTGTACTTTCAGCGAATTTGAAAAAAGGAAATTGCGTTTAAGTGTTTATTGTTTGCGTGTTATTGTTTGTAATTAGGCATTTTACATTAACTCTCTAGATTAATTAAGTTATAAGTTATTGCTTATAATTTAATCTATTTTTATTACTAACTATAATTACAGTATTAAAACAATAAATTGTTTTCGCAATTGTTTGTTTGGGCACAGGCTCAAGCTTTTACGGCTAGAAAAAAAGTTATTTTTTTCTCCAATAATAAGTTAGATAGTTGCTCTATTAATAAAATTATTGTAAATAACTATAATACTAATTTACATTAATTTGCATTTTTTGTATTCTATAAATAAACATTTTTTATTTATTTTTATTTTATTTAAGGTAAATTAAAAGTTTAAACAGAATAGGGAATCTAAAACTTTAAAAGAAATAAGGATACAGCTCTGAAATAAGAGGCATTCGAAGTCTCGGCCGCTCCACGAACCCAGCGCTTCGCGCCTCCCTGCTGTCGCTTCGCGGGCACTTGGTTTTTGTACTGTATCAGTTCGTTGTATCACTAGTTTTATAAGTGGCCCACTGCTTCAATATCAGCGAATCCCCAAATCTGTCTAAAAACGCGATTTGCTTACATAAAGTTGTATATGTCAAACGATAAAAACGTCATTAATGTTGATAATAAAATTTAACTTCGTTCATGTGTATAGGTTTTCAAAATTTTCAGCCCGATCCGATACCGTTATGAGGTTATGTGAATTTTTGCTGAGTCAATATTAATTAGGTTTCATTCAAATCCGAAAATCGAATTGTATTGTGTTTTATAGATAAGAACAAATTCTCGTACATATATGGTACAATACATAGATCCATCTATCCACATGTACATAGATATACATATATAAAGCCTACCTCCCTCCTTATATTATCCTCCTTATTAACTACACCCCCCCCCTCCATCTTTTCCTTAAAAGTTCGCAAAAAGGAATTGTTATTTTATCCCTCATGCAATCTACATCAACTTTACCAAAGAAAAAAAAATAATGTAAATACTCTACAAGCTAAGCAATTAAACTAACCAAAAGGCCCATCAATTATAAACAAGAGGCCTAATCTAAGAGATTAGGTCTAATTAATTAACAAGAGGCCTAATCTAAGAGATTAGGTCTAAGTAATTAACAAGAGGCCTAATCTAAGAGATTAGGTCTAAGTAATTAACAAGAGGCTTAATCTAAGAGATTAGGTCTAGTAATTATTAACAAGAGCTTAATCTAAGAGATTAGGTCTAATTAACAAGAGGCCTAATCTAAGAGATTAGATCTAATTAATTAACAAGAGGCTTAATCTAAGAGATTAGGTCTAATTGAGGCCTAATCTAAGAGATTAGGTCTAATTGAGGCCTAATCTAAGAGATTAGGTCTAATTAATTAACAAGAGGCCTAATCTAAGAGATTAGGTCTAATTAATTAACAAGAGGCCTAATCTAAGAGATTAGATCAAATTAATTGACAAGAGGCTAATCTAAGAGATTAGGTCTAATTAATTAACATGAGACTATCAGCCTCTTGGCCGATTCAGGCTACGGAGCGGCCAAAAGGTACCATAAAATAAATTATCAGTGGTGAGAAGTTTCATTTATCCAAAATCTAGGAGTATCTAAGGGAAGGAAATAATAAATCAGAAGTAATAGGGGAAAATAAGAAGTCTTATGCTATCCTTCATCTAGAATTCGTTAAGAGGAAAAACTTATAATTCTTGTTTACAATAACTAGAAGTCATAAAAGGGGGGAAATTGCTTCAATCTAAACATTATATAAGCAACATATTTCGTATCTCGAATAAATCAAAGATAAAATCAGACTATGTGATATAACACAACTACTGCAATTCATTAAAAGAAAGCATTAAAAGTTTTAGGAAAAAGTATTATTTATTTGTTTGATTAATATTCTACACCAAATTCATAATTATCATTGGCGAAGAAATAAGAAATCTTTTTGTCCTAAACCTTGGTTCCAAAATCTTGACATTATTTGAAGGGGGAATCTAAGTAGTGTGGTAAAATCAACAAGATTTAATAAAAGTCAATGAAATTTATCTAATCATTCATAAATGTAGTTAAATGGTTTATAATAACAATGCTGTTAACGACGTTATAAAGATATTTTATTACAGTTATACAGCGGAGTGGTTATAGCGCGGCACACAGTCTACCAACCGCCGCGCCGTGTATCTAAATATAAATTAATACGGAACGCCAAACGAGTTTTAATAAAAAGGATTTGTAACCTGTTGTAATGGTTTAAAATTTATGCCTCTATCTTATAACGATTTAAATGATAATTTCCTTCAGTCGGATTGTCAGTGGTTCGAAATAGTGAGAATCTCGGTCGCTGAACAAGTTTTACAAGATTATTGCTTGATGACTCATTTTGGAAGAGGTGAGAGGACGTTATTACGAAGTGGCGACGTTGTGTCCAGATGTACTCGAGAGATAGGAAGCTCGAGATATTTCTTAGAACGTGTATGTGTGGGGTCTAGATATCGGACGAGCCGCCCTACTGGAATGTCCCGTGGGGTCAGTCTCGACTTGACAGTCAAGTATCTGTCCATCTCTTTTTTCCTTCTCTCTCCAATTCAAACGTACCGATATAATTATCCACTGGAATATTTAGCTAATTCAATTAAAAAATCAAAGAAAAATCGAAAAGGAATGACGTAAATGTTGCCTAACCAATTTCATAGACAGTTTTTGCATCAGCATACTGACGACAAACTTGGAATTTTAACTATCGTATTAACGTCATCTGATACATCCGTCTTCTCAAAGTCAAATGTGAACATTGTCCCTGCAGGAATCCAAAACATGTAAAGGTATTTTATTATCCTTTATATCAATACAACAAGTTCTCTTGTATGCTTACATTATCAAGAAGTTATAATTTTTACATAACTATACAACTACTACTAAAACTTGTGCTAACTAACTTCTTAGATATTAATATTAATACTTCCAAGATATTCCGGAAGCTAACTACTCATTACACATTAGACTTTGATACAAGAAAGAAAAACTTTATATGAAACTTAAGACGGACTGTAAGGATACTTGACACTGTTTTGCGTTGAACCACGAAATAGCCTTCTGTAGTGTATACGGTTAGAATTACCCTTTACAATTCTAACTTGACATTATGAACAAGTATATTTATATTAACGTCGTATAGAATAAGCATAACTTGAACATTCATCTTGTGTAAATTGAAGTTAGAAATATTACAACTCTGTCTTTTATACTGGTAAGAAATATTACAGCCCCACGAAAGAATTAAATCCTGAAATATAGTCCAAAGTTCTGATATTAAGAGATGGCTTTATTAAAGGCTTGAAAATCCAGGGAAAAACATTGAGCTATGGGTCAACTATCGCGCATTCTGTCCGAGATCCTTAAATAGTATCCTCACAGGTTTTGCGCTTTTGATAAGGTCAAAAGCGCAAGTCAAAGCTCTTTCTATCAGGACTTTAAAAATTTCAATATATATATATATATATATATATATATATATATATATATATATATATATATATATATATATATATAATCTTAATGAACAACAAAATTTTAGTGGAAATTGAACTAATTGAAACCATTGAAATGGTACCGGATTTCCAAAGCCAAGCAAAACTATTTTTTCTCAATTTATTATAACTTGCTGGTTGATTATCAAGATTTTTATTATTAAAATATGTACGGGAGCCCAAAAATATATATCTATATAATATATAAGTAATGAGAGTGCCAGCAAAACTAGAATCCAAGCAAAACTATTTTTCCCGATTTATTATAATTTGCTTGTTGTTTAAAAGAATTCAATTATTAATATTAACCAAAGTATTGACATGGTATTAGATTTTTAAATCCAAGCAAATCTTTTTTTCTGATTTATTATTACTTGCTGGTTGCTTATTAAGAAAATATGTAAGGAACCCCAGAAATATAAATTAGTAAATTAGAGTAATAGTAATAGTAATAGTAATAGTAATAGTAAATTAGTAAAATTAGAGTATTGACATGGTTCAGGATTTGCAAATCATAGAAAACTATTTTTTCCCCGATTCATTATAACTTGCTTGTTGCTTGAGAAGATTTAATTTTTAAAATACGCACGGGAGCCCAAAAAATAAATAGAAGTACCAGAGTTTTAAATCCAAGCTAAATTATTTTTTCCGATTTATTGTAATTTGCTCGTTGTTTAAAAGGATTTAATTATTTACATGGTACCGGATATCCAAATTCAAGCAAAAATTATTTTTTCCCCAATTAATTACAATCTGCTGGTTACAATTGCTGGAAACAAAATAATAACAATAAACGAATAAATAAAACATGCTGACATAACATTTACAATTTCAACATCATTATAAAAAAAATTCAAAGATTGCATGTGTTATACGAACAAATGTTTATAAAAATATAAATGATTTAATGAAGACAAAGCCATTGATTTAATCGCATGGAATCCCATCATTTGGATATAAGAGATAAAATATTCAACAATGAGATCATATTTATATACATTATAATTCTTTCATAGAAGTATCAAAATATTGATATCGTCGAACCATATTTTTTACGACGTAAACAAAAAATCGAATTTCCGGTCGCCAATTAAAATAGTTTATTTTTGACAATGTCACTTTTGTTTTTTTTTTCTTAAATAATTTAGAATTAAATACTTTATTATGGGCTATGTGGGCCAGTAGCAAGAGGCGAGAAAGGAGGGAGGGGGCAAAAATAGGAATTTCAAAATGAATTAAAGTACATAGGATGGGTGTACTTTTATTATGAGTGTGTTACCGCCTTCTACCCGGAACTTTTTCTTTTTGTCCTTCTAGACAATAAGGCTGGCAACGGCCCTGATATAATCAATGTAGTAATTTGTCGTTTTTATCACGAATTGTAAGTAATATTTAAGGAGTAATGAACACTTGTTCAATCAGTTAACTTCTTGGGGTAATAAGACACAGATACATAACAAAGAACGAACAATGAGCGCAAATCCGACTAGATTGATTTATGATTACCATAACACTCTCTTGTGAGGAGTTTACAATGAAGTTACACAGAGTTTACAAGTTCTCTCCTAATTATTACACGATTAAAAAAATAAAATCAGCACGAGATACCTCCAAAGTTTTACTGTCTGGATTTTGCTACGCTTGTCCTTAGACTGTAAAAAACTGACTTCCAGTAACAGCAGTCACCCGTCCACGTACTGACCTCGCTCAGTGCTATTCAACACAAGTTGAAAAAACCCTGAATGTTCTAGCCTTATTGGAATTATATTTTGTATTCAAAGTATAAAATTAATGTTTAATTAATTATGTGTTAATTAAATATTTTAATTAATTATTTATTCACTCGAGTAGAATTTTAACTGAATTGTTTAGTTTCTTATTTTGAGATTTTGAATGATTTGTAAAAAAGTTATGTATGTCATTGATAATAAGATGAAACTTGGCAATTTGCTAGTCTTTTATAGGTCGACATGCGTGCTAAATTTTAAATTGAACGACAAGTTTCATGATTTTTTTCTATGCATGCTGAACTAATAATAAAGATTAATAAGCTATAAAAACATATTTTCCCGAAAGCACAACTAGACCTAAAGATTGATTTTATAACCAAGTTTCAACCATCGACATAAACACACGGCTCCCCGTGTGTTTATGTTGGAGGTGGAGGCCCTGTTCTAAACTACCTCCCCCCTCTAGCACTACTGAACCTAACAGATATCGTAGAGGTCATTGAACTAGACGTATATCTGTACGCATATATATATATATTATATATATATATATATATATATATATATATAATATATATATATATATATATATATATTCCTTTTACGCCATTTAGTCCAATTGAGCCGTCTACCTGAATATATAATTTCAAATAAACTTGTCATATTTCGCACATGAATTCCCCCCCTCTTTTAACTTCCGCCATCTAAACAACCTCATAAGCGTCATTCACGATGAAAATTCGTGAAAAAAATATAAAAATAATAATTATCGCTAAACCTGTATATAGTTAATAATTAAAATTATTAAATTAAAGCAAACGGATTTTTAATTTAGGACGTGAAGAATTTAATACATGTTATATATTTTATACATTAGTTGTATAAAAACAAAATACAAATACTATGAAATATTTCTTCCTAGTCAAAATTGAATAATTTCAATTAGTATTTATTTAGGATTAAATCTAAATTAATTTAAATTAAAGTTTAATAAGTATTTTATGCATAACTTAGTAGTATAAAAATAAAATATGATCGTTTAACTTGCGTTCATGAATAAAAATAATTTAATTTATATTTCTTGATTTAAATTCAATACTACAATACGTAATAAATAAGCAGTATAAAAATAAAATACTATCTTTTGACTTCCATAGGTTTATTAATAAAAATAATTCAATTAATAATAATTCTTAAATTAAATACAATACGTATTATAAATTAGTTGTATAAAAATAAAATACTAACATGGATCTTGATATTATCCCTTGTAATAGTTCATAGTAAAACTAAACAACTAAAAATAATTACATACAAAACCAACTCAAAAGAAAAAACACGACAACAACAAATTCGTAAGAACACAAAAAAAGAAAATTAAAAATGAAAATGATGTTCCGTGCACGAGATCGAAATTAAGACTAAATGAAACAAACAAATAAAAAGAACGGTGTACTCAGCTGAGCAAAGAAAATAAATATAGAATTAAGGTCAAAAGTTGTCTATTTATTACGTAATTTTTATAATACAATTTTTCCGTATTGGTAGGCGTTACCAATTTTTTATCGATGCAGCTTGATAACGAAGTCAGTTGACCGGATCTATTTCGCTGCGTCTAATTAGTGATAAATTTAATTTTATTTCATTATACTTTCTTATTTATTTTAAATTTCTCTCTTTTTATCTAAATTTAGTTGATTATGTAAGTGTTTTTCTCTTGAAGTTTTGATAAACATTTAATTATAGATTTTTTCCTCGTTGAAAATTGTTTCTTTCATTAGCCTTAATATAATGATTAAACTTTTAAATACTTTAATTTACTATTACTTGAATTATAAAGTTTTAATATTATAATTAATTATTTTATTATTATAGGGAAGTCCGGCGACCGCGCCTCAAACCACTGCGCGTATAATTAGGGTATTCTATCGCGTGTAATTTCTATATTCTATCGCGTGTAATTGTACATTTTATCGCGTGTAATTTGCATATTCTATCGCGTGTAATTTGTGTATTTAATCGCGTGTAATTTGTATATTCTATCGCGTGTAATTGTACATTTTATCACATCTAATTTGTGTTTTCTACCCCGGGTAATATGTGAAATCTATTGCGGGTAATTGTTACATTTATTCAATTCCTTGTGATTTATGTATTTTATCGCGTCTGATTTTTCTATTCTATCTCGTGTAATTTGTATATTATCGCGTGTAATTTGTATTCTATTGCCTGTAATTAATTTTTTCTACCGCATGTAATTAGTATGGTTTTTCAAGTGTAATTTGTGTGTTCTTTCTTTAATTTGCGCGTATTTCATTACCTGATTACCAAAATTATTTCCTGTATCATGCCTGCTTAGAATACTGCGTAGATCTTAGATTTGCATGGATTTTATAAAATGTTATGAATTTAAAGACATAAAACTCGTAAATTATTTACTTATTCTGTTATGTAGGTATTTTTAAATTTAGTTAGATACAATTAGACCTAAAGAAATCAATAATTAGGTCCAGTTGTGCCATCAGGAAAATAATTTTTTATGACGTCAATAATGTCATTGACGCCATTTTTTTCTGAGTAATGACTTAGCAAAATTTCATGAATTCATAAAACAAGGAAAATATCGGATCGATGTGAAATTTGGCACACATGAAGGCCTATATAATAATAACAAATGGGAACTGGTTTATCTTATTATCTGAATCGTTACTTCAATTCAATTGTTTTCGAATTATTTACCTTTTTATCAAATTTATCCATCATTTTTGACGGGTAATGGATCTTTTTATAAAATTGTTAAAAATCAAAAAAATAATCAGTTGAAATGTTATGAGTTTATTTTTTGATACCTATTAGTCACAAGAATACAAAATTGAATTGCAATATTGCATGTATATCTAAGGTTTTAGTCGGATCACTTTTCTTAAAGAGCATGGGCATAAGGTGAGATGGATGACCGCTGGAATTAAAAGAGATTATTATTGTCTGAAGATGAGCATAGTGTGACCAAAGTTGTAATACATTATAAATTAGGCGATTTTCATATCCAAAAGTGGTGAGAATATGCGCAGCGAATCCGATAGGAAGAGGAAAAGTTCCGAGGTACCCCGCATCCCATTTTTTTATTTAATCAATTTATTTTGTCAACTTAAATTAATTTTACCACATTTAGAAAGTTTGTATGGATGTGTTTAGCTTTAGCATGGGTATCTATCTACCAGTGTAAAGCATTCTACTGAAATATTTATGGGGTATAGAAAGACCATTTCAGATGCACCAACCTTATATTTATGGGGTATAGAAAGACCATTTCAGATGCGCCAACCTTAGATTTATGGGGTGTAGAAAGACCATTTCAGATGCCCCAACCTTAAATCCTTACAAGTCCTTACAACAATGGTCTTAAACTTTTATTTAAAAGTTTATTTACTTTAAGGTATTTACATAAAATTCGAAATGAGTTTACAGTTTAATTGCAATTATTTTCAAAGCTTTTTAAAGACGTGTGTCTAAGCTTGCTGCTTTAGCCTACAGCAAAAGAAATATATATATGTGATATATATATATATATATATAATATATATATATATATATATATATATATATAATATATATATATATATATATATATATATATTGTATATAATTATATATTATATATTTATAATTGTACATTTTATCGCGTGTAATTTGTGTATTTTATCTCGTGTAATTTGCATATTCTATCGCGTGCAATTTGTGTATTTTATCGCGTGTAATTTGTATATTCTATAGCGTGTAATTGCACATTTTATCACATCTAATTTGTGTTTTCTACCCCGGGTAATATGTGAAATCTATTGCGGTATATATATATATATATATATATTTATATATATATATATATATATATATATATATATATATATATATATATATATATATATAAATTATATATATATATATATATATGTTGTGTGAGTGTGTGTGTGTGTGTGTGTATAAATTTACCAAGGGGTGGATTTTGTATTATGCCGGCAGGCGCTTCCTGAGGTTGCTACGCCACTGACTCTACTACATTGGCCAGTAAATCGTAGAGCTGAATGGTGCTGCCGCTTGTGAGGTAGCAAACCCCTCTGGGTTACTTAACTCTTAGTCTTAGAACAACCAGAAATCTTGCTAGGCTATATTTAAATTAATAATCACACGCAGGTTTTAGGACTAAATATGATTAAGGATTATGATCGCGTTTTAAAGAAAAAAGGGTTAAATATAAAATACACAATAGACACGCAGTTATGAGAATAATAATCAAATGCGCGGTGCTGAGACGCGCGCTAAAAGATTATCATTTAATCTACTAAAATAATTATACTTCAATACTTTAAATTACTATAAGTATGCAATCTCAATGTTTGAAATTACTAGAATAATTAAATTTTAGTACTTTAAATTACTGTAAGTATGCAGTCTCAATGTTTGAAATTACTAGAGTAATAAAATTTTAGTACTTTAAATTACTATAAGTATGTAGTCATTATTTTAAGTTAATATAATGTATTAAATTTCAATACTTAAACTTACTATAAGTACCTATGTAGTTCCAATGTTTAAAGTTACTAGAATCATAAAATTTCAGTATTATAATCGTTCATTTTAGAATTGTAACTTACTTTAATAAAATAATAAAGACGCTAGTTTAGAACCTTACGGCTAATTTAGTTGGGGTCAGTAGAAATATTGACGCTTTGACGAAGTGTCAATATTTGTGTCTTTTTTTATTTGTGCTTGTGTGTGCGTGTGGATATGGAAGTATCAGCTACCGTCGATACTTGTTGTTGGAATAATAAAATATCCCTAGACAGCTTTCAGCAAAACGCCGACGAGCCCTCAGAAGATTTCATCTTTAGGGGGCTCGTCGTGCTCATTCAGACTAGTTATTCACTAATATAGCTGATTCTTCAATTGCTTCTTTTATATTATATATATATATATATATATAATATATATATATATATTATATATATATATATATTTTCTGTGTGTGTGTGTGTGAGAAGTCATAATCACAACGTAGCAACCCTTATTTTGCCAATTCATCAATAATTCAGTTTTATATTCATCTAATTCTCTATTACACATTGCATTATAATGTTTTGATGTTAAGACACTACTTAAGATAGGATAATCTAGAATATATCTATAAAGCACTGGTTTAAAGTAACTAACTTATAAAGTAGTTAAAGTTAAACATCTCCTACTAGACCCAAAAGGTTATCAAATTCCCACGCCCGTAGTATTTCTCTAAACTGTCAGTAGTGGCTTTCTTCAATTAGGCAATATCGTAGTCAACGTAATGCAAGTTGGACTTTTTACTAAATAAATAACGCATAGGGCTGTGTATGAATAATAAGGGTTTCTCTAAACGTAGTAGTGTGTACTTAACAGCACACATGAAGGCTCCTAATAGCTTTTTAAGTGAGTCTGAAGATAAATAAAAGTGTTATCTAGTGATAGTGACATTGAAAGAAGGGTCCGGACCGAGACGGATAAGAACGTTCGGTATTATACAAGAGTGAGACTGGAACAAGGCAAGGTCAGGATACGTGCTCAAGAGTCTCGCTAGGTGTTTAAACGCTTTCAACAGATAAAAAGACATTAAGTTGGAAACATACCAGGGAGCGAAGAGAGAATGAAGAGGAGCGCAGCAACTAACGCCACTGAAAGACGAAGGAACGAACATTTGTCAACTGCTAAGAGCTTGGACAAGACTACTGGCAGCTTTTAGTCCTAGGGACTATCTGTGAACCCCTACTACTTCTATACTTCTTTTCCCACTCCTTAGCCCTGTACGGTTCGCTTTCTATACTCTTATAAATCTCTTACGGTCCCAGTCATCGAGCTGTCCCTCTCTACTTCTTTCTAAGGGTCCATTTATCCCGGAAAGCCACTTTTGTCCTTCGTTTGCGAAACATCTCAAATCAAGTTCACATTTCCCTAGTTGAATTACCTCTGTCACGATACTTGAAATCCAGAAATAGAAAACACCTGAGAGGACTTCAAATAATTGCTAGGAAGTAGAGGGATGAATGCCTTACGAAATTTACATATTATTATTAAGTGAGGGATAATTTATAGAGTTATTATTGGTAGAAAAACAGGAACTGTTGTATGGCCAGTAAGTACTTATGAATATATATTTATTTACTCTTCTCATGATTTTAAGGATTTAGTTCCTTATTGTCATCTTTAGATTTAACAATTTGAATTTATTCACGTGGTGAGTTGTAAGGCACGTATTGTTGTTTGTCATTCTGACTCAATGTTCCTAGCTTGTTCTGTCCTTGAAGTATTCAGGGCACTTAATAGCCCACCAAATTTATAATTCTGGAAAATTAAATATTAAAATTTATTTTGTACCTTGACAGGATAATGTTTCTTTTCATGGAATACTTAAAATCTAACAATTGATAATTATTATCATGATATATTCTGAGCTTTGTTGCAAGAAATGTTCCTTTAAACTCACTAAAAGGACGCAAATACTAAAAATGTCACTAAACAAATAATAATAGGAATTTTAAATTAATAAAAGTAATGCTTGTTACTGCAGTGAGATAATTACAATTGATATCAACAAAAAACAGTAATGCAGTTTTATTTAGTAACCTTCGACGGCAATGAATCAACAGGTGATTATTTATTTGTAATTATTTTTTTTATGAGGGAAAATAAAGAACATTTACTTAAATGCAATATTGTTTAAGCCAATATTATTGTTTAGACTATCAAGCTTGATGGTCTAAGACAAATTTAGAAAAATGACTTGTACATTAGAAAATAAAATACCTCTCCCCTCTCTTCACGGCCCTAATCTTAAAAGGTCATCCTTCTTTGAAAATTCGCTAAAATTTGCATTTCGCTGTTTTTAATGTCAGTGTAGTTTTGTGTTATTGAAATATTTCTTTGAGTCAACGGAGGGGAAATGTGACGGCCTTTAAGGGGAAAGCTTTATCCCTCGGAATCAAAGCAGCTAACACCCCCTAAAGGGGATGGATTCTAATCATCCCAGGTTCTTCATCATCAGGTCAATCCACCTTACTGAAGATTTCCCGTCGGGAAATTATATTGAAATAATTAACACAATTTCAATTACATTTAAAAATAATTTGACACAATTATTATGTTAATTTGTTTAAAAAGGATGACAAATAAATACTGCTTTACTTTGTATAAAAAGATATAAGTATTAGAAATCGAAAAATGTTGAAATTCTTACTTCTTTTAAGTTATTATACAATAAATCTTGTTTCTCATTATTAGCCGACCGTCAGATTTATTGCTTGTTTATGAAGTTAGGGAACTTAATTGTCATAAAACACCACCTACGCGACAGGTACTTTAGAACCCTATAACTTAAAAAAAAGACGGTAGTGAGTACTGGGAAGTGACTTGAAGTGTTATTTATAGGGTTTTTGTTTACTAAGGCCTTTGGGTCAACCTGTGAGGTACCGTCCTCTTACCTGATAAATACTTAAGCCTACGCTTTATAACTTCATCTATTCAAAGCTATGGTAAACAACATGTAACAAACGTAAGTTTGATATTAGACTTAAGTCTTATTTAAAGGGTATTATTCATAGGGTATTTGTAAAATTAGGCTTTTAGTTCAAACTGTCGACATTTGTATTCAACTGCAGATTTAGGGATAAAATTAAATCCTGTTTTAAGATAGAAAATAATATAAGATACTAGTTTATAATAATATAAATAATTTGTTAATTATTACTTATCCTCATTTCTACCCTAAGTATATAGGAAAAATATTATGTTTTTATATCATATCCGAAACTGGGATGTCACCGGAATTTTCCGTTTTTTTGGACTCCCTGATTAGTTTTCACAGTGTAAACTGTCTGTTATCATCGTAGCTCCCAGTGTATTTATAGTATTGAGTTAAAACTTTGTAAAAATCGGTCTATCGGTTTAGTTGTGCTATCTGGGAAATATTTTTTATGATGTCATTACCCCGCAATAATGACTCATCAAAAATTTCGAAAAATCAAAAGAAAAGGTTGCGATGAGATTGAAATTTGGCACGCATATAGCCATGTATAACACTAACATATGTGTCTGTCTCATCTCGTTATTAGCATTAGTTCAATTTTATCAGATGGTGTACGTTTTTTTTATTTTTTTTAAAAAAGTCAGAAAATTATCTGATTAAGTTGAAATTTGGTAAAAGTGTAAACTTTTATGTAATAAATAAATACATTAAGTTTCCTTACAATACGGCATATCCAGTATTAATAAACGGCATATTGTCACAAGTATATCCATAATTTGTGTTGATACAATCCATAATTTGATCATACAAATTAAGGAGCATCGAGCGTGGTCAGTGCCTGGATGGGAATGAAACAGCTGTATCTTACTATCTGAGGACGAACGAAGCGAATCTGAAGTCGTGTTTCAGTATATAACTAACGACTTGTACATCCGATTTGATGAAGAAAAGTTCGAGGTACCCCGTACCCGATTTTTTTTATTGAAATCATTAACATAATTTTTACATTTATGAATAAATTTATATTATGTTAATTTATTAATAATGAATGATAAATTTATACAGTTTTACATTTTAAAATTTAATGAAAAGAAAACCTTATTATCTTTATTATTATAGATACGATAAAATTGATCTTATATAAAGTTACTATATATATATATATATATATATATAATTATATATATATTTATATATAATATATATATATATATATATATATATATACATAATGTCAGTTATTATAAATATTAAACATTGTAACAATGATACCTATTGTAAAAATTACTGTTATTTATTAAGAATTACCCTTAATATCATAGTATCAATTTTTTGGCTTTGAAGTAGATTTTACACTTGCAAAATAGTGACATCTATTTCGTAAATTTGTAGGAAATTTACATAATAGAAAAAATAGGACATTTTTTCTTGTTCAAATTTGTTCTTGATACAATTTGTTGTTGTATGCTTCTTTAAATTTAAATTGAAAACTATAAATTTATCTTTATCTTAAATTCTTAAATTACCCCTGCCCTTTTCGACTCATCTTTCCTTTCAGTGCCCCCTACATTTCATCGCCCCCTTAGAATCCTTTATCGACGCCTGGGAGGCGATATCGCCCACGTTGAGAATTACTGGTATATAGAACTAACAACCTTTGTGCTGAATTTTTAACTCTTTCAAACATTTTTACGTGTTATATGGATTTTCACAATTTTCGCAGCGCCCTTAATGACGGTTATTAATGTCTTAAAACATTTCTAGAAAGTACAACTAGCCCTAAAGATTGGGTTCCTGCTAAGTTTTAAACTCTCTTGTATAAATAACCGGAAAAAATTTCAACTGGAATAATATTACAATTAAAATATTTAATTAATATTTTAATTAATGCCTTTTTTGGATGTATAGTGTATACACAATACTTTTACTACATCCAGACATGGGTGTCCACAGGAATTTTTTCAGGGGGGATTAAAGCTGCCAAGTTCAGTCATCAATAATGTGCTGCAGGTTTAGTTTTTACCACACTTTGGCAAAAAAGTCAGAGATAGGAGTACAGTAAATCACAGGAGTGGGAATATGCTAAACTAAATTTTAATTTATAAAAAAAAAAAATTATGTAATATTTTATTTATTTGAGGATAATAAGATCAGAGTAGCTAGTGGGACAGGAGAAAAAATACTAAACACACTATGATCCTGGTCACAGGTGCAGTGTCGTAAAAGGGAGGGTAGAAGTACCGATATCTTCTCTGGTGTAGTGTGTGCGTAAACTCTAGGGAGTTCTCAGTAGAGTAAAATAAAATTAAATAGTAAAATAAAATATGGAAAAATAACTATTAATTTTTTAATAATTTGCAGTGCGGTTCAATCTAACTTTTCTGATTTTCTAGGGGGGTCAAGTGACTCGTTTGAGCCACCTTGCGGACGCCCGATACCAGATGTATAGTATGGAATAAAAATTCAATAAATGGTATGAATGAGGAAAATTAAAAATTCATAAAGAAAGTAGTAGCTATTAAAAGCGCGGCGAAAATAATAAAATTCTCCTAACTCAATGACAACTGCATAAGATTAACATCTAATATTTTAAAGATAGTCAAACTAATGACAGCTCTCGTTACTTTATTTAAATAAGGAACTATTTAATCTTACGAACTTTAATAATTAATAAAGTTCGTTATAAATAAGGCAAGTGACGTAATAAAGTTAGACAAATTTAAAAGTGTCAGATTTGAAAAGTAATTAAACTTTTATCAACTAAGTATTAGCGTAAGGAATTCCTTGTTTGTATAACGCCTAGTTTAATGTTAATGCTGCCTTAATAACTTTTTAAGACTACAGTTTTTATTTTTCCTCATTTATACCGTAGGTATATATGAAAAGTATTGTGTAAGCTAAAAATCCGTTTCAGACGTTTTTTAAGATCTTCTTAGTGGTTTTTTACAAAGTTGTCCGACTGCATGTGTGTGTACGCGAGTGAGTGTCTGTCATCATAGCTCCCAGCGTAATTATGCTAGAGTTGAACTTAGTACAAAAATCATTCTTTTATTCTGGATGAGCATTCTAAAAAAATTGATTTATGACGTCATTAACCGTCTACAATGACTCATAATACGCGGACAAAATTTTCGATAAATTTGAGATTTGGGACGCAAATACATGTAAAAGACTAACATATGTTCAGGGTCATTATTAGCATTAGTTCAATTTTTATTGAATGACGTTTTTTTAAATTAAAAAAAATCAATTGAGTAGAAATATAGTACAAGTGTATTGTTTTGTAATAAATAAGTATACATAGTTTCGTTTCAATCTATGGTTTATGTTGAATCATAAAACTTAAGCTTCGTGCGAGGTTATTGCCTGAATGGGTGACCGTTGGGAATAAAACGAATGTATTTATTTATAAAACTAGTGTATTTACTATCTTCATCCTTACGACATCAGATAATACAATCTAAACGAATCACAAGGTTTAGGGTCGGTGATAAAAATTTGAAAAATTTGACTGATGTGCTTTTTTCCGCTGACCCTAAATATAATCTATTTTTTTTATAACCCCAAATGTCATTAACATGCGCTTCTAGAAGAATCATGCGAGATTTTCTGCACTAGCAAGATGCAGTGGAAGCAAAAGAAGCAGCTTTATTTTGATGGAAAACGTTGTTTGTGGCGAATGTATATGTTCATACCGGGATTTTGGTACCCCTTCCGATATATACGGATTTATACGCTACTGTGTCTAATAAATGGAAACGATGTGTGAACGAGCTTAGGGCCTTTTATGTGACATCATTTTGATATAAAAATGCAATGAATCTTGACATATGAGAGACGTTATAATAACATGATAAGAATGAGTCTTTATTAACTTTATTAAAAACAATATATACTTATTATATATATATATATATATATAAGATATAAGGAAGAACTTACAGTTGGTGAGAGATAGAAGGAGGGATTAAACAAAAAATATATATATATATATATATATATATAATTATATATATATATTATATATATATATTATATTTATATTATTATATATATATATATATATATTTATATATATATATTATATATATATATATATATATATATATATATATATATATATATATATAATGACTAGACTTTAGCAGAACTTTATGATCGTATATTAATACTTCAGTAAGAAGTATTCAGTTATTTTATTCAGAGCAAATAATTGTATTGCGGTGAAGAGATAATTTTATAATTAGAGGAAAAAAGTAGCCGACCTCGCTCCGGGGCTTCATGAATATCTTACTGATTCAATTAAGTTTTGTTAGTAAAAATAATATTTTTTTTAAAGTTTGTCGATTCTTTTATATACGCACTTAGAATTTTACTTATAATTTTATATTTTTTCTAAGTATTTTTAAATCGAGAGTTAATGCAATTAATGCTATACTGAATTTGATTAAGTTTTCTTTTATGGAAACAATCTAATGCTTCTGGCGAGAGTTAGTAGTGCTTGACAAAGTTAGCAAATGAATGACATTAACACTACTAATTAATCTTTGAAGCCAAAGAATAAGAGGAAAAGGAGAGAATTGATACTGATGCAATTTTTTGCAAGAGGTGACATAAAGGTAAAATAATTATTGTATTTATACTGTAATATATGTAGGTGTGAGTGTAGGAGCACATACATTCAGCGCTCAAGAGGAGCGGGCAAGGGGCCTCTTGTTTTAAATATGTGGTTCTTTGTAGTTTGGAATTGTTTAGAACTAGAAAGTGGTTTGAACTTAAAGTTGTTTAGAACAGGGAAGTGGTTGAACTTTGAGTTCCTTGTAGTTTGGAGTTGTTTGGAACAGGACAGTGGTTTGAACTTAAAGTTGTTTGGAACAGGGAAGTGGTTGAATTTTGAGTCCCCTGTAGTTTGGAGCTGTTTGGAACAGGACAGTGGTTTGAACTTTAATTTCCTTGTAGTTTGGAACTGGAAAGTTGTTTGAACATTGGGTTAGCTAGTTTTTCGATTTGTTTGAAACAGAGAAGTGGGATCTAATGGGATCAGAGGAGCTAGTAAGAGTAGATGAACCAAGCACACAGTGAACTAGCAGTCGGCGCTAGCCTGAGCGGTGAGCCTAGCCAGAGTCTAGCTGGTCTAGATGAACTAGGCACACTGTGAACTAGTCGCAGACACTAGCCAGAGCAGTGAGTTTGGATAGAGTCTGGTTGGGCTAGATGTACATAGTCAAATGTGCCACTATGTACGGAGGGTGTGCTTCCTAAATGATTGGATACGTATAAACTCTGGGGTGAACTAGTTGAGTGAGATTTGAGTAAGGGGAAAACGCTAAAATGACCCTACGGGTTTAAGCGTAAAAAACAGAGAAGTGATTTGAACTTAGTTCGTTGCAGTTTGGAACAGGGAAGTGATTGAACTTTAAGTTCCTTGTAGTTTGGAGTTGTTTAGAACTGGAAAATGGTTTGAACTTTAAGTTGCTAGTTGTTTGGAGTTGTTTGGAACAGAGAAGTGGTTTGAACTTACAGCTCCTTGTAGTTTGAAGATGTTTGGAACTGGAAAGTGGTTTGAACAATATGTTCTTTGTAGTTTGGAGTTGTTTAGAACAGGTAATTGATTTGAATTTTAAGTTGCTGGTAGTTCAAAGGAGTTGTTTGGAACTTGAAGATAGTTTGAACCTGTGTTTTGAAGTTTACAACTATATTTCTTATACCCTGATTGCGAAACTGAAAAGGATCTTCAAGGATTGCAGACTGGAACGGACTAGTAATTAAAAAGTCTAAAGGAAAATTTATCACTAGAATTTGAATTCTGTTAAAGTTCAGAAGGAAGATAACCTGTGTTTTAACGTTAGGAAAAATGTGAAGCATATAATAATTACAATTACACATTTTAATCCTTACGGATTTCGACGTCAGTTAAGTAATCCAAAATAAAGACAGCCTTTGTATGTATTAAATAATATCTATTTAAGGCGAGGCATCTAAGACGTGACAATATTCGTTTGATTATAATTCTATTTTATTCCTGGATTTCACAAACTTGTACGTAAGCCTCCCAATCATATTTTATAATAAATCAAAAGAAATACGATTCTAATCGATCCCTCTCCACTGCAGTCGTATAAAGCGGCAAAGAAGCCGAAGAACTCTTTCATCGAATTTTCAAAGAAAAAATGAGCTTATGAGGTTTGAGTCATTGAGGAGGGAAGGAGTGGGGGTTACGTACACATATTTTTATACCTTATGTCGATGCCACTAGGGTATAAACACCTATCTCCAAAAATGGCCAAAATGAGTTAAGATACCATACCAGGTACTAGATTTTTTTTCTGCAACTGGGTATAGCCAGCTTTCTCATGTATCTAATCCCTAACTAAAGATATTAATGGTGTTTATTGTTTTTATAGAATTTAATTAAAAAAAAACAACTTACCTATTCCACGTGTAATGCTCAAGAAAAGATTCTGCTCTCCAAAATTTCGTCTGAAAAAATACATTATTTATCATTGACTTGTACTTTTTTAATGTATAATGAACTAGTGTAATATAATCAGAATGTTGATATGTTTGAAACCAATTAGTTTAAGGGGGTAAAATGCAAAAAGGGGCATTTTTTGTTATCAAGACAAATGATAAAAGAATAATTTAGAAATTTGCAAGTTAATCTAATTTTATTATTTAATGTCATTGAACAAATTAGTTAATTTTTGCTTCTATATTTCCAATAAGAAAAAAACATTATTATAAGAAACAACAAGGCATCCTATAGTTTTTATTAAATGTTTAAGTTTCAGCCCCTATAGAACTTAAAATTAAAAGAAAAGGGCCTACTTGCTAAATCAAATTGAATAGAATTTAAGTTCTAAGAAAAGGGCTTGGTTGGATTTAGAGCCTAATACAATATGAATTTTTCAAAAAGTAACCTTTATGAATAAGGAAATAAAAGTATTTTTTAACTAACTTTTCGACTTCTTTACACGTTAAGTCCAAATTATAAGTTTAAAAACGAAGACGTTTTGACCAAAAAATCAAATTGTCTCCAGGATTATTCGATTTATTAAAAACAAAATTGACATTTTACACAAAAGCAAACATATAATAAAAGAAAATAAACAAGCGCTAAAGGTTTTTTGTTTTTGATTTAATAACATAAATTCATTCTAGTAATGTTACAAATATATTTATTAGTAAAAATTTAGTTAATATTTTTTAAATTTCTAAATAACTAATCCGTAAGAATTTTATCTGAACATAACTTCAATAGTATCAGCGGCTGGCACAAAGATAAAGCTGGCATAAAGATCATGAAGTCACTTTAAAAAACAACATTTTATTTGAAAAATTATTTAAAATTATTATTTATAACATAAATTATTATATAAATAACATCATTACCGAAAGTAATTATAATTTACATTAATTAAGCTTTTTTTTTAATAATTTATTATTAATAAAAAAAATATTATAATATTTATTATTAGTTTATGTTTCCGCATTTGTAAATAAAATAGTCATAAATGTAAATTGTTATCCTGTCTTTTTTTTCTTAATTTTTATAATTTAAAATTAATTACAAATAAATTCTGTTTAGTATTATATTAATAATGGAAAATTTTTGTATTTTAATGTAAAATGAATATAATTTTTTTTTAATTTTTGTATTTTAATTATTGTTAAGCTCTCATGAGAAAAATTTGAAGGGTCACAGCCTTCTTGTTATTTGTTAAATAAAAAAAAATGTAATTTATTATTTTTTGCCAACAGTTTTGTTGGCATTCCAATAGTACAGTAAATGTTTACAGTGTAGATTCTATATAAATTATTATAAAAGTACATGCTTATTAAATTTTATTTTGAAGCTATATTTTTTTTTACTTTTCCTTGTATATATTATAGATTAGGCACTCACGTCACAGATAGGGTTACGTAACAAAATTGGTCTTAAAAACGAATTTGAAGTGTTTTTAAAGCGTTTCTAATTTTCCTCATTCAAACCGCATGTATTTAGGCAAATTGTGTTTGCTCTAAAAAGTCGAGATCGGTATCTCCCCTGAATCTTCTATTTTAGACGTTTTTAAGACCTCACGTGCGCTTTTCACTAGGAGTAAATAAAGTTTTGCTCCTGTGAGTGTGTTTTGTGTAGGTCTATTATCATCTTAGCTCCAAGTATGTTTATGGTAGAGAGTTGAAACTTAGTACAATAATCATCCTCTTAGTCGAGTTGAGCATTCATGACAATAGATATTTCTATGACGTCAATAACTGTCATTTATGATTTAGCAAAATTTTCAAACATATATAAAACACGGAAAAATGGTCGGATAATATGAATATTTGGTATGCATGTAGCATATATAAGAAATGTGCTAAGTATGATCTTATAATCACAATTAGTTAAATTGAAATCGAATGACATATATACATTTTTTTAAAAAATCGTTAAAAATTATTATTAACAACAGGTGTTAAATATCAAACGTGTATCTTTTTTAGCAAATTTCCTAAGAAAAAGTGAGAGCTTATGTGGTAGGGTCATGGAAGGGGTAAGGGAGGGGTCATTTTTGGTGAAATAGGGTCCGTGACCCACTATATATATATATTAAATATATATAGATAATATATAGTATATATTATATATATATATAATATATATATATATATATATATATATATATATGATATATATTATTTATATAATTATATATTAAATATAGCAGTATGATATATATATATATAATATTGATAAGTATTATATATTTTTGCTGTGTGCAATAACTTTAGTATCGTTGGCCGGAGCGGCGAATCGGATCACCTCATTACCCACTTGTCGTCCCTCCCCTTCAAATTCGCTTTTAATTAATTAATATGACCGACCTACATAAGCGTAATTGCCCTTTGCATTCGATACAATCAACATCCGTATAGTTAATTCTTCATAGTAAAGATCGGCGAAGGTTTTGTTAATAAAACTCACTGTGCATTTTTTTAATAAAAAAAAATAACAATACGGTTATGATTAATCAATCCGGTACAAGTGGAATAATCTATTCCTTGAGTGATTAATATTGTTTAATAAAGTGTTTTATCTAAAAGTGACAAAAGATAAAAATTAACGTTATATGGCAAATGAATGACCGAGCTCTCAAAGCAACCGTATATGCATGATAAAACCATCTATTAATTTGGATAATTATAGTGTAAACTTCATCGGAGATAGATATAAAAAAGCTAGTACCTCAAGATAAGATGATAGAGTGCGAGTGATCAAGCGTTCGAATTTATATAATTACAAATAACCTTAAGAAAATACGCGTATTTCCAACATCATTTTAATGACATAAGCGCTAACAGTAGCACTTCTTTACATCTCATCTCTATTGTTTAAGTGAGCCTTTACTATTGCTTAACCGATCGTTGCTAACTTAAAAACATCTGAAAAAGTAAGATCTTGTGCTTGGTGAATGAGCAGGAGTAATCAAAAAGAGCTCGGGAGTCAAAGCGCGCGCGCGACACTTCTCATGAAAATATTTTGCGCTAATTTGGCCATTTTGTTACGTAATCATCTTCAATACACCCTTGTACTATGTTAATACTCTTGTATAACATTTACGTTTATTTTGTTTCTTCGTATTATGCTTATGTATTTATGTTTTCTTTATATTCTAGCTTACATATACTAATTTAATCTCATAAAGAGTTAAATTTCAAATATGTCTTAATTCTCAATAAAGAAAATATGTCTGACATTCTTCATAAAGGAATATATCTGAATGCTCAGTAGAACGAATATATGTCAAGAATTCATCATAAAGTAAATATGTCCTGAATTCTCTACAGACAAAATATGGGTCTGAGATTCTCATAAAAGAAAGATGTGATCTGAATTCTCAAAAGAAAATATGTCTGAAATCCCTCATAAAGAAAAATGTGTCGTGCATTTTCTACTTTTTCATATATGTTTTTTATGTATAAATTTCTGAAACCTCATCATAAGAAGGAAGTTTGAATAATTTGCACTGTAAAATAGTAAGTTAATTTATAAAGTAATATACTAAACTCCGTAATATTATCCTTATACTCTAAATATTCATGAATATTCTTATTCTATACAACCTATGCGAAACAACACACACATTTGTTTTATATATTAATAATAGTATATAATATACTATATATATATATATATATATATATATAATATATATAAGATATATTATACCATTTCCATCACATTCTCAATTGGTGGGACTATAAGCTGGTCCAAATACATAATGAATCCAATTATTTATTTAGTTAATTCAACATTGAACCATAATATTTCGGTAAAGTAAAATTGTAAAAGACACGTCCCTTTTGAGGCATTCAAGGTCACTTCGAGCTCCGGTTAAGAAGTTTTGTTACTTACTAAACGAAAAGATATTTTTCATAGAACTGATTACGGTCGGAAGAAATACACTGTTAATTGTTATAATAATATTGATTAGCGGTTGAAAAGAATCTGTTTATTTTGATAATAAATTCGATCTACTGTTGAAAAAAATTGCTGTTTTATTTTTATAAAAAATATGGATTACGTTGAAAAATTCTAGTTTATTCATAATAAATGAATTAGCGGTTGAAGAAAGTCTTGTTTCTTTTTATATAACCGATTTACGGTTGATTAAAGTGCTGGATTCATATACTAGATCTTATCTATAATATGTGCAAGTAGGGGTTTTCAATAAAAATTTAGGAATCTGATAACTAACCATGAATAAGTCGAAATAGGTTGCAATATGGCTTAAAATGTATGTTCTAATATATACAGACCAATATACTATAGACATAAGACTAGCTGGGTCTTATTTCTAAATACTGCTGATTTCTGATAACACAGTAAGAAAATGGGTTATAGCTTTATTTTATAATATAAATGGCCAACAAAGGTTTGTTCTTAAGTGTTGAAATCTGACAAGTAATTGAACTTGAAAAATAGGTTTAAGTAAGGATAAATCTAATTGATAATAAGTTTTGTATTAAACATTGTTACTAACAGTAATTCTTTTACATCATAGAAAATCCTCTATAACAGCTTAAGAGTAACGTTACAAAAACGCGTGGACATACTAGCCCTAAAAAGAAAAATACATACTATAAAAAGAAAATTTGCATTCTAGTTTATTATATAGGGTTGCACTACTAGTAAATTTAAAATTTATTTGACAATTTTTTTGATTTTAAAAAATATGCATTCGATATGTGCATATGCATGATATTTATGCACGATATATGTATGTGTGCCGGAGTTCAAATTGATTCAACCTTTCCGTGGTCTATAATTTTTAGTCCAAATCGGTGGCTAATGGCGTCATAGAACTTCTGGAAAGCACAGCTAAATCTAATGATTAATTTTAGCTCCAAGTTTTAAATCTATAGCATAAACACACAGGGAGCCACTATGATCACAGACACACAAATCTAGAAAAATAGACATAAAATTTGATAAAAGCCTCTCAGAGGCACCACATAATTTAAAGGGTTATAATTTAAGGGGTCTTGAATAGTTCACACAATATAATTGTGCGAGAGACAATTACAGGGAGACTCAGTAGGTTTTCCTATTGTGTCAAATATTCATATTTAGCAAAACTCGGTGGTATCAAATGATATATTCTTAAATATATCTTGGGTATTAATGAGAAAAAGTAAACATTTTGACACAACTATAGAATCATATATTCTACACAGAGGAATCAAATCCTAACAATATTTAGTCTAAATTTTTAAAAAGTAATTGAAGTTATATTTAAATGTACAAGTATAGTACACAAAATATGCGTTTTGAGTCCACATGTTCTGGCAAATCAAACGACTAAAATCAAGAGAAATTAGTTGTTTTCTTTATATCCATAGATTCCAAAAACTGAATTTGCTGATCTAGAGTTTTCTTTTTAAAGGCAGTGACTTTGTTTTTAAAGAGCAAAACCATAATGAGCCTTTACAAATCTAAAGCTTAGACTCTAGAGAAAACAATCTCAGCATATTTTGTCTTGAATAATTCCTTAAGAACATAAATTATTTTCACAAAAACTGTTTTTAGAAAATTGTTATCGGAAAAATGAGCTACTTACATTGTTTTTTCATGAGCTTAGGGAATAACGTGAAGAACAGTTAGGTTTTTTTCATCAAGTCTAGTTGCTTTATTAAGAAAACAAATATCTTTTTTTAGCAATTAGATTCAAAAAGATATGTTTGTATTCTTAATAAAGTAACTAGACTCAAGAAAGAAATCCCAACTTTTCTTTACGTTATATTCTTGAAGCTCATGAAAAAACAATGTAACTAGCTTATTTTTCCTATAAATAATATTCGCTAAACAAAATCATTACAGGTCTTACTAATAAATTCGGGCGGAAAGCATATTTTTTCTCAAATCTGGATTAAAGAGCAAAAACAAATTGACAAATCTTGCGACTAGACTTAAGAGCAACAACACAATTTAAATCTTTTAATTAGACTTAAGAGCGCGAACATAATTTTACTAATCTTGCAATTAGACCCAAGAGCGAAAACATAATTTACTAATCTTGCAATTAGACCAGAGCAAAACATAATTTACTAATTTGCAATTAGACCCAAGAACGAAACCTATAATTTACTAATTCTTGCAATTAGACCCAAGACGAAAAATACATAATTTATTAATCTTGCAATTAACCCAAGACGAAAAGCATAATTGTACTAATCTTAGCAATTAGACCCCAAAACGAAACATAATTTACTAATCTAGCAATTAGACCCAAGAATCTTGCAAATTAGACCCAAGATAACGGAAACCCTAATTTACTAATTTTGCAGACTCAAGAATATAGAAACAAATTATATCTGCTTATCGCACTAAGAATGGCCACATTAGGATGAAAGACTTTTGATACTATATAAGTATAGAAATAATTTTTTTGAAGACTATTTTATATCTTTTTACACTACAATGAAAAAATTTAATAATATAAACTATTTCTAATTTTAGGATGAAATTAGTTATTTTTTTATAAAATAGAACCTAAATGAATAAGTATCAAATTGGCGCCGCTAAGGGCCAAGTTTTCAAAGCTGTTAATCCGTGCAAAAAGAAAATAAATTGGCACTAAAAATAAAATATAAACAACAGAAATATTAGAGTTTAACGTAAAAGCAAAATGTTGTAACGTAGGAAAGGCATGCTTACAGTTTGCCGGTTGTTGAGGTGTTGAAGTCTTTTCACTAGTTCCGTACAAATGTCTTTGTCGAAAGAAAATGATCAAAGTTTCCTATTAAACCAAACTCCTTCGACCCGAGAAAACGAAAAGAAAAATTACCGAAAAACTACGAATCGAGTCCTTAGTACGAATTCGAGAATTTTATGATTATTTGGCGCGCACAGGATTCTTGAAGTAAGGAATGGACGAGACAGACTTGATTAAGAGTGTTGCAGAGCTTTATAAGTTTGGCCCCGCTGCCCCCTCGTCTACCCTACTAAGTATCTCATCAGGGGGGAGTCCCTCCCACCCCTACACTCATGTACCTCCCTGAGATATTATGAACCCTCTTATTTTCTTTATACCCTTAAATTTCAAAAACTAAATTTGCCGATCTAGAGACACGTGATTAGTGATTTGATTAAAATTAGTCACGCAATATCTAGTTAACGCACTAGATTTATAATTAAAATTACCTGTATCGCAATAAAATGATTAAGTACCTTGCAACGCAAATTATTTATAATCAAGATTCTCTATTTTCTTATAACATTACTACAAATTGAAATGATCAAATACCTCAATTGTTTCTTCAGACAGCAACACAACGAAATTATCAAGTGAGATAATTATTTCTTGTCTTAAAAACTACCTCGCAATGAAATTATAAAGTACCTTAATTGTTTCTTCTCTTAAAAAATGCAGCGATTTCAAATTGTCAAATGCCTTTAATTATTTATTGCCATGACAACTAATGCGCAAATGTAAAATAACTAGATTACATATTATTTCAAATACTATAACACAATAAAATTATCAAGTACCTTATCCCAAATAAAGGCACTAATATAATTTCAATGAGTTCATAACAATTAGTTTAATTTCACAACAGAACTTCAACGCGATTAAATAAATTAACACGTACCCATACAGTCTTAACAACTGCAACGCAATGAAATTATAAAGTACGTTTATTGATAATTTCTTTAAAAATGCAATGCAGTAAAATTATAAAGTACCTTTATTGATAATTTTCTAAAAAATCCTATGCAGTAAAAAAATAAAGAACCTTTATTGATAATTTCCTTAAAAATGCTTAGAGTAAAATTATAAAGTACCTTTATCGATAATTTCCTTAAAAATTCTATGCAGTAAAATAATAAAGAACCTTTATTGATAATTTCCTTAAAAATGCAATGCAGTGAAATTATAAAGAGCCTTTATTGATAATTTTCTTAAAAATGCTATGCAGTAAAATAAAAAGTACCTTTATTGATAATTTCCTTAAAAACTGCTATGCAGTGGAATTATAAAGTACCTTTATTGATAATTCCCTTAAAAATGCTATGTAGTGAAATTATAAAGTACCTTTATTGATAATTCCCTTAAAAATGCTATGCAGTGAAATTATAAAGGACCTTTATAGATAATTTTAATAAAAACTGCAATGTAGTGAAATAAAAGAGTAACTTAAATTATTGTTTTAAAAACAAGCAAAAATAATTATGAAATACCTTTATTACTTAATGATATTATAAAAAGAAAAGCATAACATTTTAAAGAACCTTTATGCAGAGGCGTATTTATGGGCCCACATTGCGGGGAGGGAAGAGGGGCGGCAGTAACAGGCCCCCCTAGAAGACGACATAAATATTTTTGTGTTATACGTATTATTATATTTGAATAACTCAATACTTCATATGAGTATGGGTTGCATATTTTACCAGTAAATTAGATCCCTATTAAATAAATCTTAACATCATCCCTCTGTGGGAGTCGTGCTGTATCATTTACCTACAAATTGGAGCACCTATTAAACATAGCAGAGTCCATCTTTAAGTCGCGGACCTATAGGTCGGAGTTTGCCGATTCCTTTAAGCGCAACAAATCGGGCTCTAATTGGAGGCCAAGTAAATCTACTTAAGTCCCGCGGGACCTATAGTCGGATTTGACGTATCCTTTAGCGCAACAAATCGGGCTCTATTTGGAGCATAGTAATAATCTATCTTAAGTCGCGGGACCTATAGTCGGAGTTTGACGTATCCTTTAGCAACAAATCGGGCTCTATTGGAGCATAGTATTCATCTATCTTAAGTCCGCGGGACCTAATAGTCGGAGTTTGGCGTATCCTTTAGCAACAAATCAGGCTCTTAATGGAGCATAGGTAATACATCTATCTAAGTCGCGGGACCTATAGTCGGAGTTTGCGTACATTTACCTACAACATGGGAGCACTCTTTAAACAATAGCAATAATCTATCTTAGTCGCAGGACCGTATAGTCGGAGTTGCCGTAATCCCTTCTAGCAAACAAATCGGGCTCTATGAGAGCATAGGTATATCATCTTTAAGTCGCGGGACCTATAGTAGTGTGACGTATCCTTAGTCAACAAATCGGCTCTATTGGAGCATAGTATAATCTATCTTAAGTCGCGGGACCATAGTCGGAGTTTGGCGTATCCTTTAGTAATCAAATCGGGCCTCATTGAAGCATAGAAGATAATCTAATTCTTATAGTCGCGGGACCTTATAGTCGGAGTTTGGCGTATCCTTTAGCAACAAATCGGGCTCTATTGGAGCATAGTATAATCTATCTTAAGTCGCGGGACCTATAGGTCGTAGTGTGACGTATCCCGTTACACAAACGGTTGCTCATTGGAGCAATATGTATAATCTATTTAAGTCGCGGAGCCTTTAGTCGGAGTTTTGACGTATCCTTAGCAACAAATCGGGCTCTATTGGAGCATAGTAACTTCTTCTTAAGTCGCGGGACCTATACTCGGGTTGAACGTTATCCTTTTAGAAACAAATCGGCTCTTTTGGAGCATAGTAATAATTATCTTAGTCGCGGGACTATAGTCGCGACTTTGACCGTATCCTTAGAAACAAATCGGGCTTATTGGAGCATAGTAAATCTATCTTAAGTCGGGGACCTATAGTTCGGAGTTGGACGTTAATCCTTTAGAAAACAAATCGGCTCATGGAGCATAGGTATAATCCTATCAGTCGCGGGACCTATAGTCGGAGTTTGACGTATCCTTTAGCAACAAATCGGGCTCTATTGGAGCATAGAAAATCTATCTTAGTCCGGGGACCTTAGTCGGAGTTTGAACGTATCCTTAGCAAAAATCGGGCTCTATTGAGCAATAGTATAAATGCTTAAGTCGCGGGACCTTTAGTCGGAGTTTGAACGTATCCTTTAGCAACAAATCGGCGCACTATTGAGCAATAGTGTAACTATAATCTTAATCGCGGGACCTATAAACTCGGAGTTTGACGTAACCTTAAAACAACATCGGGCTCTATTGGAGCATAGTATTAATCTATCTTTAAGTGCGCGGACCTAAGTCGGAGTTTGGACGTTCCTTTAGAAACAAATCGGGCTTCTTTGAGCATAGTATATTATCTTAAGTCGCGGACCCAATCGGAGTTTGGCGTATCCTTTAGCAACAAATCGGTCTATTGGGATAGTTATAATCTATCTTAAGTCGCGGACCTATGTCGGAGTTTGACGTATCCTTAGCAACAAATCGGGCTCTATGGAGCAAGGTAAGATCTATCTAAGTCGCGGGACCTATAGTCGGAGTTTGACGTATCCTTTAGCAACAAATCGGGCTCTATTGGAGCATAGTATAATCTATCTTAAGTCGCGGGACCTTTAGTCGGAGTTTGACGTATCCTTTAGCAACAATCGGCTCTTATGGAGCATCAGTATATTAAGTCTAAGTCGCGGGACCTATAGTCGGAGTTTGACGTATCCTTTAGAAACAAATCGGGCTCTATTGGAGCATAGTATAATCTATCTTAAGTCGCGGGACCTATAGTCGGAGTTTGACGTATCCTTTAGAAACAAATCGGGCTCTTTGGAGCATAGTTAATCTATCTTAAGTCGCGGGACCTATAGTCGGAGTTTGACGTATCCTTTAGAAACAAATGGCTTCTATGGCATAGTATAATCTATCTAAGTCGCTGGGATTTATAGTCGGAGTTTTGACGTTATCCTTAGCAACAAATACGGGCTTATTGGAGCATAGTATAAATCTATCTTAAGTCGCCGCGGGAACCTTTTTCGGAGTTGACGTATCCTTTAGACAAATCGGGCTCTATTGTATAATCCTTATCTAAGCGCGGGACCTTTATGACCGTATTTAGAAAACAAATCGGGCTCTATTGAGCATAGTATAATCTATCTTAAGTCGCGGGACCTATACTCGGAGTTTGACGTATCCTTTAGAAACAAATCGGGCGCCTATTATGGAGCATAGTATATATCTATCTCTAAAGTCTCGCGGGACCTATAGTCCGGAGTTTGACGTACTCCTTTTAAAACAAATCGGCTCTATTGAGCATGTAATAATCTATCTGTATAGTCGACGACCTATAGCTGAAGGTTGACGAGTATCCTTTAGAAACAAATCGGCTCTATTGGAGATAGTAGACATCTATTCTTAAGTCGCGGGACCATAGTCGGAGTTTTTGAGTATCCTTTAGCAACAAATCGGGCTCTTATTGGAGCATAGTATAATCTATCTTAAGTCGCGGGACCTATAGTCGAGGTTTGACGTAGTCCTTTAGCAAACAAATCGGGCTCTAATGGAGCAGCTAGTATATCTTAAGGTCGCGGGCTCTAGTCGAGTTTTAAGCAAAAATCGGGCTCGGAAGTATAATCTTCTTAAGTCGCGGGCCCCATAGTCGGTAGTTTGACGTATCCTTTACGCAACAAATCGGAGCTCTATCGGAGCATAGATAATTCCTATCTTAAGTCGCGGGACCTATAGTCGGAGTTTTGACGTATCCTTTAGCAACAAATTCGGTAGCTCTATGGAGCATAGTTATATATTCTATCTTAAGTCGCGGGACCTAATAGTCGAGTTTGACGTATCCTTTAAGCAACAAATCGGGGCCTATGGAGCATTAGTATATACTATTTAAGTCGCGGACCTACTAGTCGGAGTTGACGTCTTCTATTAGCAAACAAATCGGGCTGCTATTGCGGAGCATAGTATAATCTATCTTAAGTCGCGGGACCTATAGTCGGAGTTTGACGTATCCTTTTAGCAACAATCATCGGGCTCAGTGGAGCATAGTATATGATCTATCTTAAGTCGCGGGACCTAAACGTCCGAGTTCGGACTACCTTTAAGAACAAATCGGGGCTTATTTGTGGAGCAAAGTATAAATCTATCTAAGAGTCGCGGACCTATAGTCGGGAGTTTGACGTATCCTGTAGCACAAATCGGGCTCTATTGGGCATAGTATAATCTATTCTAAGTCGCGGGCCCTATAGTCTGGAGTTGACGTATCCTTAGCAAACAATCGGCTCTATTGGAGCATAGTTATAATCTTATCTAAGTCGCGGGACTATTTAGTCGGAGTTTGCCCGTATCCTTTAGCAACAAAAGGGCTCTATGGAGGCATACGTCATAATCTATCTAAGTCGCGGACCTATAGTCGGAGTTGACGTAATCCTTTAGCACAAAATCGGCTCTAATGGAGCAAGATAGATCTATCTTAAGTCGCGGGACCGAAATCGGAGTTTTGCCGTATACTTTATGCCAACCAAATCGGGCTCTATTGGAGCATAGTATATGAATCTATCTTAAGTCGCGGGACCTAAAGTCGGAGTTTTACCCGCGCGCTTAGCAACAAATCTGGTGCCATTGGAGCATAGTATAATCTATCTTAAGTCGCGGGAACCCTAAGTCGGAGTTTGGCCGTTATCCTGTAGCAACAAATAGGGCTTAATTGGAGCATAAGTAATTTAATCTATCTTAAGTCGCGGGACTCTATTTATTCGGAGTTGCCGTATCCTACAACAAATCGGGGCTCTATTGACGCATTAAGTAATATCACTTAAGTCGCGGGACCTAATGCGGAGTTATGCCGTTATCCTTTAGCAACAAATGGCTCTACATTGGCGATAGTATAACTATCTTAAGTCGGGGGACCTAAGTGGACGTTTGCGTATTAGCAACAAATCGGGCTCTATTGGAGCATAGTATAATCTATCTTAAGTCGCGGGACCTATAGTCGGAGTTTGCCGTATCCTTTAGCAACAAATAGGGCTCTATGGAGCATAGTATAGAATCTATCTAAGTCGCGGGACCGTAATATTCGAAGTTTGCCGTATCCGTTAGCAACAAATCGGGGCTCTATTGGAGCATAGTATTAATCTATCTTAAGTCCGGGACCTAAAGTCGGAGTTTGCCGTATCCTTTAGCAACAAATCGGGCTCTATTGGAGCATAGTATAATCTATCTTAGGTCGCGGGACCATAGTCGGAGTTTGCCGTATCTTTAGCAACAAATGGGCTCTATTGGAGCAAGTATAATTAATCTTTAAAAGTCGCGGGACCTAAAGTCGGAGTTTGCCGTCTCTTTAGCAACAAAATGGGCCTATTGGAGCATAGTATAAATTATCTAAGTCGCGGGACCTAAAGTCGGAGTTTGCCTGTCTCTTTAGCAACAAATCGGGCCTCTATATGGAGCATAGTATAATTTATCTTAGGTCGCGGGGCCCATAGTAGGAGTTTGCCGTCTCTTTAGCAACAAATGGGCCTCTATTGGAGCATAGTATAGTGTACCTTAACATTACTAGTCGCGGGGCCTTCAGTTAAAGCTGGCTATTTATTGTACCTATTAATATGGCGGTTCTATAAATAGAGGCCTCATAAGAGTTTAGTATAGTAAAGCTTAACATCATCAATATCGCGACCCCCCCCCCCCCCGAGTCAGAGTTTTGCTATATCCTTTACCTATAAATAGTGCCCCCCATTAGAGCTCACAGTGTCATTCCAATATCTATGTAGAAGATGGGTTGTGAAACGAGTAATGGCATAGGAAATCCCATGCGCTCAGTGTCATATTTTATTGAGGTTTAAAATTATAGATAACAAGTTGTCATTAATTGACTTTTTTCATTGCTTTCTGTTTATTACAATAGCATTTTACTTTAGGCTATTTTACTATACTCTCTAATATATATTTTATTAAATAGCCTGGTCGGATAATTGAAGAGGAAATAATTCTGTCGTGGAGATCCACAAATCGAGCAAATTTCCCCTTTAATACTTGCTTTCTTACTCAAAAGTAGCCATTTCTTATTTCTTAAGCCATCCATTTCTTAAGTTTTTCGTTTATGTTTTATAACCTAAGCAGTAGCGTAACTACTTGTTACTCAATATTTCCGGATGTTTTAAAGAAATGACCATTCTTATCTCATAGGTTATAAAAAGCCATGGCCATTATTCCCATATTGGCACTGCACAGAATTTACACTAATTTTGCTTTGAAATTATGTGATTAAATAATAAAACCAAATTAAAAACATTTTAGCGCAGTATATAGATATATATATATATATAATATATATATATATATATAATATAAATATAATATATATATGTATATATATATATATATATATATATAATATATATATAATATATATATATATATATATATATAATATTATATATATATATATATATTTATATATATATATATATATAATATAATATAATATATAATATATATATTATATATATATATATATATAATATATATATATATATATATATATACGGTCACATTTCGCACCCCCGGGTCACCTGCAACCTACTTCATTTGTGACCTTCCATTAAGGAATTAGTTAAAACGATCCATGCTTTCCATAAAATTCTATTGTGGCTTTAACACGTATAAATTATAAGTACGTAATCATTTCCAGTTTTAGCGAATTTTCGTCGGGAAAATATACTCATGAGATCTTTTGCGGTTATTCCGATAACGAAAGTTGACTGCAAACTGTACACACACAGATATTATATATGTATATATATATATATATATATATATATATATATATAATATATATATAATATATATATATAATATATATATATATTATATATATATATATATATATATATATATATATTATATATATAATATATATATATAATATATATATATATATATATATATATTATATATAATAATATATATAGTATGTATTGTATGTATTGTATGTATATGAACTTCCCCCGAAAATGATAATTTGTTTAAAAAGGAAATAACACAATACAATTATCAAGTACCTTAATAAAAACCTAATAAAACAGTAACTTAAGGCAATTAACAAGTACCTTTATTATTTATTGTCATAAAAATTAAAACACAATAATTTCTTAAATACTGCAGCGAATTAAAAAAAATTGTACCTTTATTACTTATTGTCTTAAAAACAAATACACAATAAAAACATCATGTAACTTAATTGTTAACTCTCTTAATAAATATACTCCAGGGAATTAAAAATGATTAAATACCTTTATTATTTATTGTCTTAAAAATTATAGCATAATACAATTATCAAGTACCAGGATTGTTTATTACTATTATTATTAAATATGTATTACCTTTATTATTAAATGTCTCAAAAACATAAGCATGTAGTAACTTACTTATTTACGCTTTTAAAAACTCATGTTACGCATTAAACATTAGATAACTTTATTTTAAGACCTCTTGAGGGGTTTTCACAAAATTGTCTATCTGTATGTGTGAGTGCGTGTGTCATCGCAGCTCCTAGCGTATTTATGCTAGAAAGTTTGAACTTGGTACAAAAATCAGTATAAGGCTGTAGTTGTGTAATGTAGTTATGTAATTCGGGAAATATTTATTTTGCGGGTTTGTGACGTCATTAGCCCGCCATAATGACAGGAAATATTTCGAAAAATCATAAAACGTGGAAAAATGTTGCGAACAATTTGAGATTTAGTACGTATATGTGCCAAGTTTCATCTTATTATCATCTATAGTTCAATTTGTATCAAATGATTTGCGTACGTACGTTTTTAAAAAAAATTGGAAAATAATCCAACTGAGTTGATTATTTAATAAACTTAGAACGTAATTTAAGTTCTCTATGATTTTTGTTGGATCATAAAAGTTAACCAGCATTGAGCGTGGTCAGTTCTGTATGGGTGACCGCTGGGAATGAAACGGATGTATCTTCTTGTCTGAGGACGAGCGTATCGAGTCCGAAGACGTGTTGCAGTATAAATTTGGCGACTTGTATAGTCTAAGGACGAGCGTATCGAGTCCGAAGACGTGTTGCAGTATAAAATTTGGGCGACTTGTATAGTCTAAGGACGAGCGTATCGAGTCCGAAGACGTGTTGCAGTATAAATTTGGCGACTTGTATAGTCTAAGGACGAGCGTATCGAGTCCGAAGACGTGTTGCAGTATAAATTTGGCGACTTGTATAGTCTAAGGACGAGCGTATCGAGTCCGAAGACGTGTTGCAGTATACATTTGGCGACTTGTATAGTCTAAGGACGAGCGTATCGAGTCCGAAGACGTGTTGCAGTATACATTTGGCGACTTGTATAGTCTGAGGACGAGCATGTCGAGTCCGAAGACATGTTGCAGTATACATTTGGCGACTTGAATAGTCTGAGGACGAGCGAAACGAGTCTGAAGTAAGGAAGTTGAGGGTACCAAATCCGATTTGATGAGAAAAGTTCCCAGGTACCCAGTACCGATATTTTAGAAATATTTACGATTAAACCCTTAGGGTCATATTAGCGTTTTCTTCTCACTCAAATAATCCCCCTAGAGTTTGTACAAACTCAATTATTTAGGAAGCACACTCTCCGTACATGGCGGCACATATGACTAGTTCACAGTATGCTTAGTGCATCTAAACCAACCATACTCTATCCAAACTCACCGGTCTGGCTAGTAGTGCCAGTAGAGTAGTTTACAGTGTGCCTAGTTCATCTAGTCTAACTAGATCCTCTGATGACATTAGTCTAACTTTGCCCGCCCTCGTTTTACCAGTCTCATCAGCTACTCTAGCATCACCAGACTCTAGCTAGGCTCACCGCTCGCCAGTTTGGCAACCCCGACGCCAATGAGCACAAACTCATCCTATAGCCCTAACCTAAAAGGACGCAAGTACGCAGTACTACAAGGAGACGTCTTTCTTCAAGAACCAAGCACTTCGTTTTTAGTCACTTACGTTATTCGTGTCACCGCCTTCACCTTTACTGACTAAGTTTTCGGACATTCGGAAGGCTTAGTATACCTTTCTGACCTTCATCTCCATTAGCCCCCAAAACCTTGGCTTTTCTTATGCTGGAGACACGTGGATACAGCCTTGTCTCGAATGAAACAGGAACCAACTCCGCATTTGCGTATTAGCAGCCAAAAAAAACCAATAATAACCTTGGCTGGGTCGGCTGGCCTTGAATTTAAGACCTCCGAGTGTACGGTACAAGGGATAACCTCGTATTAACGTCCTCCCCCGGCTAAATTTGAACCATCGACCTCCAGGTCAAAAGGCGAGCGCTCTGCGCTACCGGACTCTGTTTGTATTATTTATTGCCTCATAAACTGTAACAAAATTTGATTATTTATTATTTTAAACAATAAAAATATTTATTACCTTTATTAACTAGCTCAAAAACTTAATCATCAAATAGCTCAATTAGTTACTTTCTTAACTTATTTCTAAAATTATTTGTAACCTTTATTTGTTGTCTTAAAAAGTAAAACAATTAAACCATTAAGTATCTTAATTGTTAACGCTCTTAAAAACTGTAGTGCAATAAAATGATTTGAAAAATTATTACCTTTATTATTTATAGTCTTAAAAACTATAACGCAATACGATTATCGAATACCTTGATTATTTATTTTGTTAAACACACCAGCGCAATAAAAATATTTATTACCCGTATTATTTATTGTTTAAAAACTAAATCATCAAGTAAATGAATTATCTACATTCCCAAGAAGTCCAGCGCATAACTTTATTTATTGTGAATAAAATCATCAAGTAACTTATTGTTTACTTTCTTTTGGAACTGCTTAAGTAATTAAGTACTCTTATAAAGTACTTAAGTACCTTTACTATTTATTATTAAAAAAACTAAAACAAAATAAACGCATCATGCAACTTAATTATGTACAATCTTAAATACTCTAGCGCGTTAAAATAATAAGGTACTTTTATATATTCTCTTAAATACTTAAACACAATAACATCATTATGCAACTTAATTAGTAACGCTCGTAAAAAATCTAGTACATTAAAATAGTGAGGTACCTTTATTATTTAAAAACTAGTAATGCGTTGCATCAAGAACTCACGTCAAAGAATACATAAAAAAAAATTTTATTTAAAGCAAGCGAAATGAGTTTATAAAAAAATTCGGATGCTATACTATTTTAAAGTATAAACTCAAAAAGGCTCGCTTCGCTTGCTAGTTTAGGTATCTTTAACATTTACATAGTAAAAAAGGCTCGATTCGCTCGCTAGATTGCTTATATTTATAATAATACAAAGTTAAAAAAGGGCTCGCTTCGCTCGCTAGATAGCGTATATTTATAAAAATACATGGTAAAAAAGGCTCGCTTCGCTCGCTAGATTGCTTATATTTAAAATATTACAAAGTTAAAAATAGGCTCGCTTCGCTCGCTAGATTGCTTATATTTATAATAAAATATATTGTAAATAAGGCTCGCTTCGCTCGCTAGATTGCGTAGATTTATATTGATGCAACGTAAAAAAGGCTCGCTTCGCTCGCTAGATTGCGTATATTTATAATAATACATAGTAAAGAGAGCTCGCTTCGCACGCTAGATTGCTTATATTTAATATTAATACATAGTAAAAAAGGCTCGCTTCGCTCGCTTGATTGCGTATGTTTATAATAATACATAGTTAAAACGGCTCGCTTTAAATTTTATTTTTTTAATTTATTATTTTAGCCGCCATTTTTAAATTATTAAAAAAATTTGAAATGTTGACCATGAAAAATATATTTTCTTTTTCTACTCTTTAAGAGCTTTTAAACGATATACAACACGATTTTTTTGCTCAAAAATGTTTTATCCGGTACGCCATATTGGCCGCCATTTTGAAAATATTTATCGGAATGTTACCAAAAACTATACAGCTCTGACATATAGTTAATTTTACTTGTATAAAAGTATCTAAAGTATATTACAATAGATCTTTATCTTGTAAATTCTTATAAAATTAGTAAAAACTAATTAATTTATTAAATTATGGCCGCCATGTTGAATTTTTTTTGTTTTACTAATCATGAGCTTTACAACGATATATTACTCAAGTTATTCCTTTAATTTTAAATTTTTTGAGTTCATTATTTTAGCCGCCATTTTTAAATTATTCAAAAAATTTTAAAATGTTGACCATGAAACATATATTTTCTTTTTCTACTCTTTAAGAGCTTTAAAACGATATACAACACGATTTTTTCGCTCAAATATTTTTTTTTATCCGGTCCGCCATTTTGAAAATATTTTTCGGAATATTACCAAAAACTATACAGCTCTGACACATAATTAGTTTTACCTGTATACAAAATTTTATCAAAATCGGTCAATTTTCACGGTAGTTATCGCGACACGTACAAACAAACCCACAAACATACAAACAAACATACGCGCCGTCCCAATCTTCTGAAATGTAAAAACTCACTTATGTTCGTTCAATAAACTAAAACAAAATGAAATCATGTAAAACTACTAATTTTCTAATAATTAAACATTAATTATTAGTGTTCTTAAATTCTTAAGCGCATTAAAACCATTAGGTACCTTTATTTATTGTCAATAATATCATCAAGTAACCTAATTGTTTATTTTCTTTTAAAAATGCAACACATTAAAATTATAAGGTACCTTTATTATTTATTATCTTAATAAACTTTAACACAATGGCAACTTAATTGTTTATGTTTTTAAATACTCTAGCGCATTAAAATAATTAGGTACCTTAATTTATTCTCTTAAATACTAAAACACAATGAAAACATCAAGTGACTTTAATTGATTTCTTTCTTAACAACCCCAGTGTAATATAATTATTACCTGGATGGCTTTTCAATAAAAATTACTGCGCGACTAAATTTTTAAGCAATTTAAATGAGTCTACTATTAAGTATTTAAGTGTTTTAAGTATTTAAGTGTTTTAAGTATTTAAATTATGCCTTTATTGTTTTTTTATTAAAATTTAATCGCAATAAATAGATTTAGAACCTTGATTGTTCATTTTAGCGAAATTTCATTAGAAAATAACATTTATTAGATAGTTTAGACTAAGCATTCTCTTATGATCAATTATTTAAACAAATTTAGATCGAACAAAAATATGATTGCCCCTCAATAGTCTTAGAATCTATTCTTATATTTATCGTATATTACTGCATACTGCATCACGATAAATAAATATATTACTAGTCTAGATCTATCAAAATAATACTCTCTATTATTTTATTTAAGATCTACAGTTATCAAAACATAAAAACAAAAGTGAAATTACTTTTTACATACAGTGATTTTCATTTACAATTTTTCACCTAGGGGGATCCTCCCAGGGTTAAGTATCCTCACAGGGTGGTGTAGTTTATTTCGGGTGTACCACACCGAAATAAACTACACAATCTTAGAAGAGAGTAGACTTTAGCACCACCCTGTATGTAGAACACACTTTTTTCTATGTAAGCATACATAGGTGTATTATCAATTTAGATTTAATAAAACTATTTAGTAGTTTAGATTCAGTCATAGTTAAACACAAAATAATACTAGAAAAACGACTCGCAACCCAAAATATTGTACCATAAGTTTTAACAAAAAGTATTATTTGTTTAATAAAGAGGAGACATGTCCACTATGCTTAGGAAGTCCAGATACTTTACAACATTTTATTTTTGAGTGTAAAGTAATTCAGAAAACTAGGAATCAATTTTTTATTTTACTCCCAACATAAGCTTATTTCAAAATTGAATTTTTATTCTCACATTAATAACCACAAACATTCTGTTTAATCTTGTCAGCACAATGCTTTTAGAAAGAGACAAATTTTTAATTTAATTTCATTGTTACCTTATTTTGCACAGTTTATTATTATTTTACTTTCCTTTTTCCTAAGTTCCTTTTCTTTTTTCTTCTTTTCATTTTATCCTATTCCAAAAATATTAACTTTTAATTTTATCATTTTCTTATTTTAATTTGTATTTGACGCCCTTTTGTAAAAAACATTTATGTGTTTTAAGAGAAATAAATATATTATTATTATTAAAAAAAAAAATATGAACTGTACTTTACAACAGAACAATAATAAATCTATTATTATGTAGATCTAATATTATATTAGATATAAATTGGTAAAATGTTTGTTTATTGTGATGTAGTGTGCACATCAATGCACACTATTATTATTTTTTTAGATCTAAACTAGTAAAAGTTTGTTTATTGTGATGTAGTGTGCACTGATATAATATTGATATATTATATCAGTGCACACTACATCACAATAAACAAAAATTTTACCAGTTTCGATCTAAAAAAATAATTCAGTCTGTCATTACTATTAGGCTATATTTATGTATAGATCTATAAATACATAGATACTATTAGAATCTATTTTTATATAGTTCTATAATATATTATTGTAAATTTTACCAGGATAAACATAAATATTACTAGTTTAGATCTAAAAAACGTATTGTCCTTTAATACTGTTAGGATTTATTCCTATATAGTTCTGCAATATATTACTGCACAATTTACTACGATAAACATAAATATTACCAGTTTAGATCTAAAAAACGTATTGTCCTTTAATACTGTTAGGATTTATTCCTATATAGTTCTGCAATATATTACTGCACAATTTACTACGATAAACATAAATATTACCAGTTTAGAATTAAAAAATATTATTGTCTATCAATACTGTTAGGATCTATTCTTATTTAGTTCTGCTATATATTACTGCACTGTTAACTAGGATACACATAAATCTTACTAGTTTATATCTATCAAAAGTATAACTTCCTTTTACATTGTTAAGATTTATTCTTTTATAGTTCTGCAATATATTACTGCCCAATTTACTACGATAAACATAAATATTACCAGTTTAGATCTAAAATAATTAAACTGTCTTTCAATACTGTTAGGATCTATTCTTTTATAGTTCAATAATATGTTAATACACATTGCATCACAATAGACATAAAAATTACAGTTCAGATGTGTATAAATTTAACTGCTCTTTAATACTGTTATGAACTGATGCGAATACAGTTTGAGAATATATCATGAAAAACTTTAGAACAACCTCTAATATAAATTATAACTGATTTTGAGGAGGAATAGGTTCAAAATAATACAAAACACTAATTTTGCCGCGCTTTTGACTTAATTTTATCTTTTTCAAGGTTTAACATAATAAATAATAGTTATTTATGCACCAAGGGAGTAAAGAATGTCATTATTTCCCTGAGCATTATGTTGGTTCCTAAGGCGAAAGCCGAGGGAACCAAAGGATTTAAATCCTGAGGCGTAGCCGAGGGATTTATTTGTTTAACTCCTGAGGCGAAGCCGAGGGAGTTATAGCTATTTACTCCCGAGGCGAAGCCGAGGGAGGAAATTATTGCGAGGGAATAATGGCATTTTACTCCCAAGGTGCATACAAGATTTTATCTCCAGACGTCGACATTGAAAATAAAGTAAGAATGTTTTTTTTTCATTTCTTTTTTCAAGATTTTTTTAACTGAAAATTATCTTACCTTTATCATAAGAAACTCGTCGTTAGGTGAATTATGCAAAAAATCTTCAACTTGGTTCTTAGTAAAAACATTCGCTTTCTTTGCATCATAACCTTCGTTTTTTCTTTTTAATAATGCTATTAGTTATGCATAGCTTTTGATATTAACATTTTCTCTCACAAGCAAATATGATTTGATCATTGAATACAGCGACCACAGACTTGGCGCTTGTTTTGTTTTTCATTTATTATTAAAATAAACAAGCAATGCATTTTCACTTACTTGTGGTATATTATGATCATGACACCAACTTTTAAAATTGATACATGCTTTGTCATATAACTTTTTCGATTTCTTTGGTAACAAGTTTTCTTTTACCAAGTTCGCTTCAATAGCAATGTCAGGAGGTGTATTGTTAAAAAGTTTGTCAATATCGCAAACAATATTATCTGACACAATTGAAATATTAGAGCAGTTATAAGTAATATTTTAATCTAATTATAAAAGTTTAAGACAGGTTAAACAGTTAAAGCTAAGGTTTTAAACTAAAAAACTTTGATTTAATGATATTTTGTCGAAAAAAACAATGAGTGTGCAAATCATAAGTGATTTTAAAAAAATCAGGATAGCCAACTTAATTTTTTTTACTTTTAAATAAAGAACTAGTTTTTTTTTTAAATTATTTATTCTTATATTATTATTAGCATTACACTAGTTCTACTTAAAATGATTGTTAATGTTATATTCTTTTTTTATACATCTTATTCTTGTATATCTTCTTATTTATAGGTATCTTAGTTTTTAAATAAAAATAATTATATATTATTAGTTTGTCGATTATTAAGTTAAGTTGGCAACTGTTACTTTTTACTCCAAGGGAGTAAAAAGTACTTTTTACTCCCTTGGGAGTGAAAAGTGATTCTTTACTCTCTTAAAACTAGTCATTAAATTTCGTATTATATACCGTCTGGAGATAAACGAAATTTTACAGTTACATAGTTGCTTGTAATTGTAGTTACGACTATGTAATGGTAAAATTTTGCTTATTTATTATGTTAAGCCTTGAAAAAGATAAAATTATAACGAACACTCGGCAAAATAGGTGTTTTGTATTATTTTGGAGATATTTATTTATTTATTTAAACAAGAAAAACAGACACAAGTGTCCAATACAATATTAACAAAACAAAGAATATTACAGGTAAAAGAAGATAATTATACAAACAATGTCACAAATAATAATAAAATGTAAAGAGTTTTAACAAAACAATGATTATTTAAATTAATAATAATATATATAAACTAAAAATCCGATTAAGCAAAAAAAAAAAAAATAAAAATACACTAATAAAATTATGATGAGAAAATTAAAAGAATATAATTAAAAATAATAAAATGTTATTAGACATTGCACATAAAAAAGAATGAATTGGTCAAAAATTTTAGGCAAGAAAAAATAAATTATTTATGCAATAAAGTACAAGCGAAAAATATAGACAAGCAAAGCGAGTCAGAAGTAGCGAGGATGAGCGTAGCGAATCCGATGTGGTGAGGAAAAGTGCCCGATTTAAACTTCTTTAATAACATATTATTATTAAAGACTCTTATTTACCCTTATTTAATACAAAGAAGTTTAAAATATTATTAAAGAAACTTTTTTAATAATATTTTATTATTAAAGACTCTTGTTTACTCGTATTTAATACAAAGAAGTTTAAAATATTATTAAAGAAACTTCTTTAATAATATTTTATTATTAAAGACTCTTATTTAATAAAAAGAAGTTTAAAATATTGTTAAACAAACTTCTTCAATAATATATTATCATTAAAAACTCTTATTTAATAAAAATAACTTTAAAATATTATTAAACAAACTTCTTCAATAATATATTATTATTAAAGACTTTTATTTACTCTTATTTAATATAAAGAAATTAAAAATATTATTATTTAAAACTGATGCCATAAATAAACACTAAAATGTTATCAATTAACATCAAGTTTCTATTTAAACGGTGATTTATTAAATTGTTTTGCCCGACGCAAAAACGCCAACATATTAAATGCATTTATCTTGTCATTGGTTATTGCAATGTTGAACCTAGATTAAGGAAGATTTTGTTAATTCTATACTTTATATTTAAATTTGCTAACCTTATAAGATGTTAAGGAAACGACGTTTTTGAACTTTTTTTAAATTTATTAATTTGTCTTCTATTATTTATTTTGCAAAAGAATATTCTTTTAGTATTAAATTTTGTTGTGAAGGTTCCTTAAATGAGCGAATTTCTTTTGAAATATTTATAGTCTTGCTGGGGAGTAGATTTAAAGTTTTTTCTTTTTACTTCACCTCGTATTTATACCGTAGGAATATAGGAAAAGTATTAAGATTGCGCTAAAAATCCAAACCAGGATGTCACCTGAATGACCCGTTTCAGGAGTTTTTAAGGCCTCCTGAGTAGTTTATAAAAAGTTGTCTGTATGTGAGTGTGTAGCTCCCAGTGTATTTATGCTAGAGAGTTGAAATTTGGTACAAATCTTTAGGTCTTGTTGTGCTATCCAGAATATATTTTTTATGACGTCATCAACCGTCAACAATGATTCATCAAAAATTTCGAAAATTCATAAAACGCGAAAAATTGTGTAGATCAGTTTGAGATTTGGTGCACATTTAGTCAAATAAAAGACATATGTAGGAGCCAAGTTTTATTTTATTACCAGCATTAGTTCAATTTTTATAGAATGACTTTTATACGTTTTAAAATAATGAAAAATCAAAAAAATATCCTATTAGGTTAAAAAATTTGGTACAAGTATATCCCTTTATCTAATAAATAGGTTTACTAAGGTTTGTTTCAATACGGCGAATATATCTATGGTTTTTTGTTAAATCATAAAAGCTAAACAGCATCGAGCAAGATCACTGCCTAGATGGGTGATCGCTGAGAATAAAACTAATGTATATATTATCTGAGGACGAACGAAGCGAGTCTGAAGATTTTCTGCTTAAAAATTTTGATGACTTTTATATAATGAGGACGAGCGAAACAAGGACGAAGTAGAGAGATGAGCGTAGCGTATCCGATGTAGCGTGGAAAAGTTCCGACGTACCCCGTATCCGATTTTTATTCCTGATTTTAAAACCTAATTTATTTTGGGACCGCACTACTTAACCAAGTGGCCCAATTTGTCTGTGCTCTGGGTTCAAGGCTCTATGGGTGGGAGCCAAAATTTTAATTAAACGGAGTATCAAGTTTTTCAGTAAGTCCTTTTAATAAAATTGTATTTTACCCATTTTTATAACCGCATTATTATTATCATATTATACCAAGATACTGCTACCATTTTTGTACCGAATTTCAACTCTCTAGCATAAATACGCTGGGAGCCACACACACTCACATACAGACAACTTACAACACTCACCTACAACACTCAACATACAGAGAACAAGTGAGAATTGGTAAGAGTAAGTGGAGCCCAGCCAATAAAATGGATGCAAGATAAACATTGATATACTCTTTTCCCTTGAGTGTTATTTGTTTTCAAAAGAACTATTAAATAATTCATCTAAACATAATTTTTTTGAACAAATAAGCGTCATTTTTTTATGAAAATTCGCTAAAAATAGGATAGGGGCAAATTGTCATGGGTCTAAGAGTGCGTCTTAAGACGGATCTAACTCCTGAAACGAATAACGGTCACATTTCCGCACCCCCGGGTCACCTGCAACCTACTTCATTTGTGACCTTCCATTAAGGAAATAAGTTAAAACGATCCATGCTTCCATAAAATTTATTGTGGCTTTTAACACGTATAAATTATAAGTACGTAATAATTTCCAGTTTTAGCGAATTTTCGTCGGGAAATGATACTTATGAGATCTTTTGCAGTTATTCCGATAACGAAAGTTCACTGCAAACTGTACACACACAGATATTATATATATATATATATATATATATATATATATATATATATATATATATATATATATATTATATATATATATATATCTGTGTGAGTGTCTATGTAAGAATTTCAACACTGCCGAATGGTGAACCTCGAAGGCTTTCTCGAATCGAAACGTATTGGCATAAGGCAAGATATTGGGGATGTTTATATATAGAGCGTAATATTTAAGAAATGTGTATGACGTTATCAACCCAAGTTATGAGGTCATAAGAAACTTCTTAGAAAACAATACACAATGATCAGCTACCAATAAGTACTAAAAACGGAGGAGGTAAATCCTATAAGGAAACTAAATCTGAAAAAGTAATGCGAAGCTGCAGACGGTGATATAATATAGGGTCTGACCAATAGAATTGTGACCGGTAGTGAAGATTACAGTATTTATCATCAAGGTTGCAACTGATCCTTGGAGTTTAGTGGCACCACTATCTTCACTGGTTAGTGGCACCACTATCTTCACTTCATCAGAAGCACTAGCTCTTAAAATTGAAGATCTATAATTTAATCTTTGTATATATATATATATATATATATATATATATATATATATATATATATATATATATATATATATATATATATATATATATATATATATTATATATGACCTATACTATATTTTGGGTTAAGTGGTACTAGAGGATGGGGAGGTAGTTAGAAAGGGTGTCCCTTTTTTCTTGTTTCGCCCTGGTTATCCTAATGTCCTAGAGAGTGTGTACAAAAGTAACTTTTAAGGGGCCTCGGCTAGCTCAATAAGAGGCTCGCAAAGCCTTTTAACAAAACGGGAAGAGATATTCTTGAAGTCGTGGGCGTTTTGAAACGTGTACGTCGCCATTACACATATGTACAGATAGACATATATGTACATATGTACATATAGTACATATAGTACAGATTACTAAAAACGGAGGAGGTAAATCCTATAAGGAAACTAAATCTGAAAAATTAACAGATATGTATGTACAGATAGATGACAAGCTCAATCGATTGAGACCGGTTTCAGCCTAATTGGACAATCCTAAGTGCACTGACGACATATATACAAATGCCTGTGAAGCGATATTAATTTTCTAAATACATGGCAAGTGCCACCGTAACAATAAATTATAATAAAACAACAAATAAGAGTAAAAAAATAACAAATTATATAAAAGAACAACAATATGGCAGCGAAGCGCCCACACTGAGAGACCTTTGTAGCAGAGTGGCCAAGGGGCAAAAAACCGAAGCCGCTTAGTGACTAAAGACCGATGGCCCGTTTTTGCTGCAAAAGCGCTATATAAGCCTAGCAGACAAAATATTTTAAAAATTATAGCAAAATGAGGTGTTGTTGCCTGGAAGTTTGAAGTTTTATTTTATCTATGCACTTCTTTATGCTTCTCATTTTGTTATTATCGCATACCTAATGAATTGCAGTGATAATTAACTTCTATAAAAACCGGTATGAAACTTTCAGATTTTAGAAAGACAGGGAAAAGACAATCAGAAGTTGAGATAAGAGAAAGCGAAAGGTGTTGGACTTATTTCTCATATTAATATATAAATATGATAAAATAGGATTAAGATAAGATATAGAAGGCATTGCTTCAAGGCTTATCTGTGGTTATTAACTTTAGCATAGGAAGGAGGCTCGAACATGACGTCACCGTTTCAACCCACGCCCCCAAGTAACTCAATCTTTTATTTGATCCCAATTAAACTTGCATCGATATAAAAATGATAAATAGTACCGAGCCCTCTCCGAACCATATCCGAAGCCCGAGGGCTTCACTCACATACCAGGAAGCACCTTATATAATTGTAACATATTTTTAAGATCTAAAAAAGATCACCTCGTTTAGTTCTACTTGGCCGGGTAACTAAAACTGGTTAGTTCTAAATTTAAACATGACTGAACCCTTCTTGAAAAGAAACTCGTTTATACCTGAGGATAGATTATTTTAATGTAATCGACTGTAATCCAGGTTCCGATACACAACTATAACTCTCGTTCCCATTAAAACCCCGTAGAGATTTGACGTGGAAAAATGGTCATACTAATCACGACTTTGATATATTTAAGTCAGACTAAACGGAAAAAAATATTTTAGTCGCACCTAGATATTGATTCAACTTAAGACATATGCATCTTTAGCATCACAATACATGAGTAATATATGTGCCGAGGTATGGTATTATATAATAGGTCTTATTGAATAGGTATTATACGACATAAGCTTGTAACTTGAATAATTGTATGAATTGAAAGTATTTAAAAAGAATAGTCATGGTTTAATTTACCATCAAATCTTTACAAAGTTGACAATAGATTCTTAAGTCCTACAAATTACCTCTAAGATAACTTTAGTATATAATTGACTTGCGTAAAGTATAAAGAATTGCATTGGATGAATCCATTCCATCATTTGATTTGTTGTATGACTTCATTTATTTTTTTTAACCTACGCTTCTTTCTATTAATCTATTTTACCATAGATAAGTTTTTAGCGATTTTTCAATGAAAAATGAGCTTATGAGATTGGGGCCATAGACGGGCAAGTGGGGGGAGGTGAATTTTTTTGGGAGAGGGAGGACTACCTTATCATATATATATATATATATATAATATATATATATATATATATATTATATATATATATATATATAAATATATATATATATATATATATATATATATATATATATATATATATATATATATATATATATATATATATATATATATAAGTGTGTGTTTAATAAGTATGTACGAGATTTTGTTCCTAGACGTTTCTAAGGGACACGATAACTTTTGAACGCTCCTCGGATTGAAATGAAACTTGGTACAAAAATTTACCTCGTTAATGTCCCTATTGTTTAGAAATGTGCGTGACGTCATTAATTTCAAGAATAACTCAGCAAAGATTTGTAAAAATCATAAACCTTTCAGACAAGAAATTGTCTGAGCGTGCTGAAATTGCATACACTTATACTAATATGTATCGTACACTATTATGAAAATAAAAATTTATTAGCATTAGTTTTGGTTTTATCAATTATAAAACATAACATAATGTAAACAAAATTACGTTTTTTTAAATTAATACATCTGAAAAATCGCTTATATCGTGGCAGATTACCGCTTATATAAAGTAGTAATATGACAAACTGATACAGGACAACAAACATGTGACAGCGAAGCGGCCACACAGAGGCGCGTTCGTCCTAGGATCGACGCAGCCTAGTGGCCATTATTTCAACTGCCTAGAACATAACTATGAAACTAGGCACAAAGATCTAATCGTCATGCCTAATCACAGGCTTAAGAAAGCTGAAACAGGGTTCAGGTGTCTAGGCGTGAAGCTTTTTAAGGAATTAATTAGAGATACAAGAAACCTGCAATTTGTTTCTTTTAATACAATATAATTGTGCGAGAGACACCAAGGAAATGTAACAAGCAAAATGCAATGCTACATCTGGGAACTCTTCCATCATTCGAAATTCGTCATCATTGATGACTCGACATAATGTCATGTCCCACTCTGTTTCGTTACGTCTAACTCATCAGGGCGCCGACAGAGCCTGAACAAGAGTCATAGCCTGATGAGTTAGACGTAACGAAACAGAGTGGGACATGACATTATGTCGAGCCATCAATGATGACGAATGTCGAATGATAGAACAGTTCCCAGATTAGCATAGTTAGAATAGCATTGCATTTTGCTTGTTACATTTCCTTGGTGTCTCTCGCACAATTATATTGTGTCAACTATTTATGTTTTGCAAAGCTCGTAGTATCAAAATGAAATATGTTTTGTTTTAACTCTAATTAGGAAAACCTACCTATTAGAAAATCCAATTTATTCAATAAATGAATTTATGTTAAATGTAAATATTTAAAGATTTTAATGCAAACTGACGCTATGTAAAAAATTGTTTTGTATAAATAAATATGTATTATTATTATTATTCGTTCTAATTTGAAGCTCAGATAATTTGATTTTTTATATGTTTAAGCGCATTTCCTGTTGATATATATATATATATATATATATATATATATATATATATATATATATATATATATATATATATATATATATATATATGATATATGATACTGAGAAGATAACGGTGCCTCTTGTTTGTAAAAAAAAATTATAACGTAATAAAAAAAATAAACTAGAAATGGCTTTAAAATAAGGTATCACATATTCAGCAAGATAGCAAGCTAAATCAATTGAAACCAGGTTAAGCTGAATCGAGTTATCCTAAGTGGCGCCGACGGTATATATAAATAATGTTGTCGAAGTTAACGACCTCTACGATATCTGTTGGGTAATGTTGTAAGGCCCAGAAGAGGCCATACCAAGCCTTACGGGAGCAGGCATGTGTGGCGAAGTGTTAAAAATTCTCTTAATACATAGCGAAATTTCATGTAACAGCAAAAATAATGAAACAACAAATGATACAAAATAATAACAAAATAAATTAAATGAAGGCGTCGGAAAAACAGGATCGGAAAAATTATGAACATAACACGCATGCGTATTGAAACTTTTATGCCCTGTGTGTAAACAATTGTTTTCAGCGCATTTTCATCATGGAAATGAAACTTTTTGATCGAATTGCGGAAGTTGAGGGGGGAATGAAAGAGGAGGGATCGACTCAGATTAGCTTTCTGATGTCAATAGTATATGTTCGATAAAAAGTATATATATATATATATAATATATATATATATATATATATATATATATATATATATATATATATATATATAATGTATTCTTGTTCTCTATTTTGGTTCTTGCCTCTATTGTTTTTTTTATTATGTTCTCTTTAGGTTGCCCTGATGAACAATAGAGACAAGAACCAAAATAGAGAACAAGAATATTATATATATATATATATATATATAATATATATATATATATATATATATATATATATATATATATATATATATATATGTCCTATCAACTTATCAATTACTGAAAAACTATTACTTAATAAAGTTTGAAGATAATTGTAGTTTTACAGTAAACGTCTGCGTGTGTTTGCCTGGTCGGCCTTGGTATCGAGAGATTGACCTGAAAAATCCGCCAGTCCTATCTCAACACCGTGAGTCTCAACATAAGAATCGTTTCCAGTTAAAAAAATAAATATTATTATATCCTATAATTATCTTTAATATCGATTTAAAATATTTTTTTTTCGATTCTGTCAGTTATTTTTTTAAATAAAATCGGGTACGGGGTACCTCTGAACTTTTTCTCACTATATCGGATTCACTATGCTCGTCCTTCCTACTTCGGACTCGCTTTGCTCGATACTGCTTAACTTTTATGATACATCATAAACCATAGATATATATTTGTCGTATTGAACCGAAATTTACTGTACTTATTTATTTCATAAAGGTGTAATACACACATGTATTGAATTTTAATTCAATTAGATTATTTTCTGATTTTATACGATATGAAAAAAACGTGCACAAGTCATCTGATACAAATGAAACTAATGCTGATAATGAAATGAAACTTGGCACCTATATTAGTTTTATACATGGCTACATGCGTGCCAAATCTCAATCTGATCGCAACATTTTAACTCAATCTGAACGCGTTTTATAAATTTTCGAAATTTTTGCTGAGTATTTCTTTCGGGTTAATGACGTCATAAAAAATTATATCGATTTTTGTTCAAAGTTTGAACTCTCTAGTGTAAATACACAGGGAGCTACGATGATAAGATACGATGATAAGACACACACACACAGACAACTTTGTGAAAACCAGTTAGGAGGCCTTAAAACTCCTCGTTTTCTTTGCAAACACAATACTTTTTCAATTTACCTACGGTTTAAATAAGGAAAAGTAATAAATATTATTATATCCTATAATTATCTTTAATATCGATTTAAAACATTTTTTTTTCGATTCCGTCAGTTATTCCATTAAAAAAAACGATTAGAATCGAAGAGGGGAAAGTATATAGACATCGGATACATAAATGAAGGTTAGTTATATTCGGTTTCTTCAATATTTACAATATATTATTAATTTAATAAATTATAACACACATTGAATTAATAATGGGGGATTTATATGTTATATTTGTAGATACATAACAAGGAACAAGTTTATATTCGAGATGTTATCGGCGGTCTGTTTGATAGACATTCGTATTTAAATATATGTTAGAGAGGGATAGAGAGAGGTCATTACATATACGTCATATGCTATAAATACACAGAAACCTTTTCTCGTGTCACTCACTCTATACCAATGTCAACAATACATTATACACTCCATTTTTACTTTTTATCATTTATAAAAAGAAGAAGTTTTGTGTTTGGATTGAAGATCCGAAACCGAGATTTATCTTTAATTATTCTACAAGGTGTTTTCAGGACTTAAGAAAACAGGTAAAATAATAATGAAGACAGCAGTCCGAGTTTTTGTTAGTTTAATTTATTTCATCAAAGCTTTCGCACAAGCGATGCGATTGGTTTATGGTTTTGTTTACTTGTTATTAGATTCACTGAGGATGCCAAGCATCGCTTGTGCGAAAGCTTTGATGAAATAAATTAAATTAACAAAAACTCGGACTGCTGTCTTCATTATTATTTTTCCTCATTAAACTCACAGTCTATTAACTTAATTCTTAAAAACAGGTAAAGTTTTTACCGAGTTCTAAAACGTATCATCGTAGCTCGTATGTATATTGCTTGAGATTTGAAACTTTGTGCAAAAATGAATCTTTTCTGAATTCGCTTATTGTAGTCGTGTATGAAAACAACAAATGAGCTAAGCTTTATCTCATTATCAGCATTTGTTCAGTTTTTAACGAATGACATGCATGTGGTATTTAAAAAATGATTAAACAGAAAATAATCAGAGTTGAAACTTGGCACAAGTGTATCCTTTTATATATTAAATAAGTATACTAAGTTTTATTTCAATTTGGCTTTCTGTCTGATTACTGATTTTGGGGGAAAATCGGGTACGGGATATCTCGGAACTTTACCTTACCACATTTAATTTGCTATGCTACTTTAGACTTGTTTTGCTCGTCCTTAGGATAATTTTAAAACTAGAGTTAAGTTTTATATTATATTTTATGGTGTAAGAGTTTGTCTCCTCCTCCTGGAATGTCATTGAATGTATGTTATACACGTATTCCAAAAGCCGTACCTGAAAAAATGTGACTCATTTTGTACTATTTTAAACCATTTTTTTCTGAAAATATACCTTAAATTATGAAGAAAACATAGTCTGCCTATCCAGAGTGGAGCCCTTCATATGATTGCGCCTGCTCAAAATTTTATAAGATCACACAAATTTCAGTTTTCTTGAAGTTAGTGGTTCCCTGTGGGTTAAGTGTAAAACATAAATAGAACATTTTTTAAAGATGATAAAATGTCCAATACAGTGAGTGTTCAATCAACAAAATCGGATAACTACAGCCAAAGTTATGGCTCTTTCAAAACCACCAAAAAATTGTTAATTTATGCTGTCAGCGAATTTCTTTGAAAAAATATCGACTTTTTGTGCATTTGTTTTTGTCGTTTAACAAATTTAATAACTTTAGTTGTAGTTATCCGATTTTGACAAAAAACACTCGTTTTATAGTGAAATTTATAAGCTTTAAAATTTTCACTTCATGTTTTCCACACAACCGACAGGGAACCACTTATTGCTAGAAAACGGAAATGTGTGTGATTTTTTAATATCTTGAGTGAGCGCATTCATATAGGACTCCACTCTGGATAGGCAGACTATGCTTTTCCTTTATAATTTAAGGTATATTTTCTGAAAATCGTTTGAAGTAATACAATATGAGTCACATTTTTTATGTCTGGCACTTGGGCTAACGGCCTTTAGCTAAAATTGACGGTTAACTATTAACTACCCCAGCAGTGGTAGCGGGCTCAAAACAAATTTCGAACACGCCAAATTTAAAATATAACTAATTTAACGCTTATCGAGTTTTAAAATAATTAATGATGAACCTGTTCGATTTTATTTATTACGCTAATTAAAAAATAAATAAAAGAAAACAGGCAATTAGAAGGGTTTGACGTATAATTACAAAGTAAATAATTTAGTAATACGTAACGCTATATAAATTTATCGCACTTCCGAGAATTTGTACAATTTATGATTAAATTTACGTAATCAATATACGTAAATGTAATCTAAGCACAAGGTATGTCACATTGTTCATGTGACTTTAAGTTAAACATTTCAGGTCACATTGTTCATATGACTTCAAGTTATACTTTGCAGGTCACATTGTTTTTGCGAATTTTTAGTTATATATTGCAGGTTATATTGTTTATGTGACTTTAAGTTAAACATTGCAGGTCACATTGCTTATGTGACTTTTCGTTTAACATTGCAGGTCACATTGCTTATGTGACTTTTCGTTTAACATTGCAGGTCACATTTTTAATACGTATTTTTAGTTATATATTGCAGGTTATATTGTTCATGTACTTTAAGTTAAACATTGCAGGTCACATTGTTCATGTGACTTTAAGTTAAACATTGCAGGTCACATTGCTTATTGACTTTTCGTTTAACATTGCAGGTCACATTTTAATACGTATTTTTAGTTATATATTGCAGGTTATATTGTTCATGTGACTTTAAGTTAAACATTGCAGGTCACATTGCTTATGTGACTTTTCGTTTAACATTGCAGGTCACATTTTTAATTCGTATTTTTAGTTATATATTGCAGGTTATATTGTTCATGTGACTTTAAGTTAAACATTGCAGGTCACATTGCTTATGTGACTTTTAGTTTAACATTGCAGGTCACATTGTTCATGTAACTTAAACATTAACTTTGCATTTCACTTTATTTTACATGTGACAGCATTATTTGCACTAATTTTTAGCGAATTTTCTTTGAAACGTCCAAGAAAATAAATAAAAAGTTTACATATTCAGTACAAAGACCACAAAAACATGAAAAACGACAACCCTGCTTGATAAGTTTTGTTAACGACCGCATTTCAGGTTTTCCCGTAATTCACCACAGTGTTTAGTCTATGTGGTCACTGATAGTGCTCGTATCAACTCTGGACTGGTTTTATTCGATTCAGAGCCCCAACAAACATCGCAAACGATACGAAAATTCGCTAAATAAATTTTAAAACTTCTAGAATTTATGGATCGCTAAAGATGGTATAACGTCTTGAGTTTGACTACGGCAGTGTAGGTAGGAAATAGTTTAATTACGGTTAATATTCTAGAGGTAATCAGGCGCGGATACAAGGGGGGGGGGGGGAGGGGGCGATCGCTTCCCTCCAAGATGCGAAAAATGAAGGAAAAATAAGGGAAAACGAAAGAGACGCCAGCATTTTTTTTTTATTACATACCAACTTTTTAAGATAAAAAAAAAAAAATTTAGAAAAATATTTAATTTAAAAAGAGCAAAATTTCTTTAGCTCGCTTCGCTCGCATAGTTTGTTATTTGTTAATAAAAAAACCAGCTATTTTTTGTAATTATAAAAATATTTTTTGTAATTTGCTATTTTTAGCGAAAAGGTAAACGCTAAAATTAATTTGGATGGTAGATGGCCCCTTTAGATGCAGTTTTGGGAACCTCTGCAGAATTATTTTGGTATGATGCTATTCAAGTTATTTAACATCAGTGTTTAATAAGGCTTAGGGAATAATCGCATCTGCGAGGAGTTTCACATCTTGCTATCAATGTCAGAAATAAGTCTTAAAAACATAATAAGGGCCTTCGACCCGTAGCCTCTACGCAGCCTTGGCCACTCGGGCCACTTTGCAGCCCGGGGGCCTCCTTGTGGCCACTTCACGGCCACGTTGTTTTGTATTATTTGCTGTTAATGGCATTTTGCCATGTATCTAGCGGATTTCTATCGTTGATATGGTCCCTTTGAGGCCATGTAGACGTTTACTTATGTACAATAAGATGTATGTAGCGTTGACCAATTATCATACACCCACTATATATTAAAAGAAAACTTTATTTATTTATTGAATTAATTGGAATGTTTGGTATGATAAATCAGCTTGGCAAAATTATTTTGGCAAGGCAATCGACCAATTACGGTTTGATATGCCACATTTCTATGTAAATATTAAAACATAAGTGAGTATTTATAGATAGTTAAGGAAGATATAGTAATGTTAAGAATTAATTGGAATGATTGGTATGATAAATCAACTTGGCAAAATTATGTTGGCAAGGCAATCGACCGATTATGGTTTGATTTGCCATTTAAGTATAAAAAAGTTTTCCTAATAAGAGCGCGGTTTTTTTACTTTATTTCTCTGCGTAAATTATTATTATTAAATTGATTTAAAAATTTGTTCTTCGAAATAATGACTTATTAATTGGATGAAAATGAATAATGGAATTTGCCGGATTAATATTAGGTTGTATGCACTGTATAATATGTTTCACCTTGTTTCAACCTTATTATAAATATTGCATCATGTTTTTATGCTTCAGCGTCCTTTAAATTTCTTAAAGAAAGATTTCAATATTTAAATATAGTTTATAATTAAAAATAATTGTGTACGGGGTACCTTTGAACTTTTCCCACAACTTTGGAAATCTTTTGCTCATCCTCTAATTTTGGGAATCGCCTAAATTATATTAGAGTTAATATAATTTAAGTTAATTTATATAAAGTTAACTCGTTAAAAAACATCCGTTTTATTCCTAGTGGTCACCCATCCGAGTCCTGACCTTGCTCGATTATGCTTATCATAAGTGATCCAACAAAAACCTTAGATATAATGGCCATATTAAAATAAAACTAAATGCCTATTTATAACATAAAAAATTACACATGTACTAAATGGCAACACATTTCGATTATTTTTCGATTTTTAATATTTTTTTAAAATAACTAAATGATAAAAAATTGAACTAATGCTGGTGATGAGATAAAATCACAAGGCTTATTCCTTGTTTATATATGACTCAAGAGACCCAATATGATCCAAACATTTTTCCGCCGAATCAAACTAGAAATGTTTCTGCGTTCCACGCATTTTTGAACATTTTACCGAGTCATTAATGACGGTTAATGACGTCATAATAAGTTATTTTTTGAAGAGCACAAATAAACCCCAAAACATATTTTTACAGTGGCAGTATGCCACTTCTGCTGGTGCGACGAACTGATACAGAAAAAACGGTGATTATATGAATGACAGATAAACTCATCTACAGAAGCAAATTTGTGTCAAATTTAATCTCCTTTTAATTAAATTAAAAAATATAAAATATAAAAAGAATGAAAATTGATTGATAATATTCCGATTACCTAAAATTTGGTCGATTATTGATCGATTTATGGATTATATTTAATATCTAAAACATTTAGTATGTAGAGATAGTTCATGAACTGTTGAGTTTTGCTATAAAAAAGAATAAAAAATCAATTTTTTAGTCAAGTTGGCTATCCCGAAAATATTTTTTATGACGTCATTATCCCGCAATAATGACTTAGCAAAATTACATAATTCACGGAAGAAAATGTTGAACGGTTTGATATTCTGAGGACGAGCGAAGCAGGACCTGTAGGGAGGACGAGCAGGACTGTAGGACTGTAGGGAGCAGGACTGTAGGGAGCAGGACAGTAGGACGGTAGGGAACAGGGCAGTAGGGCTATAGGAGCAGGACAGTAGGCGGTAGGGACAGGACTGTAGCAGACTTAGGGCTGGGAGCAGGACATTAGGGCTGTAGGGAGCAGGACATTAGGGCTGTAGGGAGCAGGACATTAGGCTGTAGGGGACAGCTGACATTAGGGCTTAGGGAGCAGGACATTAGGGCTGTAGGGAGCAGGACATTAGGGCTGTAGGGAGCAGGACTGTAGGCAGGATGAGTGTAGCGAATCCGATGTGTTGATGAAAAGTTTCAAGATACCCCGTACTCAAACTTTTATAAAATGAATTGCTTTTTTCTTTAATGAATGTTCTAAAATTTACTAAGTATTATTTATACGATACAAGTTTGTATAAACCTTACACTTTACTTTTTTTAAAGAATTAGTTAAATAATAATTTGTATTACTTCATTAATTAAAATGTTTACTGGATTTATAAACCTCCTAAATGTTTAGAGACATTTGTAAACCTTCAATATATTTTTTGTAACTAATTTATTTCTTGATACGAGATTAGAATTATAGATTTATCAGAATAGCCTAAAATGTGTTTAATAAGTAAAACATTTTTCCGCAAAATATCAATTTAACGGTACAAATATCTGGTAACGAAAGAATTACGTAAAAGCTAATTTCTTTGTTAGTCGGTAGGTGTGCCTATTAATCATATCCTCATTAAATATTCTGAAGCAGAGGCCCGCATTCCAGGCGAATTTCCTTTGAAATGCGTGCTTACGTGCTTAACAATATTTTTGGCTTAAGATTCCGGTTAATGCTTTATAAGTTGAGCGTTAGCATTGGTAACGCTCAACTTTAAGCGTTTTGGTTAATTGAGGGGATTGTACAATACTTCCAGTCGCAGTGCAAATGGGGTCTATCCTCGACTCCAACCCCAATCTTTAATAATAATAATAGCATTGGTACTCATTATTTCTATGTTCTTAGTACTACTCTTTTCTAGATTATTTAAAGGAAATACTCAAATATATCCCTTTAGTTGTACAGAAATATGCTTTTCCTTTCAGAGATGGTGTTGAACACTATTATTTACACTAGTTTAATGCTAATTCAATGCTTATCTTTGACAGGCTTTCGCAAATTTCCTATTAAAATCCAGGAAAGCTACCGTTCGAGTTATAAAGCATAAACATGGAAACTTTGTTTCCATGTTTATAATGTCCATGTAAGCTAGAAATGAATTTGATAAGCGAAATGGGAGCTTATCAAATTCATCAAAGGATATTCGTCCGTTATGCGGCCCTCCGCGCCAGAATAATTGTGTAGTTATAAAATTATATTATAAAAGTTTTGATAAAAAATAACGATAAAAAATATTGACCTTAGCAGGATTCGAAACTAAGCACCGCATTGAGTACAAGTAACGACTCTGGACCGTTTATATTCAACTCAGAAGTTAAAAAAACATATAAAAACGACACGTTGTTTGCACATAATATTTTAGATATTTCGGTTTTTACCACACCTTTTTTTAAATTTTCAGGGGACTTCGGAATGGTTTCATTTGATTTATTGTTCCGAAAAACATAAATATAGGCCTTTTTCCCGGCGGAAAATATTAACCTAGAGTTTTGCTGACTCAGCACACCAGGTTAATGACGTTACACAAACCTGGTTTACATTAGGGTTCGGTTCCTTCCTTAGGTTAATATTTGTAGCAAGTTTGATTAAAAAATTTTAATCCGGTCGAGAAATAGCTCGTTTACAAGGTTTGTCTAGAAATACATATTCAAACAAACATATATCTAAAATATAAATAAAAATAAATATAATATATATATATATATATATATATATATATATATATATATATATATACATACATATATAATAACATATTAGAAAATACTTCTATTTCATAAGCACATCTTCGAATGAGTCGTGCTCGAGGATGGCTGGAGCAGTTTATGTGTAACTATTTGTAACCTGCTCTTGTTTTTGCTGAAAACTAGTTTGTATATATATATATATATTATATATATAATATATATATATATATATATATATATATATATATATATATATATATATATATATGTATGTATATATACATATAATGTTTCGCAAAACTTATTTTTTCGTAGTTTAAAACTACGTTTAAAACTGATATTGGCCACACGCCGGGATTTGAATCCAGCCATGTCGCCCATTCCATTAGCGAATTATTTTAATGAAAATACACTATATTCACTATATAAGGAAGAAATATATTTTTATTTTCAAGTGTAAAAAACAGGCTTTTTCTTTAGAAGTTAATCCAGAAGAAACTATCTATAATTTTTTAATTAAAGCCTTTAAGTATCATTTAACAAGAATAAGTTCTCTCTATGGGTTCTACTACAACTAAGAATACCATTCAGGAGAATTACATAATTACTGGAAAACCCCCGTTTTTTCTTGAATACGTGAACAAAGGAACTCAACGCCTTAAGCCACAACTCTTCGGAAATTTCCGTTGTATGGAAACTTTTAACAAGATGTTCTACTAAAACTAATTTTTCCTTTTTTTCTCTCCTAAAGAAGAAAAAGCATTATACTGGCTAAAAAAATACATTATAGTTTCTTCTTATAAAATAATAGCTTCTTATAGCAATAATGATAACAGGTGTTGTGTATGTGTAACAATAACTTGATAAAAATTACCTAATTGTAGTAAAAAAAATCGGGTATGGATACCTCGGAACCAGGCCAATCCCAGAGGGGGGCAAAATTCACATATCTCTAAGGGTATTTTACTGAAATCAACCTCGTCAGAGGAGGCAACATTTGTCCCCACTGGCCCCTACCTGGCTGCGCGCCTGCCCGGAAATTTTTCCTTATCACATCGGATCCGCTACGCTCGTCCTCCAAAGTTCGAACTCACTTTGCTCGTCCTCAAAATATACAAGTCGTTAAATTTAAAACTGAAACACTTAATCGATCTGGCTTCGCTTATCCTCAGATAATAAATACATCTGTTTCATTCCCAGCGGTCACCCATCGAGGGACTAACCACACACGATGCTGCTTAACTTTTATGATCTAAAAACATCATGGATATACTTGTCGTATTAAAATGAAACTTGGTATACTTATTGGTTACGCAAAAGTAATTAACTTGTACCGAATTTCAACTCATTTAGATTATTTACCGATTTATACAATTTTTTAAACAACGTCTGCAAGTCATTTGATAAAAATTTAACTAATGCTGATAATCAAATAATGCTGGTTTATATGTACTAATGGAACTTGGTAATTATATTTGTCTTATGTATGACTACATGCGTGCCAAATAACCCCATCAAAACTTTTTTCTGCGTTTTAAGATTTTTTGAAATTTTTACTTCTTTTACTCAATTATGCGGGTTAATGACGTCATAAAATAAATACAACATAAATACGCTGGGATCTACGAGGCAACAGACACACATACAGACTGACTACTTTGTGAAAACCACTTAAGAGGTCTTAAAGACACCTGAAACTGATAATTCCGGTGACATTCCGGTTTCAGATTTTGCAAACACAATATTTTTCCTATAAACTTACTATATAAATGAGGAAAAGTAAAAATGGTACATTTCTTAAGAGCCTACCTAGCTTTTAAAACTGACAATATCATGGCGTGTTCTAATTTAAGGTTAAGCAAACATCAAAGCGGATCCCTATTTCAGATAAATGATACTTGACGGTCCGTCAAGTATAAGGGAACTATAAGGGGACTATAAGTCCCCTTATAGTTCTTGTAAATCCAACAAACAGAATCCCGGTAGTTAATACAATACAGTGACACCAACTTTTTCTGCCTTCTTGCTTACAAGAGAAAATTGAATGATAATATTCCGATTCCGAAAGCTTGGTCGATTATTGTTCGATTTATGGATTATATTTAATATCTAAAAACATTTAGTATGTGGAGATAGTTCATGAACTGTTGAGTTTTGCTATAATAGTTTGATTATTATCTCGCGGAAACTCTTAAATTTTTCAACAGACCCCCAGGAGTCCAGAAAAAAACTTTGCGTAACCCTATTCTAGTTAATCCATTTACTACACCTAGTGATCAAGTTACTACACCTAGTGATCAAATCACTAAATTTGGGTAATTAATGCAAAATAAACACAAATTAAAACTCACAGGAGTCGTTTTATATTGGGAAGACGTCAAGCATGTTTCAAGAATATATTTAAAGATTTCATGTTGGCGCATCTACAATTTCACACTTGGTGTATAAATAATATCAAAACTAGGTTAATTAGCGAGTCACTTAAACATTAAAAACTCGTAACATGGAGGCAAAAAGTTATATTATTTTTCTTCTACCTTGACATACGTTTAAATTGACAACATCACCCTAAAACAAAATGTACTGACTTATCAGGACGCTTCAAGTTCCTATCACGTCTTTTAGACTTCGTATGTATAATGTAGTAATGAACCATCATGAGTTTATGGTCTGGATGTGTGGGGTTGCACCAAACCATGCCTCTAAATCCTGCTATCTGAAATCCTTAGAACCATCACAAATGCGCCATTTCAATGTATCAAACCTTAGTCTCCAGAATAACCTATTTGTTCAAGACCTTTCTGTATCCTTATCCCGACACAAACGCTTCCATGAATCCTTAATGGGTCACTCTAATCCTCTTGCAAAAACCACATCCTCAAATACCCTTCCAGATAATCCTATAAGGCGTCTGAGGAGGCAGTAACCTCGAGACCAGTTATCTTTTTAAATTCAACATTTTATTTACTCATTTATTTATTATATTATTCATTTCTCACTCTATTTTTTATTTCTATCTTTTATATTCTAATAGCAATATCAGTATATTGAACAAATTATTCATAAATCATCGCTGTTTATCTATTCACGACTCCCGCCTGATTGCAACCAACTGGATTGTTTCTCTATCAAGCTTATCGAAGCCACTATAATTGTATTAGCTCTAATACTTGCAACAATTGAGATTGTTGGTATATTATTGAATAAATAAATTGACAAAAGACTACATAATTCAAATCATGTAAATTTATTTAGATAAAAAATCGACAATTTTTTATAGAAAACGTAAAGGGGGGGGGGGTACATCAATGTTAAAAGAGTTAAATGTTCCTTCATAAGGAACAATGCGCAACAAAATAAGAAACGTTTAAACCCCACTGTACATTTCAAGCATATAAATTTTGCGATTTAGATTATAATTTTTAATTAATTTAGAATAAACCATTCTAAATTTACTCAGTAACTCAGCATTCGCCAATGAAAGAGAACATAGAAAACCACAGGGTGAACAGGGCAAGTCATTATGGAAACACAAAAAAGATGAAAATCAGATTAGACGTGGAAAGAACGGCATAAAAATAAAGGTTACTGTTTGATGTCTTTATATTTGAAAATTCATTAAATCTAATTCATTTTATTGTTACTTTTCTATAAATAGCATTAATTTATTTAATTGATTATATTTTTTTATTCATTTTTCTTTTTAAAGTTCTAAAATCACCTTTAAAGGTACAAAAGAAAAGTTTATATCAAGTAAAAGTTTTGTTTTAAACAGGAGTCAAAGAATAAACTACATAAATTGGCTCAAGTGTAATTTTTTCTCTCCACATTGCATTCATGGACCTGGCTCGAGTAAGATCCTGTAAGTCCACATTACGTTTATAGATCTGGCTTAAGAGTGATTCTTTTTGTCCACATTCCATTGATAGACTTGGCTTGGGTCTGATCCATTCTGTCCACATTAAGTTGATGGATCTGACTTAAGTGTGATCCTTTCTGTCCACATTTCATTGATGGATCTGGCTTGAGTGTAATTATTTTTGTCCACGTTGCATTGATGGATCTGGCTTAGGTGTGATTCTTTTTTTACACATTCCATTGATAGACTTGGCTTGAGTCTGAACCATTCCGTCCACATTACGTTTATGGATCTGGCTTAAGTGTGATTCTTTTTGTCCACATTTCATTGATGGATCTGGCTTGAGTGTAATTATTTTTGTCCACATTGCATTGATGCATCTAGCTTAACTGTAATCCTTTTTGTCCACATCCTATTGATAGACATGGCTTGAGTGTGATCCTTTCTGTCCACATTACGTTGATGGGTCTGGCTGAAGTGTGATCCTATTTGTCCACATTGCATTGATAGACTTGGCTCGAGTGTCATCTTTTCTGTCCAAATTACGTACCACATAGACCTGGTTTGAGTATAATTCTTCCTATCCACTCCCATTGCGTGGATAGACCTGGCTGGAGTGTGGCTCGGCGTTTTACAAATCCAAAATATTAGCTTATCGTCACATTTTACAGATATAATCCTCTTTTAGACAGTTTATTCCTTTAACTTTAAATCACATGCTTTTTCAAAGGGGATATATTTTAGTTAATACAAGCTATGACTAAGTATACCAAAGAACTAATTAAAATACTTTCCTAATATAAAACA